>CM062392.1:5039599-5483478 GCA_031304145.1 Cardiospermum halicacabum
ACTCTAAGTTGAAGTGTTTCCTATTGAAATCCCCCTACTGATATTTGAAGAGTCGTTTACCAGAACCAAGGTTTTTTTAGAAATAACTTGTACTGTTTTTTGTAATTTCTTTCTTTCTGTTTCTTACGGATAAACTTCATTCATATTGAATGTTTTCAATGATAATAAGTATATGGACACTATATTAACAATATAACAAGTCGACTGTACTAATCTTCAATTACATAAAACAACTGGTAAAATAACCCATGCAGAAATATTAATCATAGTACAAGAACTAATTCATTTATTTCAGGTCAATATATATTACAATGACACCCTATTGGAAGATCCTAGACACCCCACCCCCATCGTCGTTCACAAATATACTCCATGCTTTGTTCTGCATGTTGAATGTCCATTAAACTTATTGTTTTATTTATCCAGGAGCCGACAAGGACATGACAAACCTTTAGCCTTGCATCTATAATATCGAATGTCGTAAGTGTATCCATAAGGTGTAAACCTTCAGACTGCACAGAATAAATGAGGTTAGTGGATGGGTACGTGTCAGTTACTATACTCGAAAGATATCGAGTGGGTGGAAGTTGATGATGGTTTAGATCAATGGCGTGTCATGCTGTAGAGTTACCCAAACAGAGCGGTTGAAGTGGCGGGCACTATATTCAGCTGATGTTACATGGGATTATTTTTGTGACAATTACATTAATTATGAACGGTTTACAGGACAATAATTACTCCGTGCTTTTTCAAATCGAATAGCGGTTGCAAAGTATTCAATTAATCTGAAAGCAATACTGGAAAAGGTTAGTTTGACCATTTCATTGACCCACTTGTGTTTAGTGTGCAAGGTCCCACCAAGGTGTCTATAATAACCGAAACCTTTGTTCAAATTTGACGTTTCAATTTCATTTAATTTGATATGAGTTCAGAAAAGAGGCAAAAGAGGCTGATGAACACAATTACCTGGAGCTCATTGTTCAACTAAACAGAGAATACATATTCATTATATTTGGAGTCTATAGAAACACATAAGCAACTACTGGGTAAAACCTATTACAAGGGCACCCTATAGGTAAGTCCCAACTTGTCAATCCCCCGCTTCGACCACATCTGCAATTGCTTCCTCGATCTGCATGGTGTACACTAAAATGATTATATGCCCACAACTCCCACAGTACACATCAAACTCTTAGCCTCGCAGTTAGCATGTCATCAACGGAAAGTGTTTCCATGATGTGGAAACCCTGTGACCTTACATCGAGGTTGGGATGACAAAGCAGGATTATCCCCTGCAGATACCAAGCAACCATAAGACCACCTTCTTCTGCCTGAGTAAGTGGTGTAAGCCAATCACCGTCACTGGCTACATACACTCGCAATGTCTGAAGAGTGCATCTAGATTGCCACTGTCTAGACATTTTACTATAAAGGTCCTCTTCTGTGGCTGTCTGTTCCAGCCAAAGTAAGAATAATCTGCCAGGTTAGCACAGGCGTACACCTTTTTTGATTCCCGCATCGCATGGAAATCCTTACTGGTGGCGGATAAGCTTAACAGATCGGTAAAAGAATCCCGTGCAACCATGGATGTAATGCCAACCAGTAGGTCTTCAGGAATGACCTCTAAAATCACGGTTTGCTTTCTATTTGTTTCAAGTGTGGTTTTTATGTTTGAAAAGATGAGTAGATGAAGGGGGGTTTATATAGTTGAAATAGGTGGCATTGTCATAAGGTCCTATACAGCTGGCGGTAAGAATTCGATGGTGGCATGACACGTGCCCTTGATACAAGTCGTTGGCACGATTACGTAAATGGGCACGATTGAAATCGTTTCATTAAACAAGATAAAATGTCATTTAATTTTATTTGCTTTCAATATTTCCAGATTACCATAGTCCACAAACACCTTTGGGATCCAATATGGTGTTCATAATGAAAGAAATAAAACAAATGTCAAATACTTGTTGAAATCCCCTTAGACTTGATGCAATTTCATTGCCTTTGTTTTTCCAATTGACTTTTTAAGTAATTAGTTTAAACATTATGATCGAGTAATGCTAAGTACGTGAATACATAAGGAAACACAGATAGGGTATTTTTATATTGATCGATAGCTTGGACACATTAGCAAAAGTAGGATCTTATGTAATCAAGAAAACATGCCTATAAAGCGTTTATCTTTAAAACCTTACTACCATCAAGTTTCTGAGATTACATCAAAGCCAGTTGCAAGAATTTTAACTCGGTGAAGAACCAGTTACATGGACATCTGATTGGGCCACCCCTGTAGATGGGTAACTGGATATCTTGTCCGCATATGTATTCTCGCCCACACTCTTCATATTCTAACTCCAACACAATATGCACCAACAAATGTCGAATTGCTGCAAATACTATCCCCCAGCGATCAATTGTTCGTCCACCGACAATAAACTCATCAATTATCCGCCCTCATCCCTCCACTCTTGATGCCTTTGACATAACAGAATGCATCTTTCTACGTACCTTGAAGCCAGGTTTCCTTTACTCGCTGCTGAGCGCAACGCGTTTATCCCATTGATGACATCAAAATGCCCAAACAATTGTCTCATTCCATGCCTGAACAAACCTCAGGGTTACCAGACTCCACACACCGCGTAAAGAAAGCCGTCTTCTCCGAAGGCACAATCTAGTTGATGAAGGAATAAGGCTCCAGGTTAGCAACCCTGTAGACGGAAGTGCCCTTGCCTAGCATATAAAGGTTTTTATTTGCAGTAGTAAAATTGAAAGCATCACGGACAGAATCCTTCACACAGTTTGCGATAATGTTGATCAGAATTTCAGAGGGGAGGACTTCTACCATGCTTCTTCGTGATATGAGGAAGAAGAACAGAGGGTTTTGGTGAGGTTAACTAGGGGATTGTGTATACATACATTTAATTTAAAGTGGGGTAAATGAAAGGGGATTTTAGTGGCAGGGCACGTGTGGGTTACTATACCCAAAACATACCTAGTGGGTGGCTGGTAATGATGATTTATTTTGGAGGATTGTGAAGCTGCAGACTTACCCAGACAGAGTGACGGGTGTCGAATCCGTCAATATAAATTTAACCTGCAATACAAATAAACTTGTAGTAAACAGGGTCGATCCCACAGAGAACGGTTATCAATTGTGTATTGTATACTGACCAAGTAATGTAAATGGGGGTTTGAAAAGTGAATTTGGACTGAATGCTAAAAACACAAAATATTAACAATCAAATATATTAAAAGACCCAGCTAACCGATCATTTAATTAATGTGTTGATCATTGATTCAAAAGATATCTCTATCGATTTTAATAACCACAGTTATAGTTATTGACAACGTGCCTAACAACCAATCTTTTTCTTAGTTATTAGACTGACCGGGTACGACCCTAAAAATCAATCACTAATCTAACACGTAGATTGCAATATGAACTAGAAAAGACCTATGGTCATAGCCAATGAATCAGTACGACAGTTCTTGAACTATGATTGTGGAACCTCAACACTACCTAGGTCAGATTAATTACGAATTATCTAACATGCAGTGTATTAGTCTACTCAATTAACCAATCGCGCGCTTAATCAATTAATCAAATAAAACTAACATGACCTTAGCTATGGGCACAGAATGACCTTAACTATAGGCACAGAGATTACACAAATATTAAAAGATAAAGCAACGAAGCAAAGATCTCACAACACGAATTAATTAAATCAATCGTTTAGCTGGGCAGACTAGTTTAGCACCCCATGGGCGCAATCAACATCATTGTCTAAAATAAAACTAAACGTACAAAAAGAAGAAAAACAGATAGAAAACTAAAGCTGATTCCTTCTCAAAGTCTTTTTAGAAAATAAAAGATGATCCAACTATCTGTTCTGCAGAGTAAATATACTCCGTCAAGAAAAATAACAAAACCCATAAAATCTCCTCAAAATCCTCTCCAGTATAATCTCTGATTTAACTTTTGAAATATGTGAAAGTTTGTCTTCAATCCTTGACTTTCTGCATTTTTGGTCTTTAATCCCAGAAATCTTCATAATTTGCACAAATGCCTCCAAACTGTTCATATTCACAAAAATAGGGCAAATTAGTATAAAATCACAATAAAGTCCTCAAAATAACTAATGAAATAGTGCATAAATGTTGCGCATATGGTGCTTAGTCACAGAGCAGTTGAAATGGCGGGCATGAAATGAAGTTGATGTTACCGGGCTTTATCTGAGATCATAATGTTTATAATATAGTATTTAGTTTAGATATTCCAAGCATTCACATCTAGGGAAAACCGGTTGAGAGATATTCAATTAATTTGACATTACTATACTTAAGTTGTCAATTTGACGAATTCCGATTTGCTAAAGATTTTGTTGTTCTATTTAATCCCAGTGAAATCATAATTATGTTAAAAGTTGAGATTATAGTTAGTACCCTCCGCATTGTAATTGGTACCTTAAAGATTTGTACTAACGTTACATACTATCTAATGAAAATCATTTAATTAAGTTGAATGGCCATCAAACATCTTTAAGATTTATCTACTAAAACTGATATTTTGTCCATCACGCTACAGTACGTTAGTATAGTCCTAGGTCCAAGCATACTTAGAACGATATATTTTAACAAGAGTGGCAATAAATTTATCGTTATACAAGCAACCAGGGGATAATGATAAGGTAAACCAAATTGAAAAAACGAACATCGGATAATGATAAGGTAAACCAAATTGAAAAAACGAACATCAACTGTTAAGGCCCATCTAAAGTGTGTTCCTTAGTGCATAAGCTTATTCATCTTCCTCTTCCTCTCACACTTCCTCCTCATTTTCTAGAAGTTCGTTCCCTCCCTCCACCGCATCAGCAACAATCGCAGGACGCTCGACTGAGCATTTGAAAATTATGCTGGCTATATGCTGATGCATAAGTTTTGGCCACTTCTTATCCCTAGTGGTAGACCGAAATTCCCCACCCCAAACCAAGTCTTCAATTGCAATGCTTACATATGGGCCACATAAGTTACTGACAAATTTGAAAATGGTCATGAATTAATCAGTCTGTATGACCCTAAAGATAATGGCAATAAAAGCGTGAAGATGTTTATACCTGTCGGGATGACATGGGTACCTTTGGTCTAAAAGGGTGTGAACTCTCCAATCTCTGTCCAAAGCCGGAGGAACGTGGGTGTAGTACTTTGAGCTAGACAAAAGTAAAGGTATGAAAAAGGCTGCGGACCTGACCTTTGATGCTAGAATTGTCTAGCTCACGGGACTCTTTTTGTCAAATCAGTGGCTGGTTAAGTCCATAACCAAGAGCTTCTGCTCCCCAAATTCCAAGGCAATCACGACCCAATGACTTGCATACAGGTTGGCTATAAGGAATAACTACGGATCAAAATACAAGCATATGATTACTGATACTTATTTAACATTAACATAATAAAATTTCTATCTCCACTATGTCCAACCGCATTTACAGATAAGGTCATATTATTAAGTAACGGACATAAGTACGTACCATATCCAAATCCCACAAAGGTGGACAATTTAGATCATGTTTTCCGTTTCTATTAACAATATTCACACACCAACTTGGGATATCACCCAACGACGGTTGACCTTCTCTTACAACCGCAGCGTCAAAGCCATCATTGATAGAGTAGAGAAATATGAACCAACGACAGGGACCCTCCGTTCCATTATCATATTTGTATACATTTTCTTTACACAGTGGAGGTACACATTAATATCCTCGTCTGAGAACCATGTGTGGCCGTTCAGGAGGCTGACAACGTTCTTGTTACAGCACCGATGATGGTTAATCTCTCGGATGTAGAAAAGATTTATGTTAATCCTATTATGAAAGTTAATCAAACAAACTCAAATCAAAACCATTTTTTGACCTGGTGCATTACATATCAAATAATATGAAGGTAAATCATATTATGTCATTTCACTGATGCCTCAAGAACAAATATTATTGAGGGATTTACCCGACTTTCTATTACTTAGGAAACCATTACTTACATTAGTTTCTCCTCCACGTGCAGCCAATCGTGGAACCCCTCAGCAATGTCGAAGAATGCACGTGACTCTGTTCAGTAATACTTCGGGGTGAAGTTTGCATTCGCATCGTTTAGACTTAGAGATGTGTTGGAAGGCCAGTCAGGGATAGCACAATTAGGTGAAATTAGTTCTTTACTTGCCATGTCATGCAGGGACCCTTGGATGCCAATTGCATTTTGATTATCTTGGGCCTCCTCATCCGCTTCTATAGGCACATCTGCGTTATCAAACAGTGGCCCTATATCCCTCAAAACACGTGCAACTTTGGCATCATCAATGCAGTCCGCCTCGACAGAATTCCCACTTCGTTCCCTCGGTGGAGATTTATTTACATCTTTTGACTCCTTCCTCCGATTCTTAACACCAACGAACTTTTTCTTACGGGGTGAAGCTGCAGCCACGTCTTTAACATTGGCCCCTGTTGGTTCCACCTCTAGCGACTTCTTTACCTCCTCTTCCTGTATCTTTCGTGTCCGGACACCTTCTTATGGCTTTGATGGGGACTTTTCCTTACTGGGTGAAGCTCCAGTCATTTCTTCAACATTGGCCCCTGTTGGTTCCCCCTCTGGCCACTTCTTTGCCTCTTCTTCGTGCATCTTTCATGTCTGACATCTTCTTATGCCTTTTTTGGGGATTTAGCCTTACTGGGTGAACCTCCTACCATTTCTAACTCATTCGCCACTATTGGTTCCTTTGTGGAGACTTCTTTGCCTCTTCTTTGTGCATTTTTTGTGTCCTGGCACCTTGTTGTGCCTTTGGTGGGGACATTTTCTTAGTGGGTAAATCTCTAGAACCGTCTTCAACATCCTGGCAAGTGAATATCTTCTGTTTCTGCTTCTTAGTTGTACCCTTTGTTCCTTTTGTCTTCAATTGTACCCGCTTCCCTCCCATCCTTCAACATAAGGCGTGTAATAATCCTAGTCCTCTTTATTGAAGCCACAATTGTTTCACTGTCTGGAGCTTTTCTCTTTTTAGAGCGCGAACCAAGAACTGTCCCCAGAATCGATGTCTCTGCTTTACCTGCTTTTCTTCCACTCCTTTTGACGTCTTCAACTTTACCTAGAAGGATACGCAAATTGTTGTCCATGTTTTGCACGCTTACCTGCAACTCCCTAAATTTCTCCTGCATATTGAATTCCCTCTACTTCCTCTCAGCTTCGACTTCGACTTCCTGCAGATGTTGGATAGTCTTGTCCATTTCCAGTTTCCCAGAAAGGAGCTCATCGACGATCTTTCACAAAGCACCGATACTGGGGTGCTCATCTGTTGTGCATGTCCCTGCATCATTCCTCCTCTTCTCACAGGAGCGACGAACATAATCTCCCTACTTTATTATGGGGTCATACTTTGAATCATCCTACTCATTTTCCCCCTTTTCACCTTTAAACTCGAAATTAACAAGGTACCAAGCAGAGTGCTCATCATTCGATGGCACTAGTGTACAAAGGCCTGATTCCTATAATGTGAGGGTTTTAGACAAAAATATTATATAAGCAATCTTAATCAGTATGTGCAATAAATATGAAATCTGTTAAATAAATATGAAATGTGTGCAATATATTTGAAGGTTTTACATATAAATTGAAGTATGCATGTTAAATAGAATAAACAGTAACACATACAACCCTAACTCTGACAATGAAACCCATAGCATACAACAATTAAAAAAATTTAAAAAAAGGAATAAGAAAATATGCAACCCAATCAACTTGAATACTTTTCATAAAAAAAATCAAGGCCAGAGTTCTATCCTATTTGCTGACAAATCCAGCCCCGATACAACTAAATAGTAACCAGAACAGACGACTAGCAAAAAAACAGCAGACAATTGCATAGACTGTGTTTTCCAATATGGTAGTACAGTAAAGTTGAAGAATTTACAGTATATTTGAAACCCTTCAGTTTTATAAAGCAATAGAGTGAAAAAACATACCATAAACAGAAACTACCAAAAGTCTAAACAATGTGCAATCTAAAATTTCCAATAAGGAGATTTCTCACCCACAGTATCATATCAAACCTCCTCGTACTGGTATCCTTAAAGTTCCACTTCACACACCTAGGGAACAGAACTTCATCTCCTCCCGATCAACCATAACAACTCTGGTAGCTAAGCGCACATCAGGTAGAGCCTCAACTATCCAACCACTGCATAAAAAATTGCACTACATTAGTCCTACTTTACATTCAATTTGATAATTAACAAATGAATCTTGTCTTACCAGGAATGATATCGCAAATCCTCTGAACTGCACACCCTGATTTGCTTTATCAAAAAAGCTTCCATCTA
Source organism: Cardiospermum halicacabum (assembly GCA_031304145.1). NCBI lineage: Eukaryota > Viridiplantae > Streptophyta > Magnoliopsida > Sapindales > Sapindaceae > Cardiospermum > Cardiospermum halicacabum. The sequence goes on from CM062392.1 coordinate 5,047,960, forward strand.
GCTTCTTCCTCAAGTCTCCCGATAAATATATTCACCCCAAGAAAATGATTTACATCTATCCAGATAATCAACCATATGCCATATGAACGTTTTCACGGCAATATCCATTGGATTGCCTAACAAAAAGTTGAAAATAATAAGCACATTCATGAGTTTCTCAGCATCTTCATCATCCAACTCCCTAAGGGTTCTGTACAGTCGAGCTTCTATTATTGTCCCGCATACCTTCCCTCCCCTACCATTCGAAAAGAGCCTGGCAATTATACCATCTTCTGGCAATTGCATCCTCGCCAGCTCTGTGAAGTCTGTGTCCATATAGCCGAATTTCAAACCAGTCATCAATGCAAATTCCTGCTTTCCAAAACGGTGTGGCGCCCCACCAGTTTCAAACCACATCTCCTCATCTACCCTACCTTGAAAATCCAACTCCGCACAAAGCACTCTGAGTACTGCATTTCTTGGAAAACTGTATGATTTGAACTCAAGCCTACTTGCAAATTCCTAAAACTTCCTGAATGGACCACTCTAAATTGACTTCTTCAATTTTTCATTGTGTCGAGCATTCTGTAATTTCTGAAAGAATGACAGATCAGTCGGCTTGTTCACCCTCTGCCCTTCAATCTCCCTAGTCCACCTCCTTGTATAAGCACGTTCCTAGCACGATGATAGCCAGCAATTTGAAATTCCTCAACCAAGCAATTTCAAAAACAAAAAAAAAAATATGCATGTCCAATAAATTCAATTACAAATGACAGATTACATTGCTTTAAACAAAAACAAATTACCTCTACCGCCATCGTTTATAAAGTCGGTTGCTTCACTTCTCTCGAACAACACTGTCAAAAGAACAATTTGTCAGACCTCATTTAAAAACAACAATCAGTACGAGACTTAATAGCATTAACCCTGGCATTCAAAACCTAAAACATCAACTGAACTAGACTCATCTCGAAAAAGGGAACAGAACCTACAACGAGGACCAGTTCAAGAATTTGAGACGGTTTCTATACACGCCTATACAAAACTTGCAAAAGAACGACCGACAATAAAAAAGCAAGCTCTTCTTTCTGCTTTCTCACCAACGAAACCTTTCACACTAAACCCTAAAGCCCGACTTCAATCACGAATCAGTAATCGATGAAATGATGGCAGAAGAGAGGATTTGAATATTATTCGATTGAATTGAAAGGTGTCCTGTTCTAAGAAAACCGATGAATTTGAATTTGAAAAGGCAGTTAAATTCTCAGCTATATTCATTAATAAGGACAAATCAGTAAATTCACCTTATTGTTAATTATTAAATTATTTGTAATGGCATTTTTGAAATAAAATTTTACAACTTAAGGCAAAAAAGTCAGCACAGCCTATAGAGTGCAAATAAAGTTTTAGAATGATTAATTTCCCAATAATTTTAAACTGAGATTATTTTTGGAAATCAACATCCCCTGCAATTTTTTCAATTTTGAAATTTAAACGTTATCTAAAATCCCACTCATCTGTGAATAACTTTTTAATCTGAAGAGAGGTGAAGTGACCCTCCAAAAGTTTAAAAAACTATGACAAAATGATTCAATTTTATGATACTAGACTGTAATTTTTTATTATTATTTTTTTCCTAAATAGAAAGTAATCTATTTACAGATTCCATCACACACGTAAAATTGGGCGGTCCCAATCGTGTAATCTAACCTACTTAATAAAATGAAGTGGGGTGATGAAAGAAAAGCAAAGTAAATTGTGAATGGTGGATCCAAAATCTAACGTAGACGAGCCACTCAGAAAACAAAACAAGGGAAGATGGGTTGTGACTGTATCCATCATCTCATATGCCCCCTTGATTTTCATCATCATCTCCAATCACATGCTCCATTTTTTGCCATCTGACGCCACACCCACCACCACCACCACCACACAAATACATATCTATATGTCTTCTTCTTTTATACTACTGCTACTGTATTAGCAGCAACTACTATTCTTATTTTATTATAAGGTCAAAATGGCCCTACCCTTACACTAGATTCTCTTCCTTTTAATTTAAGGTATCTTTTTCTTTCCTCTCTATATCTATATATATGTGTACCCACCCACACAGAGAACAGAACACAACTCTTCTTCATCTAGGCTTTGGGTGCAGTTTTGTAGCAGCAGCATTATATAGCATATATATTACATGTACACTAGTATATATAGTCCTCTCTCTTTTCATCAATACTATAGGTATGTATCTATATATCTTCTTTATTATCCTTCTTCTTGATGAGTGAGTGAAGGTTTGAAGAATTTGAAGATATAAATAAATTACTTGAAGTGCCATGCTCATGCCTCAATTTCTGTGAAATTTACCAGTGCTTGACCATGATTTTATTTTATTTTATTGTTGTTCTTTTTTAACCAATAATAGAGAGAATGTGCTTTATTTTTTTCCTTTTCTTTTTTCGGGACACATCATAACTTTTGTTGACTTGACTTTTATAATTAAGTGGCAATGCTAACGAGAGCATCCAAGTAGTGTACCCTTCTCGTCATATAGTTTTCATGGAAATCTGCCAGAAGAGTACATTAGTCATTTAAACTTTATTGTAAAAAGTAAAGATATAGTATTCTATCTGAATTATTAATTTTTTTAAAAAATATTTTTAATCATTTTTGCTATAATTTTATCATTTTATTTTTTATATAAATAAATCTTAAATATGTATATTAAATTATCTTTCTTTATTTTTAAATTAATATAAATTGAAAAAATATATATATATAATTATATTAAAAAAAATCTCTAAACCTATATGTGAAAATAATAATAATTTTTTTATATATTTCATATTATTTAATATCAAAAACTATTTTAATATTTTAAAATTTTATTTTTAAAATTAAAAAATTATTATAAACTCATAATTTTTTTAAGATAAAAATACTTTTAAATTTAAATATAAATTAATAATTAATTTGAAATTGAAATGTTATATAAAAAGGAAAAAAAATATCATTAATTTTTAATATAGAAAATTAATTTATTTTATTGAAATAAATTTAATAATATTAAATTAGTAAACAGAAGTTAAAAAATAAATTTAATCTGTACTTTACCCATTAATTGTGCTAATTGAATTAATCCATCCAATATAACGTAACCATTATAAATGAAATATAAAAATTCTATTTATATATATATATATATATAATTTGATCATAATCTAAATAAATAAAAATATCTCCTTTTAACTTTATTTTTTAATTAAAAATCGTTTTATAAACATTGACTTTTGTACTCATACCTAATCTAATCCAACATGATTTATAATATATTGGAAATACATTAGTGTACCAAAAAATGTTAATGATATGATATTGCAATATTGTAATAATAAATATTAATTTTTATTTATTAATCTAATTAATAATTATTTAAATTGATTTTAAAATTATAAGCATTTTTTAAATTTCAAATTTTTTAAATAAAAATAAAAAATTATATATTATACGAGATATTTTTAATTAAATATTAGTTGTTTTTAATATTTTACCAAAATAAACTTATTTTTATTTTATTAAAATACCAAACCTTCTCTTGTCCTCTTATTATAATATATATATATATATATATATATATATCTATATATTCTCCTAAACATATCCAACAAAATAGCTAACATAAGTAAGATTAAGAACTAAAGCGATAGTGACACAAGCATACCAATGAGTTTGAGTGGGTTGGTATTTGGAAACCTCCATGCTATTGTCTTATATAACAAAATACAAAAGAAACCAACCTGAACCTACCTTGCAATTTCAAACCATCTTCCGCCGAAATCAATATAATTCAGATATAAGATAAACACCAATATACAAATATAAACCATCATCCAATAAATCAACATCACTCTTTTCCCTCCTCACTACCTAATTAATCATTCATAATTCTTTCCATTACAAGAAAAATCCATAATTTCACAATCACTCTTCTAATAAAGTAAATACAAATTTTCCAAAGGTAAAAACGACAACATAACCCGAACAAAACGCACACACAAACCACCTTCCTTGAATATCCCTCTCCACATCTGACAACCCTATTTATAAATCCTCCATAGTTTCCACTCCAATCACTCACTCACTCACAAAAATGTTGAACTTGAAAGCAGCGATGCAGCCGATACGCGACCTCCTGCTATTCCTATTCCTGGCCTTATTCTCCAAGGCAAGCGGCATGAAATCACCGTCGAATTTGAATTCCAGAGCGAGTGGTGGTGGTGCAGTGGACGGTAGCGGAGGATTCGGATATTGTCTGAGCTGGAGATTGGCAGTTGAGGCCAACAATGTGAGAGCGTGGCGGACGGTTCCGACTCAGTGTTTGAGATACGTGGAGAGTTATATGATCGGAGGACAATACGATCGTGATGTGGAACTGATCGTCGAGCAGATTTTGGGATATGTGAGTGAGATTGTTGTGGCGGATGATGGTTTCGACGCTTGGATTCTTGATATCGATGATACTTGTGTCTCTAATGTTTTCTATTATAGAGGAAAGCGATACGGGTAACTTTCTTTTTTTTTTTTTTTTTCCGTTGTTGATGTAATTGGGCTTGAAGTTGGAATTTGTGGCCCACAGGTGTGATCCATATGACCCAAATGGATTCAAAGCGTGGGCGTTGAAAGGAGGGTGTCCTGCAATTCCTGCTGTTTTGGAACTGTTTACTAGATTAATCGACAGTGGATTCAAAGTTATTTTAGTTACTGGTAGAGACGAAGAAACGTTTGGTCAAATCACTCGTGATAATTTGCATAATCAAGGATTCTCCGGCTATGATCGTCTTTTTATGAGGTAATTAAACCATTATCTAATGGTTTTTGAATGGTTATCGATTTTTGGTCTGATTAGCTTTTGTTTGCAGGACTCCGATGGACAAAGGAAAAAGCGCGGTTGCATACAAGTCAGGAATAAGGAAACAGTTGTTGGACGAAGGTTATAGAATTTGGGGAAATGTTGGTGATCAATGGAGTGATTTGCAAGGAGACTTCCCTGGAAATCGAACCTTCAAGCTTCCTAATCCTATGTACTTCGTTCCTTGATCATCTCTAATTTGTATCTCTAAGCCATTTCGTAAGAAATGTAATGTAATGTAATGAAGGTACTGTAATCAGTTGTAAATATAATAATGATATATAATAAGATATTTGAATTTAGCAGACCAAATAAATTTAAACAGGTGTCAATATAATGTAGAGAAAGAATTAATGGTTGAAAATTGAGTCACCAAATGGGAAGTAAGTTCGGAAGAATTTTCGCATCGAGAAGAAGACAATAAAGGATATTTTATCGACTGAATATTTTACATCTACAGAATACGATTACAGTTTTGGAAAATTTTGAAGGAAAAAAAAAAAATGAATGAAGGAGATGTGTCGAAGCAGATTCAACAGATGGTTAGATTCATCTGCATGGAAGCGCAGGAGAAGGCCAATGAAATCACTCTAGCCGCCGAGGAGGTTCATTTCATTTCATTTCCTCATACTGCAACCAAAAGAAAAACTTTGATTGAATGTGTATAAATTTGTTTACAGGAATGCAACATTGAGAAGTTGCAAATATTTGAAGCTGAGAAGAAGAAGATCAAGCAAGAGTACGAGCGCAAAGGAAAGCAAATCGATGTTCGCAAGAAAATGTGAGATCTATTTCTCGATTATCAATTGCTGGTGACATTTGAATCGTATAGTTTGCGAATTTTGTTTAGTTTCGAGTTTTTGCAGTGAATATTCAACGCAATTGAATGCGTCGCGTATAAAAGTTCTACAAGGACAGGACGATGTGGTGACCGATATGAAGGAAGCTGCAAGTAAAGAATTGCTTAAAGTTTCTAGTAACAATAAGAATTATAAAATCCTTCTCAAAAGCTTGATCGTCCAGGTAATGCATTGTCGGCGATCTTGATTTGACCTAGAATTGAATTGAAGAAATGCAGTTTTGTGAATTTAAATTTGAGATTTGCAGAGTTTAATGAGGATGAAGGAACCGGCGGTGTTGCTCCGGTGCAGAGAGGTTGATAAGAAGCTTGTTGATTCGATCATTGAAGAAGCGAAGCGAGAATATGCAGATAAAGCTAAAGTACACGCGCCGCAAGTCACCGTTGACAACAAAGTCTTTCTTCCACCTCCTCGTACCAAGCCTGATTCTCATGAACCTTATTGGTAGTAACATTGAATTTTCGACTTTGATTCTTTTTTGTTGTGGTTTGGACTGATTAATTTGTGATCCTGTGTTGGTTTGCTAGCTCTGGTGGAGTGGTTGTTGCTTCACAAGATGGGAAGATTGTCTTGGAGAATACTTTGGATGCAAGATTGGACGTTGTTTACAAGCAAAAATTGCCTGAGGTATGTAATGTTGAATGTTCTTGTAATTCTGATTCGCAGTTATCTTGGTAGTGATACTACTGGTTTGTGGTTTTTGCAGATAAGGAAGCGTCTTGTTGGAAAATTGGCTGCTACTTAATCTTCCTTATTGAATTAAGCATTTTCATTTCATAATTTTTTGTACTAGAACTACTTTTTCTCTACTGGTTTCTTTTCATTTTTGTGATTTGTTGTTCATCAATTTTGGGTTGGAACCTACAATAAAGCATTGAGCATGATTCTGATGATATATATTTTCCTGCAAAACTCCATGAATCATCCTCTACTGTACACTTTACTCATACTCTTACTTGAAATACAAGCAAACTCTGCTCTCTTTAACACCAGGTTATGAAACTGAGTGCCTTCTGCTCCTGCCGGTTTTCCCTTCTCTAGGTTTTCGACTGGATTTCTGGCGTTTCCCTCCATTTGGACCACTGAAAATGGCAATCCTTCCAATGCCTTTTGAGAGCGAGGTAAAGAAAGTTTTCCCATTTCCTGATTTATCCATCATTCCTTGTTTCATAAACATCTGCTCTTTTTCCAATTCGCTCAGCCTTACTCTCATCCTTGAGATTTCGAGCTTTAGTTCACGATTTTCTCTTCTTAATGAAGCGTAGTTGTCTCTAGGTGACATGGCTGCACTGGGGATACCACTGCTGATTCTCTGAGAGAGGAAGCCGTCTCCAGAATTTCCAGATACACTGTTCTTTAAGCGTAGCTGCTCACAGTAAAGAACTCTCACTGCCATCTGAACTGGAAGTCTGTCGTTCTGGGCAGCGTGATTGCAGGCTTCTTGTGAGAGCTTCTGGCAGTCTATGAACTTGCAGAGTTTCTTGCATTCGTGTTCGGTTAGCATCGGATGTGCCTGAGAAGGAAACCAGAAAACTTAGACTTAAGAAGGTAAAAACCAAGCATGAAATGAAATGTTTTTCTAGGCGAAAACTTTTACCTTCAGGTATATATCAACAGCCCTATAAAGTCCATCATCGATGACACGAGCGTAATCAGGCAATATTTCAATGATAGCAGTGAATTTCTGCAGGCTGAGATAAGGATCAGGTGCAATTTCTGCCAAATATGAATCAATAAGCCGTCCAACCTTCAAAAGCGAACCATGTCCAGGCGAACCAAGACCTTCAGATTCATACCCACAATCTTCATTATCTTCATCTTCAATTTGCTGCAGGAAGTTCACTAATATCCTATGCACAGTATCAACATCAAACAGTGAATCCCCAGCCTGAATAGACGGAATAAGCAGATCATCAAGGGAAACCATTTCCAACCGAAAAGCAATCCTCCGCTCAAGTTCAAGCTTACAGGCAATACTTGCATCCACCATGATCGCCATCCTCAACATCCCGAACAGGAAACTCTGTGGAACTGAAGTGCTTTTCTCCATTGGTAGAAGACTCACCAGAGTCTCCACAATAGTCCTCTGATCATTCTCCGCCATGGTAGGGCTTGATTTCAATCTTGCCGGGTTCCAAATCTGACATTTTCCGATACCTTTCAGCGATACCTGCGCGTAATGCATCAAGGAAGCAGTAATACTATCAGGACGAACACCAGATCTACCCATCGCACAGACAACTTTCTGGTAAAATTCAATCCCCAGTACTGTTAAATCCTCAATCCACCACTCAAGACAGCCACTCTTCAGCTCAGTCGATTCGCCATCACCTTCCAACCGTGATAAACCAGACACCAACTGCTCCTTACAGGCATTCAATGCAATAGCTTCCACACATCTATTCACAATCTCAACATCCTCAGCGATCCGTGGTAGCATCTCGCAACTTGATAACACTTCAACAGACTTCTCCAGGCTCTGAATCACAACTTCATTTAAATAAGTCTCTGTCCTCACTATCAGATTCTCTTCTCGGTAGTCTTCTGTCATCTCTAAATACTCAGCGGCGCATCTCAGAGAAGCTACATTACTGGCTGTGATCTCAAAGTTCATTCCATAGCAGAACTTCATTGCAAGCTCAAATGTCGGCGGCCCACCAGGTAACTTTAGCAGCTCTAATTTTGAAGTGTTGGTTTCCTTTGCTTCTGCAACCATTTTTCTAATCTTCCCACTTCTTGCAACCAGTGGAAACTAAAACAAACCCAAACCAAACCAAATCAAATCAATCACTTAGTAATTACAAATAATAATAAAAGAAACAAATTTATAGAAAAATAAGTTACCTTGTGAAGAAGAAACGATTCCCCATCAACAACAATTGTTATATCTCCTGCAACATCTGAGAATATACTGCAAATTCACACAACTATATTAATACTGCTATTTATCATCAACTGAATATCTAGATAAGATAATATTAAATATAAACCTCTTTGATTTCTTCATTTCTATCGATCTTGAAAATTTTATTCAAGTAGAAGCTAGAGAGAATATATTTATTATATTAGCATAAAACTAGACAGACATAGACAGTGATAGCGAGATGGATAAGTTAAATAAATGGCAGGAACAAATCAGGACAAAACAAAAATGATAAAATATGAGCAACAAGACAAGAGAAGATCGTATAGTTTAATGAAGGAAGTATCAGAGATTTAAGAGTGAATAGTGTTACCGAGTAGTGAATGAATTTGAGAACTTATTAGTAGCAAGAGAGTCAGAGGAGACCATCTCTGTTTGATGACTGTGTTTTCAAAACAACATGTGATTCTGTCTCACTATTTCTTCTCTCAATCAATCTGTTTTTAGTCTGTAGAAGAAGAATGAGAATTGACTGAAATAGCCTTGTTGGTGGTGGTGTTGGTACTGTGGTGGTGTCTCTTTATTTATCTTCTTTTTCTGAGATGCCCGACTTGTATTGTACAGTTATTCAGACCATGCTTAAGCTTGGTATTTGTTGTGTTGTATGTTTGACTGCTTTTTGTAATCTACTAAGTTTGAATTGAAAACTCACTTTTTGGTTGGTTTTCAACGGTTCTGTGCATACTTTGTGGGTTAATGAGGGAATTAATAAGTGTGATTAGTGGTGGTGGTGATGAATGTGAAGAAATCGAGAAGAGAGAGCGTGGGCTGTTGTGTTGTGAGACATTAGATAGAGATAGAGACAGTCTAGGCACGGAACTCAATAAAGTCACTGCAATTATTTGAGACAACTGCTTGCTTTCTTTGTGACCTCTTTTCTTCTTTTGTTTGTAGTGGAATAATATTACTACATCTTTTAAAGATTCACTAATTTAGCAGTAATCTGATCTGATGCAACCATTAGCTTATGTTGAATGACAAGATTCTTTGTATTGTGTCACTTATTGCAGTTTCAAATGTAGATGTGATGCAATTAACCGTATTTACAAAAGTGAATGTTCTTTACCAATTTGGTGACGTTGATGTTGTGTGTATGTATGTATGAACCTTATATAGTTAAAGAGTGTTCCTCCAATTTGATAGCTGTTTGTAGTCTAATCACATTAATTTTCTTTTTTGGTTGGGCTATCAATGAATACGACTCCCCAACTCCCATTTTATTTATTTAATTAATTGAATTATATATATATATTATCTTTTTATATGCTTTTTAAATATCATAAAATTTTATTTTGAAATGTTATAAATATATATATATTATTTTAAAATAACGTTTGTCAAATTATTTTGAATTTATTTATAAATTTAAATTTGCTCATTCCGAAAAATTTAAATTGATTGATTTATTTATTTTATTTTTTAATTTTGAATCTACTATAGTACAACCATAAAACAAAGTTTAATATGTGAAACATAATATGATACAGATAAAATACAATTTGGGTATGATCTTTGATTTTAAATGACTAGACACCATTGGTATGTTCTAAATACCATTGGCGTGAATTAATGTATTTTTCCGTCTTGAATTATTTGCAAGGAAAGTTTAGGTATGATTTCAATGGGTTCTATTGAGAATTTCAGATTTTTTTCGAAAAGTGCTTCAACAACCGATTGAGACTTATTTTAGAGAAGAAAAGTTCAAACAATTGTCATCTGAAGGCATTTATTGATATATGGAATAAGGACAGAAGACGATTCGGATATTAGAAAAAAAATCGGCGTAAAATCCGAACATTAATAGAGGACAAGAAGTCTTAGTAATTAGCTTGTCCCCGAGGGTATGTCACCAAGATTTAATAGTTAAGATCTTTAATATAGGGCAAAAGGGGCTACGCGAGAAGCGGAAACAAGCTTGTTGTCTACGCCCTAGTGTTCATATATATCACTTAAGAGGAGCGTGAGAAGCTGAAAAATGCTCGTCGCCTAGTCTGAAAAATCTGGATTTGGATGGTTTCGTGAATGGTACTTTTGGGACATGTTTTACGGAAGTTATAAATTCAGAAGTTAACATGTTAGACATGAGATTAGAATTTTAGAGTCCTGAGTTCAGAGTTAAGAAGAATAGACATAACAAGGATTTGGAATATCAAGCGAGTGTTATAAGGCGGTTTCTTTTTCCATCTTTTCTCTCATTGTATTCGATGAACTCTATATTATTTGTTATTGATATTGGTATTTTCATGAGGAACTAAAATGTTATTATTTAGAGTTATGATGTAACTTTTCTAAGATTTTATGAATTAAGTTCTTCAATTTCATTAATGACAATTGCTTCTAAATTATTTTAATTGTTTGTTCTTAATACTTCTGTGGATTGGCAACCAATTAATTGTTATGTTGATTTAATCTTAACTTGAGAGAGCTTGGTTAAATTAGATTAAGATAATTAAGCGTTAGAGAAATAATGAGCGAAATCTCTTATTGAACTAATATTATCTATGATTGTGTTCTTTATGATGTTGATTAGTTTATTGAGAGATATATCTCCAATTAGGGTAATCAATAAGGGTTCATATGGTTTATAGGATAAGAAATAGGATAGGATTATTTAATACGATTTATATCTTTATTAAGCATTTGGCTACTATTTAGAACATAATATAATAATACTACCAAAAATTTTATATGGCAAATATAGAAAAATTTTATCACTGATAAATGTTTCGATAATTTTATCACATACTTTTTGTATTACATTTTTGTTATTAAATTATAATTTAATAAAAAGTTAAAAAATCTACATAAAATTTTGGGATAATGCAAAAATAAAAAATAAAATAATAATAATAATAGGGTTTCAGAAATTTCTCAAAAAATTAAAATGATCAAATTATCCTTCCAGAATTTTTAATACATTTTAAAAATTTTATTTTAATATATTTTTAAAAAAATTAACTTTTTAATTAATTTTTTTATTTTTTAAAAATACATTTGAAAATGGAATGATCAAATTACCCTTCCAAATTTTGGAGGGAAAAAATCAAAATAGTAGAGCAATAAATAGGACGTTGATTAATAGCAAAGTGGAAATTGAGAAGAAGAAAAAATTACTGAGGTTTTTTTTGAGAAATTTCTGAAATCTTCATGGATTTTTTTCATTCTTAATACTTATTTGTATATAAAAAAATATAATATATATTTTTTATTTTATTTATTTATTTCTAATATGTAAATAACTAATTTATTGCTTGTCAAGTTTTAGGTATATTGGTCATTCATACTGTTATTCTATTATTTATAAACTTTTATCAAATATAAATTTAGATTTTGTTATCCTATCCCATTACTAATACGATAATTAGCTAAATATAATTTTTGGATAGCATAATCCTTATACAAAACTATTTATCCTAATCCATTTCCATATCCTTTACGATTGTTATCCTATCCAACGATCTATGTGAGCTTTAAGGAGTGTCATATTAGAGTTTAAATTAAATGTATTAGTGAAAATTGAATGCTTATGTATTGTATTCATGAATCACGATGATGGAAATGGAAATCTTGGAATCTTAAATGAATTCGGGAGCTCTGTTGGATTGAGTGATTTAGAGGTTTGTTTACTAGTACTTATCTTCAAAAATGAGATTTTGTGTAAAAATGTGTGGAACAAGTTGGCTTACATGTAAAATTTCAATTGCACAAATATTGTCACAATTAGGGTGTTAAAACATGCCACAATGCATTAGGAGCATGGTAGATGTAACGCCCAACCCCGACCCACGACGAAACCGCGAACAGAGACCAGAACACCACATTACAATCAATCATTCGATAAAGTAGATGGGGAAAAATAAACATCGATATAAAAAATATTCGATTATAAATTAATTAACCTGAAGCTATTTCGAAAACACTAACATAATCCATATAATTCATTTGAAAATATAACCTGTTCGCAAATCATAACAATCATTCAAGTAACAATTTACAATTTCCAAAATAACTTGTCCAAAACATAAGGACTTAAAGTATTTTAACAGTCTACATATCATTTAAAATACTCAAAAACAATTAAAAGACAATCCTAAATAAGGTTCCAAATTTCATGAGGACTCGACATACTTTAAATGCAATGCTGGACCTTCAATCTGCTCGATCACCTGTTTCACATTTCCAATAGAGAGACAAGAAAAAGGAAGAAAATATAACGTCAGACTATTGATGTATGGTTAGCAAGTCACACTCCAACAAACACATATGTGTCTAATTAACAATTAGCAATGATTTTGGCACACAAATGCACCTAGCACTATCAAACAATAATAGGGAATACAATCCCGCTCAATCTCATCATTATGTATATGTTCAATTAGAGGTTTACTCATCTAGTCCCAATTGTGTTCATTGAATACAGTTAACGTTATTAAGTGATCATACGGGTTCTCTACATTCATTTAAAAACCTCAAAACAATCAATTATACTCTAGGAAAATGTCACACAATATCATTCACATTAGAGTTCCAATTTATTGAAGCTACCACTAAGCTAATATCGATAGTGAAACGGGATCAATTAGGCCTAAGCCACCAATTAGACTGAAGCCACATAATAAGGTCTGAAGACCGAAATCCGTAGAGTCGTTTGCTCCCCCTCGGGATGGACGCCTACCTTAGGATTCCCTCAATTTGGTCCAAATACCACAATAACAATAGGCCCGCAGGCGGTGGTAGTGTCATACCCAATAGGAGTTGTCACTCAGTTTTCAATGGTGGTTAGCTAAACTAAAAGTCCTATATTCAGTAGGTTGAGATATCTTGGGTACCCCTAATGACATATCATTCCATCACTATTTTCAACCACGACTAGGGTAATCATTATTTGATTAATTAGGTGATCAAAGCAAACAAATCAATTTAACAATTAACAATTACATTATATCAATCCATTAGCTTTCAATCAATATTTGTCAGGTACTTTACTAGTGCCTTATCCATTTATTTCCAGCTAGCTAACCTAAGTCTAACATGCGATATACTTTCAGCATTACTATGCCTAACAATAACCACACAAAAGCAGCAATCAATATTCCAATCTAATATCAATAGCTATTATTCCAATTAACAACTCATGTGATCAGGTTGTTTATCCATATTAATGCAAAATACATTAAAACAAACAACAACTACATATAGAGTATAAGACGACGTTGCTAACCTTTCTTCCGTAGACGAGCTAGGCTAAGCGTCCCTAAAATAATCATCGGCACCGTTCGCTTCGCCTAACAATAACAATGAACAATAATTGACTTAGATAAACGACCGAATACGTGGTGCGCGAAAAACAAAACCTAGTCTAATCGATAAGAAAACGATGATCGAAGGGCTAAGAAGCGAATAAGCTAGCGATTACTTCACAAAACTCATTTCAATACAATATTCAATCATCTAATACGATTACCCCCCAAAAGTTAGGGTTCCAATCAAAACCCTAGCCATAACAATGGTCATTCAACCCTAAATCAACAATCATAATCCTCAACATTCACGACCAACATGCTTAAACCAAGAGCAAATCAATCTAGGGTTGATAGACGACTTACCGGAGTCATACCGATGGTGAGATTCAAGAGAGCAATCGATTGTGCGATGAGAGAAATCGAGAGAGATGAAGCAAATGAGAGAGACACAGTTGATTTGGATTTAAAGATCCCGATTTCGATGTCTGGCGACAAGGCTGGCGACATAGGGCCTAAATCGCTAGAGTGACCCGAGAAAGACCATCCTGATGTTGCAGAAATCGCTCGCTGGCGACATATAGCCTATGTCGCCAACGCTAGCGACATAAGGTTTATGTCACCAACATGGCCAGTGCTGTGCACTTTTATTTTCTCCTTCATTCGACTTCGTTTTCGTTACCAGTTCCGACCTACAACCAAGAACAACAACAATGAACATTTGTAATGCAATTCAATTATCAAAATATCATTTCAATAATAAAAAAATTAATCAAGAATTATAAGGAAGGTTCAATAACTTAACGATCAAATCGGTTCAAAATTGTGAATTCGTTTAGCCCCAAAATTGGGACGTTACAGTGGACGCTGAAATTTGGATATTTGCGTTTCGGGTGGACTAATTCCACATTTTTTGCGGATATTGGAGGCATAGGTGAGGGATTTATTTTTCCACTCATAATTATGGTTGATTGAAGTTGTGTTGATACGTGTGTTTGGAAATGCATGTTGGATGAATAAATGATTATATGGATACAAATGTGTTGCATTTATGGTGATATGTTGCCTTGTGATTATATGATTTTTGAATGACACTATTTCCTAAATACCTTTAAGAGGTCACATGTGCAAAATTTAAATTATATGAAAGAGAGGAAAATGGTGTAATTGTGTTTAAAAATTTTAAAGGATAAATAACCATTTGTCTAGCTTGCTTATAGTTTAATGTATTGGTATGCCATAGGGAACCCGAGGTACCTCAACACATGTTTATATATGTGCTTAATATCTAAGTGGTTTAATCTAAAGAACTTAGAAGGATGGCTCTCATAGGATGTGATGTCATCACTGGCCTTCGGGTCCACAAGTATATGGATCCAAAATGTGGTTATTCGGCCCAAAAGGGGGTTCAACCGTCCTCCATGCATCCAATCTTCTGACTCATAGTAAACTTTTGCTCTTATAGCTAGCTTCGGCCTCACAGTCTTGTTTCCTCTATAGAAGTTATGTAATGTTCACAAATTTGGTCTAGTAGTCAAACTGGTTTTCTATAAAAAAGAAGTGCAACTCGAAGCTTAAGAATTTTTTTAGAAGTATTCTACCATTTGACTTTTCCTAACCAGTTGGGATGAAAATAAAAGATTTTGAAAAGTCTTATTTAAAGTTATGGTTCCAAAATTTAGAAGGGGTATTTCAAAATTGATCATTATATATATATATATATATGAAACCCTAGCACCAATCTCATTATTCTTAACCTTATAGCAAAACACGTATTCTCCATAACCGTCCGATTGCCGTTATTTCAGTGGCTACGGAATCCTATTTCATCCCTCTACAAACCCCTATAGCCCTTGAACCTAAAACATTTTCGGAATATGTCCAGCAACCTCAAAGTCGTAATGGTTCATCTGGAAATCTTCCTATTATGGTATTATTTTCAAACTGTTATAACTTTCTCTTCCATATCCAATCGACCCCAAGTTAGTCAGGTTTTCTTTGTTTGTCTATTATCTACAACTCTCATAAAGACTTCATCTTCTAATTCTATCATCTTTGAGGTCAAAATTGGCCAAGTTCACAGGGCTATCTATCAGTATTGCGACAGAGGCAGTTTAAGTTTGTCAGGCCATAACTCATTCGTCCAAACTACAAAAGCCATCAAGCCATCAGGCCAGTCAGGTTTTCTTTATTTTTTAGTCCTCTACAACTTTTAAGAATAATCTATCTTCTGATTCCGACTTGCTATTTGTTGAACTGGGTTCTAGAGGAATTTTAAGATCTTATCTTAATCACCCTAAGCATGTGTAAAGCTTGGGATCGACGAAAAAGTCCATACTCCATTTCTTGCCCTACAGAATCTGTGTTATTGATTGTTTATCTATAAGAACATGTATAAGACTATCTAAGACCTCTAGAGATTTATAAACTTACATGATAGGAAGTAGATTGGATTATGAAATCAATATGAGTGGAAACTTAGAAAAGAAATAAATAGACTAGGTAAGATATGATAAGACAATAGTTTATGATTTTGTGTAGTCTTTACTTGTGCTTCACCACTTGTAAAGAATAAATAATAGGATGTTTGAGGCTATATTTGATGTGTGAATGGTTTCTACTATAGATGGATGACACAATATTTGTCTAAATAACTTGTATTGTTGATTATGCAAACATGAATGATTATTTCTATTAATATGTGGCATAAATGACATGAACGTGTCTAAATGATGTAGATTCTTGTGTTAACTTGTCAACTAGATTGACGTTTGAACTCCTTGAATGATTATTGATTACATTGGCTGCTAGGTTTCATTAGAGGTCTTTTGTAGAACCCATGATGGCGATGAGTATTAGTGGAGGTGATGTTAAGTCTTATTCGTTGTGGTCTTATGGCTTGAAACCTACTCTGATAAGTGAAAATGTGAACTTTGATGTCACGAAAGTGACCAGTATGAGTAATATGATGGGAATTGATATGATATATGAAATACTTTAAACAATATGAAATTGTCCTCTAGAAAGCCTATAGAAGAATACGTGGCATGCCTAGGGATAGAGGTACCTCGTATAAAATTGAATTATTCGGCTTAAAGTGTCAGAAATTATATGTGATCGGCTTCAACCATACATGGCTTCAGCCATACAGGGGCTTCAGATATATGTTGGTATGATATGTTTCCCGTTTTCTCTATAGCTACTTTGGGAAATAATTATGTGAATTAGAACTCAATTGAATTGAATGTGTGGAGTCGTGATTGTCTAGTCGATGAAATCTTGACTTAAAGTGCATATCAAAATATTAAATTGTTTGGTGTTGTGAAATTGATTAATATGAAGTGGACATATTATCGTGTTTGTTGTATTGCTTTGGTTAGAGACATTAAAGGTTCAAATCAAGTCATAAATGGTATATAATGTGTTGTAAAAAATATATTTAATCAATGATATACGTTTTTTTGCTAAAAGAACTTCCTCTCATAAATGGTTGCTTGATAGAAGTTGCTTGAACCTGTATTATGGTTGTGATAAGAGAGTCTTAGGAGACTCGATAGTATTTGCACTATGTGCTCCCATGCTATAGCCTGAGTCTAGGTTCATTTCATGTGATTGGTCATTACTCGGATTGTAATTTTTATGTACTTTTTATATAGCTGTCTAACTTTATATTTGACTCCTAATTATTATAGTATGATTGAAGTGATGATGAATGATGGAACTACACTAAAAGCATGTCCTCTATACTTAAGAAATAAGTAACCTCTCTATTTGACATGATTAGACACGTAATGACTGTAGTAGGTTGTGAAATAAATAACAAGATATCATCAACCTATTCTTATATAAATGATAGAAGGTTTAGGATTCAACCGATGATATGCCCATAGTTAAACATTATTTACGTTTTAAGTGTAATATTGATAATTGAGTAACAGAAATTGTATTATGTAACTATTTAATAGATTAAAGAGTAACATAAGTGGAATGGCTTAATGTAATAAACTATTAGTTGAGCTTTGATGAATAATGCATATTATGATTATATATGTGGGGCTTATTTTCGGATACTTATGACGAAAGGATATGTTAACATGATGTGGTGCTAGATGTATTTTGATGTTTGGTCAATTGTTAGCGAATGTATATCGCTTAATTGGTTTGATAGGACATGTATGTCCATCACTTGTCTGAAAAGAAATGGATTTATAGACACCCACGATAGAATTGCATCGTATGCAGCATTGCACTGTAGAATCTATATGTAGGAAAGAGTATTTGTATGTGATTATACTAGGATATGAGTGCGAACCAGACGTGTAACACTTCATATTGAAACAAGGTTAAAAGGAATTGAATTGCTACCCATATCACCAATGTGCACATTGTTATTCGAAAGCCCAGAACTTAAGAACTCCAAAGTTAAGCGTGCTTGGCTTGGAACAATATTGGGATGGGTGACCTTCCGGGAAGTTTTCCAAGAAAGCATGTGAGTGAGGACAAAATATGCTGAAAAGCGTAATGGTGGTCTGCGGGGCTAATGCTCAGCCTTAAGACTAGTCAAGTAATGACGTGGCGCCCTGCCACTGCACCTTGGGTCATCTAGGGGCGGGGTCGGACATTACAAATGGTATCAGAGCAACCCTACGACCACGAATGTGTCTATGGACATAAGAGTCTTGGGCATTCTTCTAGTGGGGTTAAAGATTCTGGGAATGAAGTGGGCCAACCACAACGAGGACGTTATGTCCTAAGAAGGGTGGATTGAAACACCCCATATTGAGATAAGGTTAAAAGGAATTGAATTGCTACCCATATCACCAATGTGCATATTATTTTTCAGGAGCCCAAAACTTGAGAACTCCAAAGTTAATCGTGCTTGGCTTGGAACAATCTTGGGATGGGATGGGTGACCTTCCGGGAAGTTTTCGCGAAAAGCATGCGAGTGAGAACAAAACATGCTGTAAAGCGTAATGGTGGTCTGTGGGGCTAGTGGTCAGCCTTAAGACCGGTCAAGTAATGATGTGGCGTCCTGTCACCGCACCTCGGGTCATTTGGGGGCGAAGTCGAACGTTACAAGATGTTAGTCTGACATTTTTTTCCTTCATTTTATTTTCCTTACATGCGTAAATGCACATGTAGATTCACAGATTTGATCGAGCAGAGTACAGAGTTTTCCCAATATAGGCACAGCTTCATAATTAGGGCATTTTAATTAGTCATTTATTAGTTCAAAATTTATAGTATTCATGTAAAAGCTTCCAAAAGTGGTTTGTAATTGGTTATAAGTGGGTCCTGAATGTTTTAAAGTTTCATTCCATTAGTTTTCATAACCTTTATCGCTTTCGCATTGCCAACATATTAACTTTACATAATAAGTGTTTTAGATCCCGATTTTAAGAATGTATATTTATTATGAATACATACAGTAACAAGTATAGTATATGTAAGTAAAGGTAATAAGCAAATATGTAATATTTCAATATAGCGCCCGACTCCGCATTCCATTTACGGGTGGGGGTTGGTCGTTACAAATTAGAATTGAAGATAATTACTTAAAACAGATCTATTGAGTTGGTTTGTGGCTCATGAATGAATCTCAAATTTTAAACTTAGATGGATTTATACTTTTAGCACTATCATCATGGTTTGTAAAGTTTTAGAAACCTTGTGATCTTGAAGACACTTGTATCAACATAATGCTACCATTTTTTCCTTTTAGAACATCTGTTTTTGTCCTTGAATAATCTTATGATTGGTTGGCTTTGGTTTTGGGTGCTCCTTTAGGTTAAAATGCTTCAGAAATCCTTCCAGTAAGCTTTTGTATTGTTCGACTTTTGTAGGTGAGAGCTATATCTCGAGAAAAGTTCGAGTTCAATTATCAGTTTTGATTTTTTCATTATGTTACCGAGCTACTACTCGACATGTAGCTCCGCAACATCTCAATATCTCTTTTTGGTTTTGATTTTCTTCTTGTGTTACCGAGCTACAATTCGGCATGTAGCTTGGTAACGTCTTAGCATCTTCAAAAAAATTTATTTATTAACTTTTGTTCTCCTTTGTCCGAACTCTAATTTGAGTATTTTTTGTGGCTACATATTTATTTTAAAATTATTATTTATTTTAAATTTTTAAATAATTTACTGGATGGTTATGTATACTAAAATTTTGAAAATACTTCAGCTGTGCGTAATTGGGACAATATCTTAACCCAACTTTCAAAAGGTCCATTCTCCTTCGTTCGGGCTCTGATTTAGTCGATGTTTGTGGATATAGATTCATATTTATGTCTTCTAAATTTTTATAATTTTTAAATAATTTACTCGGCAGGCTTCTCTGGTGAAGTTTTCAAAATGCTCCCAAGTGTGTAGAAAATAACAATCAAACATCGTTTCCAACTTTGTAGAGTTCGTACGTCATGTTATATAATCAAAATTTAAGGCATAAATACTTAACACAATATCACGGTGAAGATAGAGAATATGAATTACTTGAAGAAATTGCAGAAGAATGGGAAGGTGGGGGAGAGAATGTATGAATGTTTCTAGAGCTTTTATTACATCGAGTAGTGGACTAAATCAACCTATCAGAGGACGTAAAAAGACATGAAATTCACCCCAAGATTTTACAAATAAGGAAATACCAAGATGTGATTCTCAATTTCATCCTTTAGAGTTTGAGGATCTTCTCTGTACATTAATTTGGATTTTTTTTTCTTCAAATTGAAATATATTTTATAGGTTACATTCTCATATTTTGTTCCAACTGTGATGAAATACTAAGTTTTAACTCTTTCATGTGTTAAAAAAAAGTTTCATGATTATTAGTGATTTTATTGGTATTTAGATTAATAGTTATCGTAATTATTCATCTTTTATTTTGATTTTGTTTGTATCAATGTCCCGCATCATCTTTATAGGTACGTCTGTATAATGTATAGGTAAGAAATCGTCCCAATCACTATTTTCGTATTTTACAACAATGTGTCGGAAGTCGCAATCCTATATGGTTGCTTATGAGTGCCTAGAGGCTCTACGGACTAAAACAATGCCCGAATGCTCTGCTGGATAAGTAGTGCCTGAGGCTCTAAAGGATAAAATAGCTCCCAAAGACTCTGACGCCTGAGTAGTGCTTGAAGACTCTAACGACTAAGAGCAGTCGAACACCATAATGGAGGAAATCCATTACAAGAGCGGAAATGTGTGCAATGGAATGAAAGGTAGACTTTAATAGATTGTCTAAATGGAAAGCTCAAAGTTTGACAAAGTAGTCCTGTGAGGGATGAATGTTCGGAACTGAGTTCACTTTAGGATCAAGTCAAAAGGAGCTCAAGCATCAACCGAACTTGGAAGCGGTTAAAGCTTGGAAGGCTTATTAGCTTGAAAGTTCAAATGAGATAATATAAATTTGATATAAAATAAGTCCATTCGAATGTTGTAATAACAATTGATTATGATGAGAATTAATAGCTATAATAAGCATTATTAGTATTAAGTGCAAATGATGGCTTTGTCCTAAAAACCTTGTAAATACTATGAAAATCAAGGGAGAGGTGATTCAAAAATTCATTTACCAAATTGCTGTCAAAATTGATATTCAAATTTCTAATCTGCAGAACCCCATAATTATAAAAGAAGTGTCATACTTTCTTATGGTTAATAGAGTTAACTTGGTCAAAGTTAATTGCTTATAATTAAGGGTGACTGATAGTTAATTACTTGTAATTAGGAGTGATTGATTGATTGTAATTAGTCAAAAATTAGTTTGTAATTAACTAGTAATTAGTCAAATTTTTTTGGAAAATAGCAGCTAACTAAAGTAGATTGTCATGTACTCCTATAAATAAGTCGTAAATCCTTCAATGAAATCATTCAAAAAATATCAAACACAAAAATTTGTCACTTATGACATTTTAACTGCAGATCTCCATCTGTTATAGTTGTATTAATGTGGAAGGAAATGGAGAGTATTAGTATTAGGGTTGGCAATTCATGTTAACGGGTCGTGTTGGGCCTAACACTAACACAACCCATTCAATTTTGACATGACTAATATACGGGCTGGACAACCCTAACAAAAACACAACATGAAAATAAAAGGTTGACACGGTTAACCTGTTTATTAAACGAATTGATGTTCGACACTTGACAACCTATTTATCACCAGTTTATAAGTTATATGACCCATTTATAATTTTAACACAATTCTAATCTATATTTTTCAATGTAAATTAAAATTTTAAAACGATCCAATGAACAAAATATAAGTATAAATACAATCCAATTCAATAAACATATTATGATTACAATCTAATTTATCAATAAAATTATATTTTTATTATATAAAACTATTATTTTGCCTTTTTAAAAATGGATCAACCAGTGACACAATTACAAATACGATACAATTAATAAACGGGTTAATCTGGTTGACCCGTTAATGACACAACACGATTAAACTCAATAATAACACATAATAATTGTGTTCATTTCGTGTCTCACCCATCGTGTCGTAATCTGAATTGCCAACTATTAAACATTTAAATCATTCCCATTCAATATTAGACATTCTTACCATTCTTTTCTTGTGTCACCGAATGCAATCTCGAATAGTGGTGTATCATCTCTATTATTTAGAGCTTTTAACAAGTTCCACTTAAATATCGAGGAACAGTTTTAAGTTGGGACACCAATTATCATTTTACTAATTTTAATTTTAAAAAGAAAATTTTAATAATTTATTTTATTATAATATTATAGTTTAAATATTTAATAAATTATAAATAATATATATAATTAAATTTTAATTATTAATTTTGCAATTTAAAATATAATGAAAATATTCAACTATTTATATATAAAAATATTTTCATATATGAAATATAAAGTTTAATCTAAAATAATAATATGATCTTTAAAAAAAATATATTTTAAAAACAATTAATTAATTGGGATTTGGAACCCAACCTAGATTGTGGGGACCGCTAGATGAAGGACAAAATTAACTTTTGAAACTCTTGGGATGGTTGCAGTGGACAAAATTAACTACTACTACCTCCGTTTTTTTTAATTGCTATGCTTTCCACAAATGACAATGATTTATTAATTCTTACACTTTTTATTTTGGGTAAGAAAAATAAATAAAATTACTTATATTCCCTTATCTTTTACTAACTTTCAAAATTTATTTACCTCAACAAACCAACCATATTTACCATACATTTAAAATTTTACCTACCCAATAATGGAATCGACCCACTCTCACCCACCCACTTAATTTGATTCACTCTTTCACGAGATCAAACTCGATCTTACAAAATCAAACAATTACTCAGCTCAACTCCCCTATCTCGCAAAATCATCAAACAAGTGCTCAGATCAGGAATCAATTCGACCGTCAAACCTTACTCACCCATCTCAGTTCACAAGAATCATTAATACCCATTCACCCATCACTATCACACACGAATCTACTCTTGAACCCTAATTTTGTTGACTCTCATCTTCATCTTCACCATTAATCTCACCTCAACCAAAGCTACAAGAGCTTATGGGCAATCGAAAGAGAAGAGGTATATTTCAGAAACGCAACAAATATCAGTATTGCACTCTTCGTGAATTAGAACTACTGGAATTGGAAATTCAATAAGTGTAGAAGCTTGTTCATGATCAACATCAACAACCACTCCATCAGTAAGATTTTGGTGCTCAATTTGGCTTCCCTGAGGAGATATTGCTACATGATAGCAAAATAGGAGAGATTGTGCAAGATTTCGTGCAACTTGATGCTAATCAGCAACCTAAAGATGATTTTGGTGGTGTATTTGGTTTCCCTGACGAGACGATGTTGAGGATATTAGTACCAAGCCTGTTTATGGATAGCCCACAGATTGTGCATGACAGTGTTGAACTTGATGATATTGTACCCGACTCTGAGGATCCTGATGAGATTGTGCAAGACTCTGAGGACTGTGATGACACTGTAATTCTATTTTTTGATTTGTTATTATTTGTTGATTACACTACTACTATACCTCCACTAATTTCCTTCTCATACATATCTTAATGTAGAAGACAACCCCAGGTTCTACAACCTCACTCCACGTCAGATTTCACCATACCCGAAAGAGAAAAAGAACTAATCTTTTCACATATGCTAGGAGAATTGGTCATTTTTGTTTTTGTGTGCTATATATTTTATCATGTTTGTTATTTTATCATGTAGGAGGATTGGGAATTCTATTGTATGATCTATTTTATCATGTTTGTTATTGGTCTAAGATGTTATTAACGGTAGTCAAGTGAACAAATAGTTGTTATAGGTTCAGATTTTGATATGGACCGCTATATAACCGTTTTAATGATATGAAAAATGTACCATTTGCTCTGTAATAGCTGGTCATTAATTGTTTTGGAAGGATATGATTTTTATTAACAATTTTTAGCTGCAGGCTCTATTGCAGATGAAGCATATGTTAGGGAACAAATGCAACTACTTTACCTAGTTCAATGATACTCAGGAGAAGGACCCTATAGATTGTATCTACTATGGTTCAGTTTTAGATATTTATTTTCTCTTCATAAATCGCTATTAGTTGCTGTGAAACTTGTAGGGTGTAGATTACTCTACCTTCTTAAAGTAATTTTGAAAGTCAGTGTACTATGTTTGCTGTGCTTATATATGCTATTTCTTTTGGTAAAGACTTAATGGTGATCCTCTGGATCGAATGTCACTCTTTGTATAATTAATGGCTTAGATTTTGGTTTCCGCTTTATAGTAGCAATTATCCATTTGCTTCCATTTTGATATAGTTACCATTTTAATTTGTTTATCTTTCAGCATGAAAAATTCAAGTTCAGCTGTTAAGCTGCTCCACCTGCAATAACTTACTTGTTGTCTGAGAGTGAATGTTTTGTGGAGATAAGCATATATTTGGTAACTTTATTAGGTAACTATGCCTTTATGGTGGGGAAGTTTTCATCTAAGGAAGAAAAGAAGAAAACTTCAAAGCAAGGTATTTTGATTTAGCAACTGCTTCTGTTTCCAGTAGCAGCTAAACTGACAGAGATGAAATCTCTGTCTCTCATCTTCTTAGCCCCATGACCTCAGACTATGAAAGTGGAATCAGAACTGTTGCGACCAGCCCCTCAAGGTGAACTCTATTCTGTGACTGGAAATTGTTTTTAGGGGCATTTGCTCCTTCCATCCTGCTCAAATATGTATGAATTAAAATGTTCTAAGTTTTTCTATAGAAGTATTTTGATATGATAATACTTCTTGTATGTTTATTGCAGTGTAATGTAAAAGGATAAGTCTCCTTTGGTGAATCAGAAAAGCACTAAAGGGGCACTGAATCCAATTAACATTTTCAATGACCAGATTCTGTCTACCTCACCTAAGCAGAGACATATGCAACAAGTAGATTGAAAACCAGATTCTATACACTTGTGATACTATATGATTGAAAACCTATTGCTCACGTTATATACATGTCTATTTGTAGTTAAATGCCAAGCTCAAGTGGGTTACCGTACTATAGCATATAAGGTTTGGAATTGGCGTCTCTCATTATTCTTACAATGCTTTGGCATTTATTCTTGTAAATAGGTAGATGGCAAACTTTATATATATTTGGAGTATGTGTCTAGTGGTTCCATCTATAAAATTCTTCAAGAATATTTACGTGCAAAAAATATTGTCCATAGGTGAGTCTACATGTATGTTTTTTTGGGTGCAATGACTAGAAATCTTCCAGTAGTCTACCATGTATGGTAATTGAATTATTTTGGAACTTTATTTGCTTACTAATTTGGTATTACTCTTATTCAGAGATATCAAAGGAGCTAACCTATTGTTAGACCCCAGTGGTAGCGTGAAGTTGGCAGATTTTAGGATGACAAAGCATGTAAGAATTTTTTTCTTTAAAGTGCTAATGTCTGTATCATCTTTGCAGACTAAATAAAATCTACAATCGTGTAATAACTGAAAATATAATGATGCCAGTAATTATTTGTTTCATAGTTGAAGCATAACTAACAATTTGTCTATTCTGAACCTGGTTTAAATTCGAAGTTGATGTATCAATTATTTGAGCTTAATGCTCTTTTCTGATACTTTTTCTTAACAAATTCCAGATTACTGGACAGTCCTGTCCATTGTCGTGTAAGGGAAGCTCTTACTGGATGACACCTGAGGTTTGTTGCTGCTTATTCTACTTTAATGTCCATTATACTGTTATGGATTCTATTAAAATGTACTAGCATTATTATTCAGGTCATAAAGAACTCAAGTGGTTCTGGTCTAGCGGTTGATACATAGAGCCTTGGTTGTACAACATTGGAGATTGCTACCACAAAGCCACCATGAAGCCAGTATGAAGGGGGTTAGTAAATTTTACTATAATAATGTTCTAGATATGATTTAATCAGATGTTTGTCTGTTCAATGTTTTTCTTGATGATAGATTTTTGTTTTAGTTTAATTTGTCTCAAAAGAAATTTGCTACTAACTTTTTTATGTGGCAATTTGAAGGTTGCTGCAATGTTCAAAACTGGAAACAGTAAAAAACTTCCTCTCATTCCTGATCATCTATCCGAAGAAGGAAAGGACTTTGTGAGGAAATGCTTACATCGTGATCCACAACGTCGCCCAACAGCTGCTCAGCTCCTCCAACATCCCTTTATTAAATATGCTCATTCGTTAGACAAAACTGGTGATTATGAACCCATCATTATGAATACAGCAACAAGAGCTCAGGTATGCATATCTGTATCTTGTTATCAAATTTGTGCATTTGCTGCTGTGATAACTATATTTGGTAAAATTGTACTTCAAATTTATTCTCAACATATGTGCATAGCTAAGTATATTGCCTGAATGTTGTTTTTAATCAAACTTTTGTAAACTTTGTCTTGCTTCTTGGTTATAGATTA
Source organism: Cardiospermum halicacabum (assembly GCA_031304145.1). NCBI lineage: Eukaryota > Viridiplantae > Streptophyta > Magnoliopsida > Sapindales > Sapindaceae > Cardiospermum > Cardiospermum halicacabum. The sequence goes on from CM062392.1 coordinate 5,074,802, forward strand.
TGTTTTTACGATGCATTTTAGAATAGCTATCTGAAATTTGGGCATATATTAGGATCATGTTTACATATGATCCTATCATTTTCAATTTACTTAGATTTTATAGCTATCTTTGACATGCTGATATGATCACATAATATTTCCATTTTAAAATCTTTGTGTGAATTTAATGTGGGATTTGAAGTGAAAATTCTCAAAAATGGGCCAGTTCAAAATCAAAAACCTTATTTTAGCCCATATTCCAAAAAGTTGCAAAACTAAACAATTGAATTAATTTTTTACTAGAAATGAACCAATATTACACTAATACCCCTAATATAAAAAAATTATTAAAATAAATTAAAAATAATTATCAGAAAATTAAAATAAATAAAACAAATCATAATCCCTAATATACCTTACTAACCGTTGTTTCAAACCCACCAAAACCTCCTCCCTCGTTCATTTCAAACGAACAAAATCTCCTCCCTCGTTCATTTCAAACCAGAGCACGTAAGCAACCTCCATCAAAACCTTCATCACTATAGCAAACCAGAGCACCCTTCATCACCCACAGGACCGCATCATCACTAGAGCAATCTGTCGCCTCTTCTTCCGAAGCCAAACGCCGTGAATGACGTCAACATCGTCTGTTTCCGAAGCCAAACGCCGTGAACAACGCCATTCTTCTGTCCTAATCACCGTCGCGCAAGTCACATTCTTCCTTCGACATCAACGACATTCTATTTTGCCATGGTGAAGAGGTGGTTACCGTCAAACGCTCCTCCTACAAAAGCAAAATCTCATGCCTCGACAAAGAAGTCGTTGAAGGCTCCTCCTGCAGTTGCTAAGTCTCTGGCGAGGAAAAGAAAGTCTTCAATGTCAACACCATCATCCTCAGTTCCTCCATCACCACCAAAGACGAAAAAGTCACAAAAATAGGTTAGGGTTTCTTTCAATTTGTTTTAGTAGGTAGTGTTTATGTTTTGGCTAATTTTATATTAGAATTTGGTACAGGATATTGTTGATTTTTTTTAGGATGTTGTGATTATGTGCTGCAATGCTGTTGATGATTTTGTGAAATTGGAGTTTCCCTCCCATGGAAACATGCTATGTTTGGTCTATTTCCAAGCCATGGAAATAGGCTAAATAAAAATCTTTTTCAAGTTTTTATGGTCGGGAAATGGGCACATTACAAGAATGTTTCCTTGTACATGGAAACTGTAATGCCCTTAGACCATTTCCAGACCATCATACACTGAAATTGCTAAATCTGGAAATAGTTAAGGCTTTGTTAAATTTCAGTAGTTTACCAATCATGGAAACAATTATTTATTTGGTCTATTTCCAAGCCATGGAAAAAGGCCAAAGAAAAAGTTTTTTCACAGTTTATAGGTCTGGAAATGGGCATATTACAACATTATTTCCTTGTACATGGAAACTCTTTTACGATTATACCATTTCTTAGTCATTATACCCTGAAATTGGTAAGCCTAGAAACAGTTATGGCTTTGGGCTATTTCTAGCCCAAAGCCATAACTATTTCTTTGTTTATAGTGTGGTCATATATTAGTTTGTAAATAATTATGAGTTTGCATCATTCCAGACCCTGGAAACAAGTGAAATTCATAATTGTTTCCAGGCTGATCTTATTTCCAGATTTGATTGGTTGATTTGTTAGGAAACTGTTGTGTTAGGTGTTGTTATTGTTAGGAAATAGTTTTTTCTTGATTACATTTCCAGGGCCTGGAGATATAATGATGATATAACTGTTTACAGGGCGACTAGTTTCTAGGTTTGATTGGCTGGAAATGGTATAATTCAGAGAATGTTTCCTGGTACCGGGAAATGCTATCAGAATTGTACCATTTCCAGCCATGTTAACAAGGAAATGTGTAAAAATTTAAACTATTTCTAGTCATTATAACCGTAAAATAGATAACATAATTTCTAATTTTGACCTTGTTGAATGCTGATATTTTCAGGATGTTCCCGAATTGTCTCATTCTGGCGTAGTATTTAAGAAAGGGTTATAGTTTGTTAACAAACCGAGATCCTTTAGCACAGCCAAAGTAAACATTTATGGGCAGCCGTCTGTGATGGACGTGATAGAAGCCCAATTAAAGAAAATTTTGATTTTGGAAACGTGGAGAAAAGGTCCTTTCAAGCATTTTCTCAAAATATTTCAGAGGAAAGGGGTATTCTTGGGTAAGCTGATGCTCAGGATACTGAACAAGGAAATACCAAGGAAAAAGTGCCGAGAAGATGAAATCTGGTTTGGTATTGGAGGCACTGAAGTGAGATAGCATATTTCATACAAGAAGAATCTGAGACGGATAGAATTGATTCAGAAAAGGATTAGTGATTACTTATGATGCTTTTGTAAATAATCATGATTTTGTAAATATTATTGAACAATGCTGAAGTTGATTTTTGAGTTATGACATATGGATTTTGTATATTTTAGTTACTGAACTGTTTATAGTATAGTTTCCTAATTACATCCCTGGAAATATTAACAATACCTGGAAATTAAGGAAATCAGTTTCCTAATTTCAATCCTGGAAATGTCTTATAAACTTGGAAAATTGGGTTAACAGTTTCCTAAAATCAAGTCTGAAAATTTGTAAAACATGTTTCGTAACTTCAACCGTGGAAAATCTAAGCATTTTCCTAATTCTAAACAGTTTCCTAATGCTAAACAGTTTCCTAACTCTAAACAATTTCCCAAATCTAAATAGTTTCCTAAATTGTTGTCTGGAAATAGGAAAACCAGGAAATAGGACACTAAAAATGCCATATCTCGGTCCCCTAACATGAAAATCAATATTTTATGTAATACTTGGTCCAAAAACACCCAAAAAGATACTTAAAACAATAAATGATTCCAACACAAGTGATTATGAGGTCATAATTTTGAACTATGTTCGACTTGAGATGGAAGAGTTATACATTATGAACAATGTACTCATAAGTAGTCCATTGAAAACATCATGTTTTTTGAATTTTCTAAACATGCAATTTTTTTATATATTCCGCTTATAATTATTGTAAGCATCAATAAACGTCCAATTATAGCATTCGAAACGTTCTTAAAACCCATTTTGAACAGCTAATATCGATATACAAATCTATCCTTGTGTTCCATGAGTGGTCGGGATCGAGTAAGGCAATCATAAGACTATCCAAAAGTTATTTCTAACACTTTAAAGATATTTTTAGCTGAATACGGAGCAATCAGATGTGTGAATTCGGAATTTCCATGTAATGAAATTGGGAAACATGACACTAAAAACGCCATGTCCCGGTCCCCTAACACGGAAACACCATGATTCGTTTCCTAAGATTGCCTGAAAATAGTTCAAAATTGGCCAGATGTCCCAGTTTTAGAACATGGAAATCAACATTTTATGTAATATCTGGTCAAAAACACCCAAAAAGACACTTAAAACAATAAATGATTCCAACACAAGTGATTATGAGTTCATAATTTTGAATTATGCCCGACTTGGGATGGAAGAGTTATACATTATGAACAATGTACTCTTACATAGTCCATTGAAAACATCATGTTTTTTGAATTTTCTAAACATGCAATTTTTTTATATATTCCGCTTATAATTATTGTAAGCATCAATAAACGTCCAATTATAGCATTCGAAACGTTCTTAAAACCCATTTTGAACAGCTAATATCGATATACAAATCTATCCTTGTGTTCCATGAGTGGTCGGGATCGAGTAAGGCAATCATAAGACTATCCAAAAGTTATTTCTAACACTTTAAAGATATTTTTAGCTGAATACGGAGCAATCAGATGTGTGAATTCGGAATTTCCATGTAATGAAATTGGGAAACATGACACTAAAAACGCCATGTCCCGGTCCCCTAACACGGAAACACCATGATTCGTTTCCTAAGATTGCCTGAAAATAGTTCAAAATTGGCCAGATGTCCCAGTTCTAGAACATGGAAATCAACATTTTATGTAATATCTGGTCAAAAACACCCAAAAAGACACTTAAAACAATAAATGATTCCAACACAAGTGATTATGAGTTCATAATTTTGAATTATGCCCGACTTGGGATGGAAGAGTTATACATTATGAACAATGTACTCTTACATAGTCCATTGAAAACATCATGTTTTTTGAATTTTCTAAACATGCAATTTTTTTATATATTCCGCTTATAATTATTGTAAGCATCAATAAACGTCCAATTATAGCATTCGAAACATTCCTAAAACCCACTTTGAGCAGCTAATATCGATATACAAATCTATCCGTGTGTTCTATGAGTGGTCGGGATCGAGTAAGGCAATCATAAGACTATCCAAAAGTTATTTCTAACACTTTAAAGATATTTTTAGCTGAATACGGAGCAATCAGATGTGTGAATTCGGAATTTCCATGTAATGAAATTGGGAAACATGACACTAAAAACGCCATGTCCCGGTCCCCTAACACGGAAACACCATGATTCGTTTCCTAAGATTTTGCCTGGAAATAGTTCAAAATTGGCCAGGTGTCCTAGTTCTAGAACATGGAAATCAACATTTTATGTAATATTTGGTCAAAAACACCCAAAAAGACACTTAAAACATTAAATGATTCCAACACAAGTGATTATGAGTTCATAATTTTGAATTATGCCCGACTTGGGATGGAAGAGTGATACATTATGAACAATGTACTCTTACATAGTCCATTGAAAACATCATGTTTTTTGAATTTTCTAAACATGCAATTTTTTTATATATTCCGCTTATAATTATTGTAAGCATCAATAAACGTCCAATTATAGCATTCGAAACATTCCTAAAACCCACTTTGAACAGCTAATATCGATATACAAATCTATCTGTGTATTCCATGAGTGGATCGAGTAAGGCAACCATAAGACTATCCAAAAGCTATTTCTTACACTTTAAAGATGTTTTCAGCTAAATACAAGCAATTAAATGTGTGAATTCAGAATTTCCATATAATGAAATCGGAAACAGGACACTAAAAACGCCATGTCCCGGTCCTCTAATACGGAAACACCATGATTCGTTTCCTAAGATTTTGCCTGGAAATAGTTCAAAATTGGCACGGTATCCTGGTTTGGAAACATGGAAATCAACAATTCATATTTCAGCTGTCATTTTCAGATTACATTTTCAGATTACATGCTCCTCCTGATCTTCAATCGCAAATCGCAAATCATTATCATTTTCGATTTGGTACCGATCTCCAGTAGAACTTATTGCTAATGAATGTATGGTCAATTTCCAACTAGCTTCAATCTTCAACTTTGAATAAAGTTTTCCTACTAATTAGGAAAGTGAAATGTTGTCATCGAGAAGCATCACCGTCATTTCTCCACCTTTATATCCGTCTTCAACCCAATTCGCCTTGAAGTATACTAGTGTTTTTTTAAAACCCATCCCTGAAAAAATAAAACAAAACTTATTTAGATGAAAAAAAATATATCATGTAGTTTCACGGTCCCCACACATAGAAACCAAAGCAATGTTGGCCTATGTCCCGGTCGTTATACAGGGATATCACTGGTTGAAAAATTAATATGTTTTCATGTCTCAATGAAGGGAAATAGGCAAACTGAGACCTAATTTCCAAGTGTGGAGGCCAGTAAAAGGTTTCCCTCTCATAAAGGCTGGAAACCGTACGTGTTTTAGCATGTGTCCTGACCTTGAAACCTGGAAATATCTGACAAAAATTATCGCTTCTGTTTCCTAGTACGGAATCCAGTAAACAATAAAATTGAGACCTAGTTTCCAGGTTTGAAGGCCAGAAATGGTTTCCCTCTTTCGAAGGCTGGAAACAGTACGTTATTTTGCCTATTTCCATGTCCTCATTCCTGGAAATTGTTGACAAAATCTATCCCTTCTGTATCCCAGTACTTAACCCAGGAAATAACCTAAATCAGTCACAATTTCCAGCTTTGGAGTCAATCAATTGTTTCCCTCTCATTATGACTGGAAATAAAATATTTTTTAGCCTATGTCCCAGTCTTGAACCCTGAAAATAACTGACAAAGAAAATCCCTTTTGTATCCTAACACTGAATTTGGGAAATAGGCAATGAAACTACCTCCATCCCGGTGTTCATGTCTGGAAACAAAAAAAAAAATTCAGATCATGTGTCCCAGTGTGGGAACCGAGAAAGAGTCTCTCATTACTAAGTTTCCTTGTGTTCATGCATGGAAATGATTTCAACCATTTCCAGGTATGGACACCGGAAAATAGTGTAAATCATACCTTTGAGTGTCAATGGAACACTAAATTTTACAAATATTCCATGTTTGTGTGTTGGGAAAGGACAAAAAATGTTGAATTATGATTCTAAGAATGTGGGAAGTAATGATTTCAAATTTAGGTTATCAATAATTGGGGGAATATTTTTATGTTTAGTGTGGGACCATTAATAAATTGGGTGGGGACCAATATGAAATATGGTGGGGGTCACTATGTAAATATTATTTTTGAATTAAAATTTTTTAAATGAAGCGCATAATAGACCTTTCTAATCTTTAATATAAATAAATAGATTTTAAATTGATTTTATTAATGGGAGGGGTATTTTGGTATTCTTGGTCTACTGGGTGTAATTTATTTTCTAGAATGTTTATTTTTGTAGGATTTTAATTCTTGGTCTAAAAATATAAAAATTTTAATTTTTAGCCCATTAGTGCAAATCACCCGGATTTGAATGAAAGAAAAAACATAAGAGTTTTTAATGTGTGATTTGAACTCAGGCGGGCCATGGTTGGGATGTGAAGAGTGTTGATTTGCACCCTATAAAATATCTTCTAGTTTCAGGTTTGTAATTTTATACCTATAACTTTGTAGAGGGATCTGTGTTTTGTGGTTGTTATCATGTATCTACAAAATCAATAAGGTTTCTGTATTTATATATGCTTCATATTTTTCATCTCTTATGTTTATCTTGCTAAAATAATTTGCTATGACTCATTGATCAGTGAATATTTATACCTTGATTGGGAAGGACATTAGTGATAATAGCGGCATATTGCTATTCAATGAAGTGACGACATCTGTAGACTCAGCTGCATACTTCAAGCACTAGTGAGTGTTTTCCTAATTTGAATTTTAACTTATACAATATGTTTAATGTTTATGCTCGTCTCTACTTGCATTAATGACTGAATACATGAGAACTAATATGTGCAGTACAAATAAGTATTCATTTAGTTCAATATAAGTATTCATAAACTGACAGAGTGATACAAAAAACTGCATACAAAAGTATTTTACTTACAAAAACTTACAACATGATACAAAAAAACAGAATACAAAAGGTTCTAATCAATGTTTTGCTGCATTTAGATTAGTTTATCAGTTCATAACCAATAACTTCATCTGGTTGTTCTTCTCTTTCCCTAACTTGAAATGTACCCTCATTTAGTAAATGCACTGTTCCATTGAGGAGACTTTCTTCAACTTCTACTTGATAGGGTAGCTCGCCAATTCTTTCTAACTTAGACTTTCCTTTATGTGGGTTTTTGTATTCATTTCCCCCTTTTACTTTCAAAATTTCTATCATGACATACTGCAGTTGCAACCAATTATAGTGAAGTTTCTTAACATCATACTCAATGTAAGCATCTTTGACTGACTTGACTAACTCTGATAAATCTTTTGGAATTTTTTTCTTGAATTGATTGAATGGCATTGAAAAACCCCAAGTCTAACACATTCAAGTCAGGGATTTGTGCTTGTTGGCATATCAAATTTATTTTAAACCCATCTGAATTGGCTGCGGCCATGAACTCCATATCACTTGGACTTATATGTGGTCTTGCATTATCTTGTCGTATCCATATGCATTTGTTGTTGCCTGTACACCAATTCTCCTTAATTGCAGGAATGATTGAGTTAATGAGTGCTTCCCTAATTACACTCCTTGTAACTGAGTGAACTGCCCTTAATTCAAGTGTGCCTTTTTCTCTATTGCGGGTATTTCTTTTTGCAATATGTTCCTCTGTGAATGGCCAAATCCCAATTTTTCCATCGAAAATACATTGACCCTCACTATCAAACTGAGGTCTTGCAACAGCTGCAATAAACATGACTTTAGGGATGAAATTTTTACTTTGTGTGCTTCTTATGGGTTCACTTTCATTTAGTAAGAGGTAGTATCTTTGCATCACTTTTCTAAGGCAAAACCATTTCTCATCTATATGTACTAAATTTGTTAGCAGCTGAAATCTTGGTACCTCATTCATAGTTCGTGGAATGATTTTAGAAACAATCCACTCCATTCTCTTGATTTTGTGTATGCTGTGATGGATGGCTTGATGCTGTTTGTATGTGATTTGATTATACCTTTTTTTTTTAACATTCTAACAATAACACCTTCACTCACTTGTAATGCAGCAACAAATGCTCTAATTGTTGTTCTATGTTTTTGAGGGATGGACTTGATGCGCTCTTCGTCGTAGACCTTTTCTTTTCTACCAACTCTGTCAGGTTTGTTGCTCTTTAAATTGATCACAACTCCATTTTTCACTTGCAATTTCAGTATTTTATTCCAAAAGTGACTTATTGTAGTCCTATGTTTGTTAAACTCTGTAGCTAGTTTGTTTGTGCTGCCCCAAGGTAGTTCAAAGTGCTCACTCACCATGTTTAAAAGTCTTTGTGCTAATTACTTCCTTGTGTTGATGCACATGTCCTTTATTTTGCGTCCAGGTCTGCTGCTTGCTAATATTTCAGAATCTTTCAAGTTTGTATTGGTGTTGTCATTTTCATGTTCTTCTACTTCTGCACAAGATTGAATGAAATCATTCATACCATTATCATTAAGTTCATCTTCATCTGATGATAGGTAACATATTTTATCATCTTCAGATTCTGATTCATTTTCATATTGCATTTGCAGGAGTTCTTCCTCTACAATTTCATATTCATCATTACAATGACGATTATGAAAATCCATCTATTTGACAATCCAATAACAACTACCAATAAGAAGAGACAATAGTAAGGAAATAGATGGAACTATCAGTTGTTCTATCTTGTACACTGTTAGTTGAAGGAATTAGAGCAGATATCTCACTTGAGTCAAAAGAAGCAGGAGCAGCCAGCAAAAAATCCTTAAGCAGAAGGATAAATTGCGTTCTCTATTTTGTTCATTCTGTTTTCAGCATTTATTTTAATAATTTTACTTATTCATTTTGGTAAGTAAACCACGCCAAAAAAGGGCGCGAATCCTATAAATTTAATTGTCTTACTTTTGACTATTAGAAGGATATAAATGGAAAAAGAAAAATACTATTTCACACGGCACTGCTACAGTGTATGTAGTGATAATTAGAAAATGGAGGTAGTATGATATTGGGCTCAAAACAAGCTACAAGGACTGAAAGGGGCTCAAAATATAAGCACAAATGGAGCGCATGTATGAAATTAAAAAAACAACGTGGGCCAAAGTCTAAATACTCGAAAATTGAAATTTTATACTTTCTGGTCCCTGTTGATACCAGAGAGCAGCTGCGGAGAAGACAATATCTGCAACCAGAGAAAATGCTAGCCAACAATGGACTCTCTCCTTCGCCTCTGTAACTCACTCCCTCTGTTGTTTAAATACTGTTTTTCTCTTCTTTATATGATGATTATGAATATTAATTATGTTTTGTAGATGCCCGGTTGTTTCTTTTGACTGTCAGTGCCAAGTTTCCAGTCAGGTTTTCTTTCCAAGCACTCTAAATTATGGGTTTGTCAAAGGTATCCATACTATTTAATTGTAGTTTATAGTGATGATTTTTGTTCAATATAAGGTTTTTTATGCTGTTTATTGCTCTTTTGTTTTATTTCAATGTATATAGGCTCTTATCCACTGTTGAGCTGTTAGACACCTTTGACTGATTTTTTCAACGTTTGGATTTGTTAAGAGTGGCTGCTTATGAGTGGCTGCTTATGTTTTAGTAGCAGTTCAAGTTATTTTGAAATTGAAATTTTGCTGGTATTACTCCTTGCAGCTACCAGAAAGATGAGGGTTACTCCGGTCAAGGCTGATTTTTGGGAATCAATTCGATCTGGGTAAGACATCTCGGTTGTGGAACTGAGGTGCTACATTTTTTTCAACTTAACTTCATTATGACATTGTTTATATCTAGTGTAGAACTCTGAATTTTCAGATGCTTGTAAGTTTTAGGTTACGAAGTTTAATCTAAATCAGTCAAAGTATCATACATATTCTTTCTTTTCATCCACATGATAGGCAAGCACACTCCAATTATCATACATATGATATGACATAGTTTCTTTTGGAGTCTCAAAGAGTAGAAACAATATATGTGCACACTGTACTGATACCCCTTAGGTTTCACCGATAGTTGGTAAGAATCACAACATTCTCACTATTACATCTTTTGTCATTCGGCTACTTGTCTCAATTACCTTATATACAGAAAGCTTCATCATTCTACCAACTTTGCTTCTCTACATCCTTTTCTTCTTTGAAAGGATCACGGTTTCACATCAAATCTCTAATCAGGTTCTCAAGAGGGCACGGAACACAAGTCATTGAAGAAGCCTCCATGATTGAAGAAGGGGAACCAGTTCCAGAGGAGTTTGTCCTTGTTGAGAAAACTCTAGAAGCTGGAGAAATTGAGCAAATCATATTCTCATCACGTGGAGATGTTGATGTAAATGATCTTCAGGCCCTATGTGATAAGGTAACTTCTGCAATATCATCCTTTGCTCAAGCATACTATCAACTTCTGATATCTTCTTTATTACAAGCTGTTCCTATGTTTGACCTTTCATGTGCTGTAACAACAGGTAGGCTGGCCTCGCAGGCCATTGTCAAAACTAGAAGCTGCTTTAAACAACAGCTACATGGTAGCCACGTTACATTCTGTAAGAAAAGCACCTGGATCAGGTACATAATAAACTTTGTATAGTGTTGCTTTGCATGTTAAGTTAAATTCACACTTGTTCTTACCTCTTAAATTATTTGATGAACATCTTATTGTACTTGGCGAAGTTATTTGACAGAGGGGGTAGACAAGAAGAAACTGATTGGCATGGCTCGTGCTACATCAGATCACGCCTTTAATGCCACAATTTGGGATGTTCTCGTTGATCCTAGCTATCAGGTATATATATTTTTTTTATTACAGGAACATAGGGCAATCTACTGAGACATAAAATCTGGCTTAAGTAAACATTCTTGATGTCATTTGAACTAAATTGGAATAACACATTGTGACAAATGAGGGGATAAAAAAAACACACCAAGTGCTTTTCTCTGCATGGTGTCACAATCAATTTTGTCAATATAAAGTTAGAAAACAGCCAAAACTCTATGTTGTTAAAGTTATTATTTTGTTAAAATAGTTATTGCCTGCTAACGGAGCATCATGTGTAACTTATCAGATTATTCATACTTCTAGAGATGCCAAATTCCAATCACTATTACTTACGAATTGATACTGATATATTTTAACTTCATTGATATTCTTGCTATTCAGGGTCAAGGTCTTGGAAAAGCCCTTATTGAAAATCTTGTAAGGTCTCTGCTACAAAGAGATATTGGGAATATTTCACTCTTTGCAGATAGCCAAGGTATATGCCAGTAGTCTTAAAGTAGTGTTGAAGTTTATATCATGAAATCCTATTAAAAATTTCAAAAGTTGTTTCATCTGAGAAAATTCAGTTTGCTCATGATTCACTCAGCCTCCATCCTCTAGTCTACTTTTTTCAATTGCTGGGAGCACTTCAAATAAATTGCTTAATCTTTTGCTAAATGAATTTGTTAATGAGACCCTTGCAGATGTGACTGCTATTTGTGTTGTGGTTCAAGTTAAAACCTTGGAGTTTCACTTTGTTATACATTGCTTTACAGTTGTGGAATTCTACCGAAACCTAGGTTTTCAACCTGATCCAGAAGGCATTAAAGGAATGTTTTGGTACCCAAGGTATTGAAAGTATGAGTTCACACCGGTTAATCCATATGACAGTGGCAGAAGATCAGCTTTATGCAAAGACTGTGTTCATTATACATTGGAATTAATTTTCCTATAGATTTATCTAAACATTTCAACTCTTAGGCTTATAGGGTATAATTCTTTGGTAATTTTGTTTTTCTTCCAGCTCAAGTTGTAAATCATTGTTGAAGGAAGTCATGTTTATGTTGTAATATAGAATGGTTATAATCTTCTCAAATCAACCAAATGTTTCAAGTTGATTTTATCCAAGATTATACAGCAAAAATATTATTTATGTGGGTGAATTTTACTTTTTTTATTAATTATTATTTTGCAGATGTTATTTATGTTGTCTTCAAAACTACTCAGTTTGTAAAAAAAAGGGAAGAGAGGACATGAGCCCAGAAACACAACTGTCTGTTACTCAGAACTGGATCAGTCAAGTTGATAGGAAAAAATAAAATAAAATAAAAGTAGGATTTCATTTTAATTTTATAGAAGTAGAAGGACTTTATTGAATATATTAAAAACCTAAATAAACAAATTCAATGCTCTCTTTTTTGATCCACTTCCTCTGCCTCCCGTCTCCTCCCTTGGCTGCTGGAGTCTTTCGTCCCCGTCTCCACCGTTTTTCGACGCCGTCTCTATCGTTCTTCGTCGCCGTCTTCTCCACTGTTCTTCTTCGCGTCTCTACTCGATATTTTTAGTATTTGTCTCTCTCGAGGTTCGCTTCTTTTGTTCTTCAATTTCAAAGTATTTATGTGAAAAATGAAAGACTTAACCGTTGGAAACAATATCTTGATGGCGGCGAATCTCCATTGCCATGATCTCCATCTTATGTTAAGTAACTTTTAGTTGTTTTTACATTGTTTCATGTCTCAGTAAGTAGCAGACCAAGGCGTTATTACTAGTGAAAAAAAAGATAATCATTTGAACACGAATATACATACATACATACTCTCAGACTCTTAATAGACTTCATAAATTTTAGTGTTATATTTATAAATCTTGCTTGACTTGTGAGATTAGTGATAGAATAGATAGATGTATATATGTTGGTTCGTGTTTGTTAGGTGTCTGTCTGCTGTGCTCTTGTTATTAGATAGATAGATAGGGTTCACTTATGTGATATATGTATTCATCTGTTGATTCTTTTGCAGAGAGAGTGAAAATTCCTTGAAGAAGAAGTGTTGAGATGGCGCATAGACTCTTGAGAGATCATGAAGCGGATGGGTGGGAGCGAGCTGACTTCCCCATTATTTGCGAGTCATGCCTTGGTGATAACCCTTATGTTCGAATGGTATTGCCTCTTGAAACTCTGGTTCATTAATCTGTTGTAGGATTTGGATTGTATTGAGGGAAATTCGGATGCATATGACGGTGTTTTGAAGTATAGAATTATGATTTGGTTTGTAAGGTGGAGATTCCTTTAGTACTTAGGAGGTGTTGATAGAATTCGTGGCAAGTCGTTTGAAAAGCATTATATCTGTGGATGTACTTACTCATATTTGGGCTCCGTGACTCTGTAGGAATGCTGTATTTTTTTTTGTATTCTTCATGTTAGTAGAATTATCTGCACTATTCGTTTTGAAGTCATGACTTTGATAATCTGATGATACATCATTTGACATCCTTGAAGAAATTAATCCCTTCTTGTATATTTACAAAATCTTTGATGCAGTGTGCTTGGGAGGAATGTGCTTATTTTCAAAATTGTTATATATGTTTACAGTAGTGTAATTCTTTTTGTTGTTTCCATTTATCTTGATAGATTATTGATGTGGTATGTTCATAACTGAATGCAGACAAAAGCAGATTATGATAAAGAGTGCAAGATTTGCACCCGTCCATTTACAGTTTTCCGGTGGAGGCCAGGTCGTGATGCTAGATTTAAGAAGACTGAGATTTGTCAAACATGTAGCAAACTGAAAAATGTTTGTCAAGTTTGTCTTCTTGATCTGGAATATGGGTTGCCGGTTCAGGTTCGAGATACTGCTCTCAGTATCGATTCAAATGACGCAATTCCAAAGAGTGATGTTAACCGAGAATTCTTTGCAGAGGAACATGATCGAAGGGTATGTATCCATTATAGTAGTCTTTGTGTTTCTCAAAATTGTTGATGTTGTGTATTAGTTGATTTAGGGTTATTAGATGTCTCTTGCATGATTTATATGAATGACCAAGGACAGAATTAAGTTGGCAATTGTGGTTAGCAAGTTATTTGCATTCATATCTGTTCATAATTCACAGCATCATTTCTTTAATGCCCCTGTTTTTGAGTAGAAGATGTACTTTTTTCTTTATTATTTGCCACTCATTCAGCAATTTGCTGCTGATCATAGTTACTTAATTCTATTCCATCAAATTTTGGTTTCTTTCCTGTTGTGCTTTGAAGCATGGATATAAGTAAAGGCATGGTGTCTCTCTCTCCTCACATCTTAATAGGGCTCTGCTTTGAAGGATTTATGGTTGATATTCTCTGTGAAATGGATGCATGTTAATTGATTGTTCCATTGTATATAATTTTTGGTCTGTGCGAAGAGATTTAGAAATCAGTGGCCTTTCTTCTTGTTGACAGTGGTGCAATAACAAGAAATTTTTGATGTCCATATCACTGGTTAGAGACTTGTTAATTCACGGGTCAGATGTGGTTAGAATTTAGAAGATTGTTGAGATACACCAATCCCACCCCATTTATATGTGCGTGTATTAATTATATAGGTTGATTGATTTAGGCTGTTATATAACCATGTCAATAGTATTTTCATTGTCAAAATCTGCTTTTGAGAAGTTTCTGCATAATTCTAGCTTATTGAAAATTTATTTGATTATTGTATATTTGCAGGCAAGAGCTGGTATAGATTATGAATCCTCATATGGTAAGGTTCGGCCAAATGACACTATTCTGAAGCTTCAAAGAACACAGCCATATTACAAAAGGAATCGAGCACATGTTTGCAGTTTCTACATTAGAGGAGAATGCACAAGAGGTGCTGAGTGTCCTTATAGGCATGAGATGCCTGTAACTGGGGAGTTATCACAGCAAAATATTAAAGACCGTTATTATGGGTAAGTGCGATAGTTTGCAATTTCTTATTTCGTCTCACTCATTTGCATTTCCTTTCTGTGAAGTCATTTATTTCTTTAGGATCTCATATAGGTAATAAAATATTCTATTTGGGTTAAATTTATGCAGAGTGAATGATCCAGTTGCACTCAAGCTACTCAACAAGGCAGGTGAAATGCCATCTCTGGAACCTCCTGAGGATGAGAGTATTAAAACACTCTATGTTGGTGGGGTTGACACTAGAGTCACCGAGCAGGACCTACGAGATAACTTTTACGCCCATGGTGAAATTGAATCAATTAAGATGCACCCACAAAAGGCATTTGCTTTTGTAACCTACACAACAAGAGAAGGAGCGGAAAAGGCTGCAGAGGAGCTCTCAAATAAACTAGTCGTAAAAGGCTTGAGACTGAAGCTTATGTGGGGAAAACCCCAGACACAGAGGCCCGAATTGGAAGGCTCAGAGGAAGCGAGGCAGCAGGCTGCAGTTACTCACAGTGGAATGCTGCCACGTTCACTTGTATCCCAGCAGCACAATCAGTATCAGCAGCCAGGCACACAGGAGCAAGCTGCACCAACACCATACTTCAATATTCCACCACCACAACAGCAAGATAGAGCTTATTACCCATCCATGGATCCGCAAAGAATGGGTGCCCTTGTTCCTTCTCAGGAAGGTGAGAACAAGTCCAGTTCAGAGAAGCAGCCACAAGGTCAGCATTATCCATATCAACACATGCCACCGCCACCACCACACGGACAGTATCACCACCAGCAGCCTTATCCATCATATGGGTATATGCCACCACCTCTGGCACCTTATCCACATTACCCTCCTCCACCTTATCAGTCTGGGATGTCTTCATCTCACCCACCACCACCAGTGGCGCCGCATTACCAGAATTCCGCTCCACCAAAGTCTGCCCCTCCAGGGTCGTCCTCCACTCCTTCAGGGCCTCCACCTCCATCCCCAATATCTGAAGCATCAGGATCTGCTCCACCAGCTTCCACATCAGAGTCATGATGCGAGTAAGTGATTGCATTGAAGACTGTAAAAGTGATGTAACATTTTGGCTATAAGCTTTTCTTTCTGGTCTTCAAGTGTAACCTAGCTTTATGTGGATTTCTGCTAATTGAATTATGTTGCATTCTTTGGCTCCACGGAAGTTTCTCTGCTTCTGATATTCGATTGTTCGCCAACTTGGAAAATTTTGAATATGTTTGATTGAGATGATATAATAGAAGATAATGTTCGAAGCAAATGGAGAAATTTTTGGAGCATCTGTTGCAGCCAATTCTTTCTATATAATCTATTAGTATGTTATGGATGTTAATGTTCTTCAGTTTCTTAACTTGTTTGCTTCTTTCCACATGGAGTTTTTGTGACAGCAGGTTAGCTATGTGTAGTAGCTCTTCGCCAAATTTATGCCATGCAGCTTGCATTTCTCTCTTCTTTCACCTATTGATTATCTTGCTTTGATCAAATCTAACTTCTTAGAAGATTATTTTCATTAGATGTTACTCTTATCACATTATGGAAATCGCTTTTTTGTCTGTTGACATTTGCAGGCTAGGAGGCGCAGAGGAAGAACCCCAACTCCAGGAGATATTTAGGATTCAGAACTAACCCCAACTCCAGGAGATATTTAGGATTCAGAACTATTCCAGGTATAACCTCAGTTCGTTTTTTCTTTGCATACAACACGCATATTGGAAAATTAACATCCTTTTCTGGTGCTGATTTGTTGGTACAGAGCTCCATCAATCACACAGCTACTCTCCCCCATATTCATCTGAAAGGAGCAGGAGCAGGAGCAGGACCAGATCTTACTCTCCTCACTATGGTTATATTGGCCTTATTACCACCAGTGAAGGTAAATGTTACACGGTTAGGCGGAGGTTAGTCTGAGCCTAGCTGAAATTTCATGAACAGAGTGCACAGAATCTGCTCCAGCATGTGTGCACAGATTAAAGCATTTTGGTTCTTTGAAATTCGTCAAGTCACAGGTTCTTCCTGTGCTTTTGCCGTATCATAATAGGTCACAAGAACTGCAGATCCTGAGTATACGTTATGTGCTATAAATGTAATCTGTTATCCTAGTTCATTGAACTAATTGTTATAAAGTGTTGTTGATTTAAATGGTTTTCTAGTCGCATCATGGATTCAAGCTTATTTGCAGCATCAATCTATACATTTTATACACCATTTTTCACAAACATGACCATATGTTGCTTTTTGTCTGTCCAGAGAAGCTAAATTTTTTTAATGAGAAACATCAGACTCAGCTGAAGATCACAAGCCTCATTAAACATGGCCGTATGTTTGTTACATGGACTAGACTATTTTTAGTCCTAACCCCATATTTGGTGATGTTAGTTGGTGGGACTAAAAAAATTTCCCCTCACAATTTAGTCCCACCAACTGATAAAATTTGGTGGGATTAGTTGGGATTTCAATTTTTTCTTCGTTTTTTTTTTTTTTCACCACTTTTCTTATACATAAAACTTTATAAAATGATTTAAAATAATTAAGAAAATAAATAATAAATAGTTAAGAAAATAAATAATTATATTAAAAAAATTTATTAAATAAAAATATAAATAGAAGTTTGGAATATATTATTTTATATCACTTTCATTATATATAAAAATTTATAAAATTGTTTAAAATAATTAAGAAAATAAATAATTATATTAAAAAATTTTATTGAATAAAAAATATAGATAAAAGTTTGGAATATATTATTTTATATCACTTTCATAATATATATATATATATATTACATTTTAAAAAAATAGTCCAAGTATATAACTAATTAAAAATATTATTATATTATATATTTTTTAAAATAGTGCAATCCTCCTTAATCCCATCTGCACACCAAACATAATACAGTTTTATTAATAATCCAGTCAAATTCTATTTCTTAAAAATAGTACAATCCTTCCTAATCCAATCCCGCGCATCAAACGTACCCTTAAGATATTTGAATAGAAAACCTATTCTGTTAGAAATAGAGGAGACAGAATAGCACCAACCAAAGTAGAAACAGAACAACAAAGTATGGAAAGTAGAAAGAGACACGAGAGATTTAACGTGGTTCGGCAATGTGCCTACTCCACGAAGGAAGAGAATAACAATCCACTAAATGATCAAAAGGATTACAAGATATCACACAAAATAGCTACAAAAGGCTACACTCAAATCTCACAACTCAAAGCACCCAAACTAAAACCCCTAACTCTCGAATGTGTTTCCCACACTCACAATGTGTAATTCTCTTTAGAACTGGATGATTTCTTCTTTGTGAGACGCCTCTATTTATAGTGATCACAAAACCCACTTTCCTAATAGTTTCTTTCCAATAAGGAAAAGTAAACCATAACAATTGGGAAAAACAAATCTCCTCAAATTAGGAAAACTAGCAAATAGGAAATAGATCCAAAAACCAAAATAGAAATTCTTTCCAAAAAAAAGGATTCCTAGTGAATCAAGTAATTTAGGATTCCTTATGATTCAAGGCATCCTAACAAATCTCCACCTTGACTTGAATCACCTCAACTTTTCTGAATCTTCTTTCTTTGATCACTATCAATTATATCTTCACCTTGACCCATAAACAAACTTCGAATTGTCTTCCTCTTCCTTGTATCCCGTAAGGAAATCTTAACGATCACAAATTCCAATCAAGCTCAAACAATGCTTGAACTTGATTGTAGATAAGGACTTGGTCATCATATCAGCAGGATTGTCTTTAGTACCAATTTTCTGAACCGTAATATTACCTTCAAAAATCACATCTCGAACAAAGTGGTACTTGATGTCTATGTGCTTAGTGCGTTCATGGAACATCTGATCCTTTGCTAGATGAATCGCACTCTGACTGTCACAATGGACTGCCGTCACCTTCAAATCTTTGCTGAGTTCACCAACCAATCCTCTCAACCAAATTGCTTCCTTTACAGCCTCAACCATGGCCATATACTCGGCCTCTGTTGTTGACAAAGCAACAGTCGCTTGTAAGGTAACCTTCCACTAATTGCACAACCTCTAAGAGTAAAAATATATCCAGTAATCGATCTTCTTTTGTCAAGATCACCGGCATAGTCCGAATCAACGTAACCAACAACATTCCCTTTATCTTTACCAAACTCCAAGCAAACATGAGTAGTACCCTTCAAATATCTCAATATCCACTTCACAGCTTGCCAATGTTGTTTTCCAGGATTAGCCATGTAATGGCTAACTAAACTAACAACATGTGTGATATCAGGACGAGTACACACCATTGCATACATGATACTACCAACAGCATTAGAGTAGGGAACTTGTGACATATATTCTATGTCCTCATCAGTTTTCGGTGACAAATCAGCAGAAAGCTTAAAATGAGAAGCTAATGGAGTACTTACCGGTTTTGCGTATTTCATCCCAAAATGCTCAACAACTTTCTCTATGAAGCTTCTTTGAGTTAAGTAAAGTTTACCGGCAGCTCTATCTTGCTTAATCTCCATTCCCAATATTTTCTTTACTCCTCCTAGATCTTTCATCTCAAACTCACCATTTAACTGATTCTTCAAATTGTTGATCTCAGACTTATTCTTGGCAGCAATTAACATGTCATCGACATATAAGAGTAGATAGATATATGAATCATCATATAACTTTTTGAAGTAAACACAGCTATCAGAATGACTCCTTGTGAAACTATGCACCATCATAAACGAGTGGAACTTCTTGTACCATTGTCGAGGTGACTGCTTTAAGCCATATAATGAATTCTTGAGTAGACAAACATGGTCTTCTTTTCCTTCAACTTCAAAACCTTCTGGTTGAGACATGTATATGGTCTCTTCAAGTACACCATGTAAAAACGCAGTCTTCACATCTAGTTGCTCTAACTCGAGATCATGAATAACAACTAAACCAAGCAAAACACGAATAGAGCTATGTTTAACAACAGGTGAAAAACATTGTTGAAATCGATACCTTGCACCTGACTATAGCCCTTTGCAACCAAACGTGCCTTGTATCTTGCTTTCTCGACCCCAGGTATGCCGTCCTTTTTTTTGTAGACCCATCTACATCCAACGATCTTCTTTTCAATAGGAGGTTTTACTAGTTCCCAAGTTTTATTTTTATGAAGAGACTTCACCTCTTCTTGCATAGCCACCAACCACTTACCAGAATCATCACTCGAGGCGGCTTCACTATATGTGACTGAGTCATCAAATCCTTCGATTTCTTGTGCAGCGACACAAGCTATGGTAACATAATCATCAAATCTCGAAGGCATTCGTCTCTCTCTTAAGGGTCTTCCTCTGGCAATGATTTCAGTTTCTATCTCATTTGGCTTTTCATGATTTTCGGATGGAGACTCCACCCTAATACCTTGCATCTCTTTGTTCTCCTTCTCAGAACTCTCCACCTTAGTGTCAGAACTAACACTTTCCTTATTTGGATGAAGCATGGTATTCTCATCAAAGATGCAATTTATGCTAATTATGGATTTTGGTGTCTTTGGATCAGTAAGCCAAACTCTGTATCCCTTCACACCATTCGGATAACCCAAAAATATGCCCTTCTTTGACCTAGGTTCTAACTTTCCATTGTTTGAATGAACATAGACAGGACATCCAAATATCCGCAATTCAGAATAATTAGCAGGTTTACCAGACCATACCTCTTCAGGAGTCTTACACTCGATTGACGCGGATGGAGAATGATTCACCAAGTAACAAGCTGTCGCAACAGCCTCTGCCCAAAAATCTTGCGTTAATCCAGAATTACTCAGTAGACAACGAACCTTTTCCAAAAGGGTTTTATTCATGCGTTCGGCTATGCCATTCTGTTGGGGTGTCCCACTAACTCTGAGATGTCTCATTATGCCCTCTTTCTTGCAGAATGAATTAAATTCCCCACTACAGAACTCCAACCCATTATCAATTCTCAAGCGCTTAACTTTCTTTCCAGTCTGCTTTTCAATCAATACCTTCTAATCTCTGAAGGTCTCAAAAGCTTCAGACTTATTCTTTAAGAAATAAACCCAGACTTTTCTTGAAAAATCATCAATTAATGTCATCATGTAATTTGAACCACCTTTTGATGCAACACGTGATGGTCCCCAAAGATCAGAGTGAATATAATCCAACGTACTTTTAGTTTTGTGTATTCCAGTGCTGAAGCTGACTCATTTGTGTTTGCCGAAGACACAATGCTCACAAAACTCCAAATTGGATATATTCCGATCACCCAAAAGTCCCCTCTTACTCAGCATTGCCATGCCTTTCTGACTCATATGTCTAAGTCTCATATGCCACAACTTCGTAGTATCTGTTTCGCTAAGAGAAGAAACAGAGGCGGAACCCATAACAGTAGACCCCATCAGATAATACAGCCTACCAAATTTCTTCGCCTTCATAACTACCAGCACACCTTTACTAACCTTTAGAACTCCACCTTTACCAGTGAATTTGCAACCAGTATCATCTAAAGCAGATAATGAGATAAGGTTTTTCTTAATATCAGGAACATACCGAACGTCTACCAATGTTCGAATCACGCCTTCATGCATCCTAATCTTCACAGAACCAATACTGGCAACTTTACAAGGTTGGTCGTTGCCCATTAACACAACACCTCTTTCGGATTCCTCGAAAGAAGTGAACCATTCTCTTTGCCGACAGATATGGAATGAGCACGCAGAATCAAGAATCCACCCTTGATCAGATCTAGTATTATCATCAATGACTGTGTAGACATCACAGTCTTCATCCTTATCTTGCACAACACTGGCTTCTAGAGGTTTCTCTGATTGTTGACTATTTTCTTTATCCTTTTTCTGAAGAGTTAACAATTCTTTTTGATGTGCCCTTTCTTCTTACAATAATGGCAAACCACATACTTGGACTTTGATTTTGATCTAGAACGATTTTTACTAGATTCTCTAGATTCGGGTCTTCCTCTAACCACTAAACCTTCAGTAGGATGATCTGCTCGATTTTTGGACATCTGGTTATCAAATAACTCCTTCGAATAAAGCGCCGATTTGACGTCTTCCAACTTTAGAGAAGTATTGCTATAGATCAACGTCTCTCTAAAGTTCTTGAAAGAAGGAGGTACAGAATGAAGTAACATGAGGGCTTGATCTTCATCTTCATACTTGATGTCCATGTTAGATAGATCCATTACAATAGAAGAGAATTCATCAATATGAGACTTGATGGACGTACCTTCTACCATCGATAGGGTGTATAAACGATGCTTGGCGATCAATTTTTTAGTGAGATTCTTTGTGATATATAGAGCCTCCAATCTATCCCATAATCCTTTTGCAGTATTCTGATCGATAACCTCTCTCAGAACCTCATTAGACAAACACAATTAGATCATGGATAATGCTCTCTCATTTATCTCCACCATCTTCTCTTCATCCCACAATTTGGGAAATTCTTCTTTCTTCAAAAGCGCCTTCTGCAATCCATGATGTGTCAGAATTGCTTTCATCTTAACTTTCCACATAACAAAACTCATGTTTCGATCGAACTTCTCGATATCGAACTTTGTTGATGATGTTGATGCCATGACTAAAACCCAACTTATGCTCTGATACCAGTTTGTTAGGAATAGAGGAGACAGAATAGCACCAACCAGAGTAGAAACAGAACAACAAAGTATGGAAAGTAGAAAGAGACACGAGAGATTTAACGTGGTTCGGCAATGTGTCTACTCCACGAAGAAAGAGAATAACAATCCATTATAATGATCAAAGGGATTACAAGATATCACACAAAATAACCACACAAATCTCACAACCTTAAGCACCCAAACTAAAACCCCTAACTCTCTAATGTGTTTCCCACACTCACAATGTATAATTCTCTTTATAACTGGATGATTTCTTCTTTGTGAGACGTCTCTATTTATAGTGATCACAAAATCCACTTTCCTAATAGTTTCTTTCCAATAAGGAAAAGTAAACCATAACAATTGGGAAAAACAAATCTCCTCAAATTAGGAAAACTAGCAAATAGGAAATAGATCCAAAACTCAAAATAGAAATTCTTTCCAAAAAAAGGATTCCGAGTGAATCAAGTAATTTAGGATTCCTTATGATTCAAGGCATCCTAACATATTCAAATAAATGGATAAAACATCTTTAATTTTAAATTTTTATTTTCTTTTAAATCACCGTGGACAGGAGATCTAATTGACAGACCAATATCCATCGATAAATTTACCAAATAGTGTGATTTACGGATTACTCCTTTAAATTAGTATAAGTCAGTTTTAACAAAATTTTAATAAAATTTTGGTTGAATTTATTTAACTTAATTTAACAATTTGTGTATTTAGTTAGACTTGTAAAATTCACGAGTTCATGTATTAATCTGTCAAAATTATATTATATATTTATTTTAATTTTTAAATTTTGAATATAACAAGTTAATGGATTAAATTAAGTTTATCTAAAATACATTCGGAAAAAAAAAAAAGTACACGGATAGTCGGATTTAACTCGGAACTGAGTATGGGTGAGGTTGACCATTTTACCAATTTCAGTTAAAAAGGAAACCATCAGAGAAAACTAAACAACACACAAGTCCAATTTGATATACTCTTCCCATATTAAAAGTTGGGCCAACATTGAAGGCCATCACTGAATTTTCACATGAGGGATGATAATGCCAACCCATTTGTTCTTTATCTACACCGAAAATAATTAGTTTTGTAGCAATAAAATTGCTATTACGTGAAGGGTGATTTGTCTAACTGACCAAAAAATTAAATTTATTATAATTTTAAATTAAGATTAAAATTTTTATAATATTAAATAATTTAATTTAATTTTTTTCAACAAATGAATCAAAAAGACCTTTATACCCCTTCCACTAAAAAAACAATTTAAAATCAATTTAAGTTATATTTATTTATTTTAAAAATATGAAAAGTCTATTATGCCCTTCAATTTAAATATTTGAATTAAAAAATAATATTCACATATAGACCCCACCATATTTAATGAAAGCTTCTCAAGAAATTTACTTATGGTCCCTACACATTAGGAAAAATGATCCCCAATTGTATTGGAAACCTAACTTTCACAATCCCAATTCCCCTAATTCACAACAAATTCATCCCTATTTGTCACTTAATAATCCATAGGAATGTCAGTACATAATTATCCACTACGTATTTGAAATTTCATCTTCCATTACAACTCAAAGATATATTTTTAAAGTTTTTTCATTCTTAAGCATTGTAGAGTTACTATTATGGTCTAGGGGTTTATGGGTCTTGAATTAATTATTTTAGAGTTACTTGTAACATCATTATGGATATTGGATATGTTTCGTGTTAATTATATGGTATTGGAACGCAATTTGATGAGTTAGGGTTGAAAATCCCTAATGTAGTTTTCCAGCTGTTTCCCGATGTCCATATTAGGAAACTGTCTCAGATTAACACCATTTCCCGGTGTCCATGGTTGGAAATGATTCAATTTAATTTCCGTACATTGATAGCGTGACACATGCTGGTAAATAATTTCTTAGTTTCCAGACATCCATACCGGACATAGGTGGTTTTTTATTTTATTTTTATTTTATTTTACCTATTTTCCAGTCACAATACCGGGATACAGACGGGATAATATCTATCAGTGATTTCCATTGTTGAAGCTCGAGAAATAGTCTACTAGAAGGCCGGTTTCCAGCTTTCATAAGAGGGAAACAATTTACCGGCCTCTATACCGGGATATAAGGGCTCATTTTGACTATTTCCCTCCCTTTATGCACTGAAATAGACATGAATTTTTTGTCAGTGATTTTCTGGTGTCAACACCGGGAAATAAGCAAAAATTACTTCTATTTCCAGGTCTGTAGGTCAGGAACGGCGTCGATGCATCGGTTTTTCCTGCCTTTAAATAATTTGTCTTTTTCTTTTTAAGAAATAGGCTTGAAAAAGACACTAGTGTACTTCAGGGCAAATTGGGCGCAATGGAGGCACAAATAATACAGGTTCTCATGATGAAACTTATGGTGGGCCAGGTGACAGTGCCACAGAAACTAGAAATGCTCCTCGGAAGTGACGCCAACAAGTCTGGTGTGGAGAGTGTAAGGAGTTAGGACATACCATTCGTACGTGCCCAAACAAACATATCTAAGTTTCTGATTCACCTCAGTCTTCTTTACTTTAGATATATAACTTTTGTTATGATTTTGGTTTAAGTATCGTTTATCAAATATTTGTTTTGTCGATTTTGAGTTGCTTGTTGAAATAAGTATATAACTGTAAGTATGATTTTGGTTGCAGCAATTTATTTCAGAAAAATTATAATTGTATTGAAATAGGTTGTGTCCCTCTTTTAACACATTGAAATAATTTGTAATTTCACAGTGATTTCCCGGTTTTAAAGGCAGAAAATACACCAATATGACACATGTTTCCCGGTATTGAGGACTAGAAATAGGCCAATATATTTTCTTATTCCAATTTACGGAAACTATTGTTATTTTTACTTATATCCCGGTATTTAAGAAGTGAAACAGACTGTTATAGGTTGTAAAAGTTTCTAGTGATTTTCTGGTAAGGGTTAGAAATATGCCAATTTGACATACATTTCCCGGTGTGGAGGGCTGGAAATAGGCCAATATATTTTTTTATTCTAATTGACGAAAACTATTATTATTTTTGCGTATATCCTGGTATACAAGAAGTGAAATAGAATGGTAAAGGTTCTAAAAGTTCCCAGTGACATCCCGATATTAAGGGCTGGAAATAGGCCAATTTGACATATATTTCTCGGTATGGAGGGTTGGAAATAGGCCAATATATTTTCTGGTTCTTTGTTATGGAAACTAATTTTTTGTTTGCATGTATCCCGGTATGCAAGCAGTGAAACAGACTGTCACGGGTTTATAAAAGTTTTGATTGATTTCCCGGTATTAAGGGCCAATATATTTCTTAGTTCACAATGAATTGTGTCCTGGTCTGTACTGAGAAAACCCATTGCCATGTTTCCATGCCTCCACACCGGGACACATGTCAATTTTGTTCCATTTCCCGGTGTTAAGAGCTGGATAACATATTAACATGGCCATTTCCATGGTCTCATACCCGGAAACATTGCTCAAAATGAACTGTTTTTCCATCTAGATCTTAGGAAACCAATGACTTGTTTCCATGCCTAAACACCGGGAAACAATGCTCAAAATGAATTATTTCATGGCATATATCTTAGGAAACACATGCATTGTTTCCATGCATACACACTTGGAAATAGGTAAATTTGGGTTCAGTTTCCCAGTATGCTAACCTGGAAACTATGTTTTCCGACATTAAATAACATCCATTCCAACTCCAAACAACCCGCCACACCCACTTATACCATTAGGGAGCATTTTTAGTGGTTTAATCCAACTCTCACATTCCAATGCACGCTTTTATTACCTGGTTTATTTATATAAGTTGCTTAATTTTGATGTTTAGTAGCTTTAAACGGCTAACTGTGGATGATTACACTTGCTTTCACTTAGTTGAACGCAATTGTATCATAAAATATCGTCATTGGAAAAGTCGAAAATTAAGGTTTTCTGCATGACCTACGTAGTAGTATATAGTCCATCATGTGCTACTCTTAAATGTTCATTGGAATGAACATCAAAACTCCAAGTTACAAATGATTTGTGCTGGACTCCTTAGTGGTCTCAAGTGTATTTTAGCTTGTTTAGGGTCTTAAATTAATGTGCCAAAAGTTATTTCCATTGTCTCATACCAGGAAACATTGCTCTAAATGAACTGTTTCCCGGTCTAGTTCTTAGGGAACCAATGACTTGTTTCCATGCCTCAACAACGAGAAATAGGTAAATTTGGGTCCAGTTTTCCGGTATGATTACCTGAAAACTATCATTTTGAGGTCCAGTTTCCATGCCTCAACATCGGGAAACAATGCTCAAAATGAACTGTTTTTCGGTATATATCTTAGAAAACACATGCCTTGTTTCCATGCATTGTAACACCCAAACCCCCGCCCCGACGGAAAGGGAACACAGAGTCCGGATGCTACTGGTGTGGAGACAAATAACATACATACAGATACAGAAATAAACAGATATATCGATAACAGACTTACAAAGCGGAAATCCAATATGAGAGACAGTTTTTGATAATTCCTAAATCATTTAATTCAAAACAAACCCAAGATAATTCAAGAATAAACTCTTAATGTTCAAAAGTACTTATTCTGAAACATAACAAAAAACAAAAAACAAAATGTAGCGGGTACAAAAGTCTTATATAAGTTCAACTAAATAAAAACAGAAATGAAAACAGAGTCTGGAAGGTATGTCAGATGATGCGTGAATGCTAACTTGCAATTGATATCCTGCTATCCCACCTGACTGTCTGAACTCAGCAATTTTCATTGCCAAAAGGGTTCAAATATACAAAACAAAAATGAAAACAACGAAGGGTTAGACTATCGATGTCTGGTTAGTAAGCCAATGCCCAACAAACATACAGAGATACGTCTTATTAAACAGATAGCATGTTACACATATATGTAGGTTAGTTAACAACCAAATGGTACAAACAGATGCAAACAAGTTGATCATCAAATCAAGTTATCCCAAATATAATCCCCTTTAAGTAATCTAGGATAAGTGATTACAGATTATTGCATTTACCATCTGAAAAAGGCTTTACAGTTGTCAAATTATTTTCAGAAGAGAGACCGCAATCGAATAGTAGTTCGGTAAGCAATCCGGCATGTAATTCGGTTAGAGAGCACTACCAGACTTACCGAATTGTAATTCGGTAGATAGTCCGGTAGGTAGCTCGGTCAGAGAGCATCATTAGAGTTACCGAATAATATTTCAGTAAGTAATCCGGTAGATAGCTCGATCAGAGAGCAATTATACGATTCCAAGGAAGGTTTAGATGACAGTTCGGTTCCTAATCCGGTATGAAGCTCGGTCAGAGAGTTTCAAGTCTCCTAGACACACACCGAATTGTAATTCGGTATCTAACTCGGTGAAGAGCTCGGTTAGAGAAGATCCTACGTCCATTTTTTGAGTTTTTAAGTGACAATCCGGTATGCAGTCCGAATACGGACACTAGGCACATTTTTAGCCTAGTTGAGATTATGTCGATTGCTATTCAAAGTCTAGCTATCTAATTGGGTCTATTCCTAGCACTTACAGCCAATTAGGATTCACATATCATACTACCCAAAGTTAGAACCCAAAAGACAATAACGAGCATCAACAGAAACAAACCAAACATATCAGACATACATAATCAAAAGAAGAAATAGTTCATAATCACAGAGTTCAGATTACCCAATTATTTAGGTGTTTAGCTTACCAGGCCTGTCCTTAGTTTAATAAAAAAATCGGGAACAGAAACAGACAGATAGGGTTAAACCCTCAGAAGTGGATCAAAGATCCCAGAAGTGATGCCGTCGCATCCAGACAGTGAGCAAAGCTCCAGAAGTGTGCCGTCGTATCCAGAAAGTGGTTTGCAATCAAGCCCATATACACTTTCGTGCATCGATGTATACATCTAGTTTTCCCTAACACCATGCTGGTCATATCGTATTAACCTTAGGACAGGACTTTAACAGATTACAGAATTCCAATTTCAGATTACAGACAGATACGGACATCAATTTAATATGTCCACATATGAGCAGCAGAATCCAACAGAATATATCCAAATAATATACAGATATAATGGCAGCAATTTTACCCTAACAGTTCATATAAAATGCAGCAGATTATGCTATTAAATTTCGATTTCAGCTAATATCAATTTAGCCAAATTGCAAACATCCAAACAGACAAAAATGCAGACAATTGTGAGGGCGTAAACACGGCCACTAACTTTGTTCGTTAATCCAATCAACCGAATATACTCCGGTCGGCGATCCTCAACTTGATCTACACCAAATCAAGCATAATTTCATAAATCCCCAATTCACAAAGTTTGGGGTTTATGCTAAAGAACAATTCAAATCAATTAAAATCTAATACAACCCAAATTATGAAATCGACGTCAAGGGTTTCAAAACCCAAACCATAATAAGTAAAAACCCCAAATCAATTTGTAGAAAACAACTTCAAATCATCAAATCCTAATTCAAGTAAAAAATCTCCAAATCCTATAAAGTTGATTAAAAGCAAAGAGAGAAGGAATTTATTACCTAGATGAAGAAATCAAAGCAACACAAATCTCCAAGTAAAATCTTTGAAATTTGTGGCTTAGAAATCCGTGAGAGTTTGTTTTTGATTTGAGAGAAAAGATGAATACATAAAAATCACTCTTTCTAGGTTTTGGTGCAAATGACTCTAAAGACATCCTTTTCATATATATATATGGGTGGTTAATATCACCACCAACCCACATGTATATAAATTAATTTAAAAATAACCCCATTTTAGAATTAATTACATAATTGACTCAAATATCAAATTGTTTTCAAAATAAACCCAAAAGTCAACTTAGTCAAATCATTTGATCAAACCGGAAAAGTTAACATTTTTCTAAAATGCCCATTTTACCCTTATAACGAAAATAATTATAAATTTTTTTTTAAATACGCAGACAAATAACCCAGATTACGGACGTGACAGCTCTACCCCACTTAAGAAATTTCGTCTCCGAAATTACCTGAATCAAACAGATACGGATACTAACGTCGCATAGTCTCTTCTTGTTCCCACGACGCTTCCTCAACCACGTGGTTACGCCAAAGGACCTTTACTAGGGGTACAGTCTTGTTCCTCAAAACTTTCACTTCCCTAACTAGAATCTGAACCGGTCTTTCCTCGTAACTCATATCCGGTCAAATCTCAACAGTCTCACGTGTAAGGATATGAGAAGGATCAGAAGGATACATTCTTAACATCGATACATGAAAGACATTGTGAATCTTCTCCAACTCAGGTGGCAAAGCAAGTCGATAAGAAACTGGACCAATTATTTCCAGGATCTCATAAGGTCCAATGAATTGCGAAGCTAACTTACCTTTTCGACCGAATCGAAGAACTTTTTTCCACGGAGACACTTTCAGAAACACCTTATCGCCAACTTGGTATTCAATATCCTTCTTCTTAAGGTCAGCGTAGGACTTCTGCCTATCCGATGCTTCTTAAGCTTTTCCTTAATCAATTTGACTTTCTCCTCAGCTTCCAAAAGCATATCCGGTCCAACAATCCGAGACTCACTCAACTCAGTCCAACATAACAGAGTACGACACTTCCGTCCATATAAAGCCTCATAAGGAGCCATACAGATACTCGCCTGAAAATTGTTATTGTAAGCAAACTCAAACAAAGGCAAATACTTAATCTAAGAACCACCAAACTCAATCACACAACAACAAAACATGTCTTCCAAGGCCTGAATTGTCCTTTCGGACTGCCCATCAGTTTGCGGATGAAAGGCGGTAGTGAAATTCAACTTCATTCCCAAAGCCTCCTGAAATTTCTTCCAGAATCTAGAGGTAAACTTAGAATCCCTGTCAAAAATGATAGACGATGGAACCCCATGTAACATCACAATTTCCTTCAGATACAATTCTGCCAATCTCTCCAAAGAATAATCAACCCGGATTGGCAGAAAGTGTGCAGACTTGGTCAAACGATCCACGATCACCCAAATAGCATGAAACTTCTCACGTATCAATGGCAAACCCAACAATAAAGTCCATAGTGACTCAATCTCACTTCCATTCCGGAACTAATATCGGCTGAAGTAAACTAGATGGAAGTTGAAGTTCTGCCTTAACCTGCTGACAGACCAAACACTTCCAAACAAACTTAACAATATCCTTCTTTATACCCGACCACCAATACATCACCTTTAGATCATGATACATCTTGGTAGCACCATGATGCATAACATACACTTGCCTATGCGCTTCTGTCAATATTTTGGTTCTCAGATCATCAGATAATGGCACATAAATCCGATCACCGAAATACCAACTACCATCATCTCTTTGAGACGCTTAAGTTCTCTTACCCTGACCAGATTTCTTAGCCCACTCTAAGGCTATCTCATCAGACTTTTTTGCTTCTAGAATCCTAGCAGTCAAATCTGGTTTCACTACCAGTTCGGCTACTAGAGCATCATCCTTGAGACTCAATCTGGCCATCATGGTATACAAAGCATGCATGGATTTGCGGCTAAGAGCATACGCTACCACGTTAGCTTTACCAGGGTGATAATTGATCTCCATATCATAATCCTTCAGAAACTCAACCCATCTACGCTGTTTCAATTTCAAATCCCTCTGAACAGGTAGATACTGCAAACTCTTGTGATCCGTATACACAAAACACTTCGCTCCATACAAGTAATGCCTCCAGATTTTCAATACAAAGACAATGGCAGCCAACTCCAGATCATGAGTAGGGTAATTACGCTCATGAGTCCCCAATTGCCTCGATGCATAAGCAATCACATTCCGGCCTTGCATAAGCACACAACTAAGACCATTCAGTGAAGCATCACTGTACACAATATAGTCCAACCCTTCAACTGGCTGAACCAAAACTGGAGCTTCAGTAAGCAACTTCTTCAACATATCAAAACGTTCCTGACATTTGCTAGTCCATTTGAACTTAACTCCCTTATGCAGAAGCTTCGTCAAAGGATCTGCAATGGAGGAGAAACCTTTCACAAACCGATGGTAATAACCCGCCAAACCCAGGAAACTCCTTACTTCAGTCACATTCACAGGTGGTTTCTAAGCCATTACAGCCTCAATCTTTTTCGGATCCACCTTAATGCCATCTTTTGAAATCACATGACCAAGGAAAGCTACATCTTCCATCCAGAACTCACATTTGAACAGTTTCGCATAAAGTTGCTTCTCACGAAGAATCTGCAAAATTATTCTCAAATGCTTAGCATGCTCTTCCTTGTCCTTCGAATACACCAGGATGTCATCAATGATCACCAGAACAAACTGGTACAGAAACTACTTAAACACCCTGTTCATCAGATCCATAAACACAGCAGGAGCATTAGTCAAACCAAAGGGCATCACCATAAATTCATAGTGGCCATACCTGGTCCGAAATGCCGACTTAGGAATATCCGACTCCCGGATCCTCAACTGATGGTAACCAGATCTCAAATCAATCTTAGAGAACACACCAGCTCCTCTCAACTGATAAAACAAATCATCTATCCGAGGAAGAGGGTACTTGTTCTTCACAATAAGCTTATTCAACTGCCGGTAGTCAATACACAACCGGAAAGTTGCATCTTTCTTCTTCACAAACAGAACTGGAGCACCCCAAGGCGAAGTACTCGGTTGAATATAGCCTTTATCCAACAGTTCCTGCAATAACACTTTCAGTTCCTTCAATTCTGCCGGAGCCATTCGATAAGGTGCCATAGAAACTGGCGTGACGCCCGGAATAAGCTCAACAGTAAACTCCACTTCTCTCTGTGGCGGCAAACCCGGAATTTCATCAGCAAAATAAGATGATAGAGATGGAGAAGGTCAAATAGTTTAATAAAATGAATGATGAATTTGTAAGTACTACTGTCAAAATAGAGTTAGAATTCGGAAATAGTCTGGGTCTAGTTCGGTTCATGTGTATTTGGACTTTAATATTGAAAGTCCATTAAAAAAATACGTGGATTGGTCTAAACCTATCCATGGATCCATGCGGATGAACCCGAACTTCCATTTTGTAAGTCCACGAAGAAAAAAAAAACCGGAACGACCAAATCTATTTTAAAGAAAAGTCCATGCGGACTGGACCGGACCGGGCCAGACTTTTCACATATGCATAAAGATCATGATCATATGAACATGTGGGTGTCGTTTACTCGTCATTGCATTGTCATGTAGTCTGTTGAAAATATTTTCCGAGTTGGCGAGGTAATTGGTTCAACATCGCCTTGACATTTTGGGTCTGCCAATGTCTCAGGTATTTTAATTTTAAGGAATGACGAGGGTGATACTTGTCATATATTTGTCATTGGGTTGTCAATAGCTATTGAAATTGTGTTTATAAGTTGGTGAGTAAATGTGTTCATCAAGTCATCATCATAGTGTCATCATTATGTTTATTATATTTTTTGAATGTTGACGAGGGTTTTTGATTGACATGCGTAGGTGACATGTTTCCATGTTATGACTTTATCTTCTTTTGACAAACTGTTAGCATTGGTCATTCGTTTATGATTGAATTTTCTAACTTTGTGCTTTATTTTAACAGATGTTGAAACTATATCTCACCATTTTTCTACCATCTCTATTTGTTTCTTATAACTCTTTTCTTACTCTTTCTTGTTATTTTCCACTATCATTTCACTTTGTTCTCTATTCATAATTCATAATTCATAATTTTTCATTGAGGAAAATGCCATCTTTTAAGTTGGGGTGGGTAACATTTACAATACATGTTCATGTTAGTTTATTTCTTATTTTTAGATGGTCATTAGGATAGATGTACAGGTTAGGGGTGTTTAGAGTTGAATTTCTTTCAAATATTTAGGCAAATTTTTTTCAAAAATCTTTTGATGAATAAATATTTTCAAATAGGCAATTGGATTATGCTTGATTTCATTGACTTATAAGTTTAATGAGACTAATATTCGTTGATTCAATTTTGAAGGGCTTTGGCATGAGATTAAGGCTTTGAGTGTAGAAATCAAATTGAAAGGGTTTGAGCCTAGTTTGTATTTATTTTATGAGCGATTAATTTCATTTTGTCATTCCTTATTATACACACATTTCTCACAAGTTTCTTTCTTAGTAAGGACCTTCATATGATTGACTTAGAATTCTCAA
The DNA here is from genome assembly GCA_031304145.1 of Cardiospermum halicacabum. NCBI lineage: Eukaryota > Viridiplantae > Streptophyta > Magnoliopsida > Sapindales > Sapindaceae > Cardiospermum > Cardiospermum halicacabum. The sequence goes on from CM062392.1 coordinate 5,108,623, forward strand.
GCATTCTTCAAGTACATTAGATATTGGTTGGGAGATGATTGAATGTAAGTACACCTAAGAAAGTGATCTAGCTTGGAGAGAGTGAAACCACAAAAAAGTTTTGGCTAAACACTACCTAATTATATGCCAAGAGAGGTTTCCTTCGTCATTTTAAAGCCAAACACTTGATAAGCTTTAATTTGGTCCCAAATCCTAGTCCAAATTATGAAGAATAAGAAATAAATTCTCAATCCTACCCTTTGAGACTCAAGGATAAGTTGGAGGTGAATGGAAGTGGTGAAAAGAGATGATTGGTGATGATGATAGAAAGGTATGAATTGACCTTTTAGGGGTATGGAATGAAGGAAGGTGTTTGTTTTAAAAAGGAAAAATACAAAATGAATGCAAAAACACTGTGTGAAAAAAAATGGAATGAGAAATTTATTTATAAATAAGAGTTGTGAAAAAGTTGAAAAAAAGGAAATAAATGTGTTGTTATGGAGGTATGAGATGTTGTATATAAATAAGGGTGTTTGAGTGTGATTGAGATGGTAAGAAGGTGAAAGTTAATTCATTTATGAATGAGTCGAGCTAGAAAAGTTTTTGAGTGCATTTGAAGTAGTTTTGGGAAGTGAGTAAGGGACATCATCTTTGATATTCTATTGTGATCCTTACATTATTATCTCATTCAATTCAGCTTTAACTTAACCCCCATCTGCCTTGAAGACAAGCTAGTGATCCAAGGGAAATCCGAGATTCGACTCACTCCTTGAGACCTCCAAATGATTTATAATGCTTGATTGAGTTTCATTTTTTCCTGAGGTCTCTTAATTTTCAATCATTCGCTCTTATGAAGCATAATCATCACAATCAATTAGGTGCATAACTTTGATTCATAAAGTGAATAGTACAATATGTGTGACGCCTTTAAGTTCTTAAGAGCTTGAAAACTATGCTTATATATATATATATATGAGTTTGTATCAAATGAGAAACTCATGACTCAATGAGAGATGAGAGGATTAATTTTAATCCTTGGATCTAATTTAACGGCTGAAAATTGAACACCTATTAGAAATTCCCTTGGTATAAAATCCACTTTAATTCTCCCAAAATTATAAAACATGATATCTCTCTATACTCAACCTCCATTCCAGACGACAATTTCTTGATACCAACTCCGCTTCATCTAATTTTTTGGCAACTCCTATCTATTAATTCTAAAGATCAATTCTCAACATCTAAGAGATTAGCTTATTGAACTAGAGTTTAGCTTGTTGAATTGAAACCTCTGAAACCCTTGTCGTCGAGAAAGAGATTGAAGAAAATGTCATTCATGTTAAAGATAGATAGACAAATTGATTACAATCATTTCCCTCATTCAACTCCCATTGTCATCGACAATGACGCCTCCTATTTTCGTATCGGGTAAACCAATTTTTCTACAAAATCCTAAATTTACTCATACTTCGAATTCTCTTCATAATTTTTGTTTATTATTCGGAGCGTTGTGCAGGTAGGCAAGAGAGACTAAGCCACGTGTTGTTTTCCACAACATTATCACAAGACCACTAGTGTGTTCTTTTTTTCTCTTTCAGTTGTTATGTAAAGTTTTGATTTTTAGCTTTGGTTTAAGGTTTATTTCATGTTTAATTAGGGTTTGGTTTGGTGCAGTGGAAACTGTGTCTATTGTAGGTGATCACAATACAGCTTTGTCGAAGTACTTTGATTGCACATGATCTTGACCTCATTCGTCTTTTGATAATGATGTTGTTTTTTAGTTTGAAGTTTAAGATTATGGAATATGTATATCCCCTTTTATCTTTCTAACTTAATTGTTTTAGTGAAATGGTTATCATCATATGTAATGTTTGATGTAATAGTTAGGAGTATTTTCTGAACTGAGATTGAAAAAATATCTCTTCTATTGTTATGTGAGATAGTTGAGAGTTTCATGTAGATTATTATATTTTATGTAGATCCTTAACTTTTCATTTGATCACCTTAGCACAAATGGGTCAGAGGTAACCTTACTAATTGTCTGTTACTTCTCAATTTTGACGTTTAGGAATATGTATGCCTTGATTTATGATTTCGCTGCAATTGGTTAGTTTTGAAGTTTGTATTCTCTTTTCGTGTTATGGTTCTTAACTTTGATGGTCATTTTAAAGCTAACCTGTTAATAACCTCATTTTTGTATATTTTGATTTGAACATGAAATATTTGCTCACTTGACATTTTCTTGATTTGGTGGTTTGTTTGAGGGTAGAACAGATTAATCATCCTTTTCTAAATTTAAGTTTTCCTATAGAGTATGTAAATTTAGTTATTGGAATTAGACAACTATACATGAGTAGGCTCCATCATAGGCTATATTAATAGTTAGTTGACGAAGGCTTAAAACAATAGATTGGGTTTTGGTTCAAGATTTGTGTACTTGAATTTTATGTTTGCTTGCACCACTATGTAATGCAAGCATTGTTTGCCAGCAAGTGATACTTCCTTAATTTAAGCCATATTTTTAAGCCTATTAGCCCAAAGGTGGAGCATTATACAATTGTACAAAAGAAGAAGGTTCGAATCCTACATATGCTACTTGTCATTAGTAAAAAAAAACATAACTGTTAATAATTTTGATAGTAGTTTTGACAATAGTATATGTGACTGACATATCATTTTCTAAAATATAAATTTTAATAATTAACAATATTAGAAATAGAAAGCACATAGATTTGGGGAGTAAAATCTTTGAAATTATAAAAAAAAAAACCACTTATGTTGACAACATCTATATTAACTTTAATTGTAGTTTTGACAATAGTAAACAACAATAATAGCTCTAATAGAAGTTTTCAAAATATCAACAAAGTAGGGGGAAAAAGTTGTGAAAGTAGCTTTCCACGTGCTTTCCATTTTTACCTATGAAAAATGAGTCGAAAAATGGGGAAAAAAGAAAAAAAAAAGAAGTTAATTAAATGCAAAGCTTACTCATCTAGTTTTTGAGGGACAATTTCTACTATCATGATTGACATGCTTTTCACAAGTTTTGCAAAGTGTTTACATTTTTTTGTTGCTCTACAGCCCACTGCTTGCCCCTTTTGAATTGCTTTCCACTCCCTCTTGTGATTGATGGTTTTGGTGGAAGAACTTCTACTTGTTTTGGGAAATTTGATCCCCACATATGTCTCTAGTTCTTGAGATTTGGTAGATATTTTCACCATCTTTTCCAAAATATTTTTTCATAGTTTTCAACATCTCTTTTACATATTTGATGCCTTCATCACTTTCCTTAGCGGAATTCATTATCTCATGGAAATCACCCTAAATGCTAGATATGAGATAAGCTTTTTCACCATCATTTATGCATCCCTCTAACAATATACCACTATCACTAAAGATTGGCTTAACAGCTGACATTTTTATCCACCTATTTGCAATTATAGATTTTGGTATTTCTTTTAAAAATCAACCCTCAGGACATGAAGTATATGACAACATAGAATCCCCTCAAGTTCAAACTTTTTACATGAACAATTTGCTTCTTTAGATGAGGTATTATATGCAACAAGCCTTCTTGACTTACGAGTATCCTTGCCATTATCTACCACTGTAAACTTTGTACATCCATTCTCTTCTTAAACTCTAGCTATTACACAATTGTTTGCTACCAACAAATACTGAAGAGAAACTATAGCAAAATTTTGGTCTGTGTAAATCTCTCTTCCATGCTTTTCTATATCTGTTGTAGTTCTCAATTGTGGTGTTGAAAATGAGTTGGCATTGTCAAATTCCTTCTCATTGTCTCATTGTATTTCAAGAGAAAAATCAAATCGCATAAAAAACTCAACCATGGTAAATTCTTTATTCAAAATGTTTCCATACATGCTACTAGTACTCTCTGATCTTGAAGTTGTTCTCAATAAACCTGCTAAAAATGTACCCACAAATCTTTCAATCCAAACATCAAAGAAAACCAACTATTATTCTGCAAATTATAATAATCCACAATAAATAACCAACTAGATTCAATTTCTTCAGGAGTTTCACACCCCAAACACAAGTCTTCAACCTTTTATGAAACTCAACATTGTTATTCAAAGAACCACCCACCTTTTCAGAGACTTTTTTCATGATATGCCGAACATAGTACCTATGAATTGAAGTGTCAAAAATCCTTCTTATAGCAATTTTAATAGCCGGATCTTGATCTGTAATAATACAAATTGGTCTTTGTCCACCCATAGCATCTAAAAATATCTCAAACAACCATACTAAACTTTCAACTTGCTCATTTGCCAAAAATCCAGCTCCAAAAGTAATAGACTATTAATGATGGTTCACTCCAGTCAAAGGAGCAAAAATCAAGGAGTACTTATTAGTGCCATATGTGGTATCAGACAAAATAACATCGCCAAATAGTGCATAGTTTTTTCGACCGATACCATCTGCCCAAAATATGTGCTTCAACCTATTCTTTTCTTCATCCATAGCATATGCAAAGTAAAAATCTAGATTTTTTCTAGCAAGGAATATCTATGAACATCTCTCAATAAGAGTCCTTCAAAATAGTTTTCAAATCTCGATGATAATTTTGCAAATCTCTTCTCATACGACTGAGATTGGCTATCCCTCATCTTTGTGCTTTTGCTAATTGAAATGTCTTTATTGTACCAATATTAGCTTGGTGATATGCACGCAACATATTCTTAAGCATCGGGTTCTCATTTCTTGTCGATCTTAGCATATATGTTTTTGAAGGAGTCACAAGTGTATGAACTTAATGAACCTTTTCATCTACATACTTTACCCACTGAAATCTTCTTAAAAGCACAATGTATATTATATCCTTCTCTTGTTGTACTTATTTTTCTTTAAATTTTAGGTTTGCATTCGCCTACTTTATCTCAAACATGGTTTTCATCATGAGCAGAGTGTGCGGATAATGTCATATCAATTTCTTTGCTTTCTTGTTCTTTATACCAACCTTTTTTTGAACAAACCACATATTTTCAAATGATGACTTTATTATTGTTTTTAGTTTCCGATGAACAACAAATACTAAAACCAACATAATAAGCATAATTTTTATAAAAATCCGTCACTCCCTCTAAGCAATCAAATTCCATACATTTCTTAGGCCTTAACTCATTTCCATAGTTTGGGTAAACCTCAATATTTGTGTTTGAAGTATCAAATTTTTTTTGGTGTAGCATACGTCACATGTAACGACAAACCCCCACCTCGGTAGAACTATGAAAAAGAGTCCGACGCCACACAACAAATGTCGAAACACTTACAATTATATAATAAAAAACCAAGTAATTCAATTCAGCAATAAATCCCAAAAATATCAGTCATACAGTCCGAAAATCCCAAACAAACATAATAATACCAATGTTCAGCAAGTATAAAAATAAGTCCAATGATATAGTCCCAAAATAGTCCAATATAAAGGTCCTGAAAATACTGATGATGTGATCCAGATATAAGACAGCGCCTAAACAGCCGGAGTACCTGCACTCAACCTGGGGTTTTATTCCCAAATTACAGAATAGGAAGAAAATAAAGGAGATGTTATACTATGAATTAGTCTAAGTTAGCGCTCACGTTCCAAACATACACATACAGGATGGCCTAGACTTAACTCTAATAATGGGAGTACACAATTCAAGGCTCTACAGACTCTCTAGAGTCCATTGTATCAGACAACATACCAAACATCCTATCAATCAACAGTTTATTTATTTCTTTCATTAGCCAGAACTCAATAGTCCAATAAATACACTTCTATACGTTCCATTATCATACTAAAATATGCTTCTAAAGTTCGTAGGTTAAGGTCTTATTAATTTATAAGGCGCTAGGATTACGTCTTTGGGGGTTCCGCTATACAGTTTTGGTTCAGAAATTTTATATTTAGCTAAATTAGTCTAGTTATCCAGTTTATCCATTTTAGCCATTAAAACTCATCTCGATAGCATCCAAATTGTGATCAGTTCATAAATTCCAATTCATACAAAACAAAACAACATTTATCCAATCATTTAACAGTCCAATTGATACCACATAACAAACTGCAACACCAAGACAACACAGTTTTAACTTTATAGTTTTAGAATATTGCCCAAGTTGCTAATCAGCGGAAAACGGAATATAACAGTACAATGTTAGTGTTGGCCGAAGCCCAATATTAGTAATTCTATAAGGCCGAGGCTGATAAGTTCAGTTTCAATAATGGAACTTCAAGCTGATAAAGACAGTGTGAGGATTCTCTATTCCTAGGCATGTCATAGATTCCACCTAAAGCTGTCCTAGGGCAATTATTCCAATGTTTAACAGTCTAATAATTGAGTTCAGTGATTAATTCATTATTTCAGCAATTTCATATTAACAGTACACACAAAACTCACATTCGGGTATATATAACTATAGGCTTATTTTCAGGTAAGTAGATAACATGAAATCCGACTTATGCAACACCCAAAAAACAGTACATCAAATAAAATATCAGACTAAAAATGAAAAATTAACCAATAGCGGCAAAATCAATAGCAACACGAAAAGCAGATGACTACTCCTTAGCCCGAGCAATTCCTTCCTCCTGACCCTTTGCAGAATGATACCAGAAACGTTATTCACAGAATACGGAGTTCCAACAGAATTTGAACCCAACAGAACTTAACCCTAACCAAATCGGAAAACCCTCAAAAACTTAATAACCGATTCTACAGAGCGACGAGACTTACCAAACAACTTAGACCGCAGAGCCACCGCAACCCGCAACACCTACCAAACAGAACCCATCCGGAAAAACCTAACTGATGGATTCTCGAGATCAGTGACCGAGATCAGTAAAATGAACCCAAAAATTCGAGAATAAAGCAGAACATACTTACTAGAATTCGAGACCCAAACAAAACCCGAACGAAACCTTAACAAAATGTAGAATCGTAGAACGAGAACCTATACGTAGATTACAGAATACCGACATTAGAATACAAATAGAATTATACTAATGGAATAGAAGTGACCAAACTTACCAGAATGAGACAGTGGCGGGGCTCAAACAAACGCTGACTTTAGCTCTCAACGTTTCCTCTTAACTCTAATTCGTGAAAAGAGGCACGAATGAAAACTAGGGTTAGCTAACAGATTTATAGGGTGACAAATATCAAAAGCCTCCCCCTAAGACTCAGAAAATCACAATTTTAAATAAAAAATCTAGACAAATCCCAATTAAACCCCTAAATTACGACACCATATATTAGATCCGAAAACGGTCCGTTACATCACACTATCATGTTCATTAATCTCCATATCTTCAATAAATATTTTTTTTAAAAAATATGAATGGATTTTAAATACTTTAAAATAAAATATATTAAAAAAACTAATTTTTCTATAAAAGAGCAAATGTACCTTAATTGAACTAGTGATGAACTGTTGGGATTTTGTTGTTGAAATTGTGTTGTTAAGCCGATAAAGACAAATTAGATTGACATGTTAAAAAGTTGTTGTTCAAAGCTCATGTTCTTATTTGAATTTATCTAGTTTAGATCATGAGATGATAAAAAGTTGGTTATTTTAATTGAATTGGTATTTATTGATAACTTTTGATGATTGCCTACATTTTATGATCTAAAATTATTTTTGTCTTGATGTTCTTAGTCATTTCCAGCTCTTTCTATGAGTATTTATGGGTAGCACTCTCGGTTAACCCTTTGGAGACAACACTCCTTTTCTAAAGCCATTTAGGGGTTTAAAGGTTTCGAATTTGTTGCTAAAAATTTCCGTTGCAACCTACAGAAGTGGTTCCTATCTTGTTGTTATATTTTATTTTAGTTTAGATGGTTAATTGCATGGGGTAAGCAATATGTTAAGTTGGGGGTAGTTGATAGGTTTGAATTTAATCTATCTTTTGGTGATAAATTAGATGATATTTAATATGATTTCTATGGTATTTGTTTTTCAAATCTAATGAATTTCAGGTAAAAATAATGATAATTTGAAATTTAAAGACTTGAATTCTAAAAGAGGAAAAAAGATATCAAAAATAAGGAAAAAGAGCTAAAAGCATTTAATATTAGGAAGTGATACTTGTCGAGTAGATAAAAATGGTTTGCTCCCTAACAAGAAGGATTTAGGAATGATGCAGGCTTGACACATAAATGGCATAAGGAAATCCAGCCAAATTCGTCAAAAGAAAATTGAGAGGTTGGCGAATAAAAGATGACGGACGACAATCATGAGATGCGCTCGTCATGTGAAGAAGGATCATGATTAGAAGTTGATGAGGCCAATTGGTGCATAATGATTAGAGGTGTGCGCACCAAGCGATGCTAATCAGAAAGCCAAGATGTTGGCAAAAGAATGTTGGCAAGTATACCTTGACAAGACGTTGTCAAGAGCTAGTTGCGCCAAGTGGTTGGAGCTGTATAGTGTGAGATAATGGCCTAAAATGTCAAGTGCCAAATGTTTTTGGCAGCTGCCAATAAAATTAAAAAGTAAGATATTTGGCAGCCAACCTTTAAAATGCCATCTATCAATAACTTTTAGCTGCTTACAATTTTGAGTCAGCTGCTAAAAACCACTTTTAACGACTGTTTTACTAGAGTCAGCTACCAATTCTTAGTTGTTAAAAGTCCTTTTCCTGTCGTCACTCCACTTTTCTACTTATTATTCCTCATCATTTAATTTAGTGTAAAAATATTTATCTTCATAGTCTCCCCAATTTCAATATTGCAAAATAAAATCATTTCATGAAAATCTCTTATCACTAACTAAACTAATAAAATTGTTAATGATAATGACCGCTTTTATTGGCTTGAATCACGCTATTTAAGATATAATGCACTTTCATATGTTTTGTGTTTTGGTAGTTAAAATTCGAGATTATTTCTTTTATACTTCTTTTGAATGAGTACAATCAAACCATTCAAGTGAGATAGCTTACCGCTTACAACTAAAATATTAAAATCTTATATTTTACCTAATTACACATCCAGCAAAACTTACCCATTCTACTGTATAATAACAAACTTAATGGACCTACTACAACATACTTATTGGCTAACAAGTATCGGAGAAGAGTCCAATAAAGTCGGGTGGCCGTAAAGGTGGACCTCCGTAATGAAGGGCAGTTGGTGGGACCACGTCCACCTAAGAAGGATCCTAAAAGACAAAATGGGGTACATGTGGAAATTTTCATGCCCACCTTTTCTCCCAATTGGTGGAAATGGTGATGAAATCACTTTAAACAACCATTTTTTCTTGTAAGAAGACCATCCACCACTAATTTACTTGTTTTTTTTTTCATTAAAAATCACTAGTAATTTATGTTTCCATTTCAATAAGTAAATATCTATTTTACAGTAAAATAATGTTGATTTAAATTTATTTATTTTTAGTTAGAATTAGTGAGGTTTGTATTCAATAAAAGAATATATATATTTTACTGTAATTAATTATTTAATTGATTTATAATTATTGTTTAATAAAATATATTGATAAATAAATATTTTCTATATTAACCTTGATTCTATCAATCCAACCATAATAATGTGCTATTGCTCTAGATGATTATAACAACCAACCCCCAGCCCAGCCCGGCCAGAACCGAGCCGAAGGCCGACCGCCACAAAAGTTAGCACCTACAATTATCAATCGACTAAAATAAACCTATATAATAATTATCATCAAATATATTGATCACCAATAATTATAATTCTACCTTTAAATCATACATTCAATATAATTTTAGTCAATATACCTTTTCAACTAAAAGACTTGCATTACAAGAAAATCATTATAAATACAACCTCACACTATACATTTAATTTATATTTACATTAATAAAATTTGTGGGTAGGAAAATTTTTATTATATTTCATATGGATAGAAACCCTTAATAGTATATACATTTAGGAATCTAGTAATAATCTCATCAATATGTACATATAAAAAAAAAAAATTAGGATTTACAAAATATGGGTCATTTACAAAATAATGATAATTACAAAATATGCCCATTTTATATACATCAAAATATAACAAAATATAGAAAATGACTTGATCCAAAATGAAGAAAATGAATTCAAATGTTATATTTATGCACCTTGAAATATCCTTTGCTCGATCACCTGTCACATTCGGTTTATGGAAAAAAAAAAGAAAATAAAATAGATTAAGCTAGGAAACTTAGTTGGTACTCCTTATCCCAAAAAATCACTAACAATATGCACTAATATTTCTAATTAAAATGTGATACACATATACAATTTTAATGAAGTGTTCTAACACTTCCCTACTTCAAAGAAGTAATCCAATCAATCACACATACTCATACATTTCCCCTAAAATATCAACTAATGTAATACTATATGACTTATTAACCAATTAGTTGATTATTATCCATTTATCTCATTGGGGATGCATATACAAAGGTTACTTGCACCACAAGTAACTAAATACAATTTTTCCATAAATCGGATACACTGTAGTTGTGCTCGATAATTAATCATATAAATTTATTAATAACTTGGTTGGTAAATCTAAATAAACTTTCTGTTGGGAAAACACGGTCAGCTCCGATACCACTTGTTGAACAAATCGGTGATCCATTGCAGCGGAGACGAGTATTGTTAACCACAAAGTAAAATAACATACACAAGGCAAGAAATAGAGATAGAAAATAAGACACAAGGTTTTTACGTGGAAACCCAAAACGGGAAAAAAACCACGGCCGTCAGGACGACGAGAGACTAATTTACTAGGTAACAATAAAGCAACAGTTACAACCAGAATATCACTCTCTCACTCCCCAATCCAATTACATTGGTTACAGTCTCACATACAAGCTCACCTCATATGGCTCTCACAGGATAACAAGACTCGATCCTAAAACTCAAGATCTCCATGGTCTCCATGGTTCCCAGGCCCTCATGGGGTACCTCCCAAACCTAACCAACTAGATCTACATTGTTCTCTCAGGATATCTAATAATAGATACAAGCACCATATTTATAGCATTAGATTACTTAGTAATCCTAAACCATTAAGAAAATCTTTTCCTATTTAGGATTCTCAAGGATCTCTTTCCTAATTAGAATCCCATATTAGGAAATACCATTCCTAATCAAATATGATACTTCCAAAACAGTCTTCAAGCCTTTTCCAAATTACCAACCAATTATGGATACCGGAATATACCCGAATTTTCGTCAAAATCCTAACAAACCACCCCTTGACGAAAATTCCCTTTATTCTTTTCCAACGACCACAACTCAAACCAGAGTCATCATACCCCACCATGAAGGTATATCCACTCAGGTACGATCCATCCCAAGACAACCCATTCAAGAACCATCAACCCAAGATTTTCTTTTCTCGGCACATATCGAAAACACTTGCTGAACAAACCATGGTGCAGCTTCCTACATCAGCTTCCAGGAAACTCCTCAGCCATCGACATACTTTCCACCACACCCACATCCATGCTGATCAGATGCCCGTGCAATTATGGACACACTAGAATTATTCCACCATTTATCATGACAACCTTGGTGGTTCAAAACATGTCATAAGGATACCTATCCCAGCGTACAGTCGGAGCCTTTGCCGAATCGCTCCTCACAGTCCTTCCTTATTCGAGTTCACCAGCCACTTGATCAAAATTCTCAGCCCACAAAGATTCCAAAAATACCACTAGTCAAACCCTCATTTTATTTTGATTATTTGACCAGACTTGAATCTTTAACCAGATCTTTTTATCTTTATTTGCGTTAACAGAGAAACACAAAAGTCTCAAAGCTACCTTACCACCACAATCATGCATATCGTAGATCACCACCGCCATCGCTCGAGAAATACCGTCGAAACTTTTTCATCCCTACGATTATCGCAGACTAGATCTTGACAACACTTGCGGGTATTTTTTTTTCAGCTTTATTTTTTTTTTCTCACGCAACCAGCTCAAACTCGACCAGAGAAACCAAATCTATATTTTTCAGAACTTCTAGAGACTCCGAAAGATTTACCCATCCTTCAAAACCTTTCGCTTTCATCTTACCTTAAACCCATGTTTACTTTGACCAAACCAAAACTCACGGATCACATCAATGCTAGCTCACAAACCAAGGGCTCTGATACCAGTTGTTGGGAAAATACGGCTAGCTCCGATACCACTTGTTGAACAAATCGGTGATCCATTGCAGCGGAGACGAGTATTGTTAACCACAAAGTAAAATAACATACACAAGGCAAGAAATAGAGATAGAAAATAAGACACAAGGTTTTTACGTGGAAACCCAAAACGGGAAAAAAACCACGGCCGTCAGGACGACGAGAGACTAATTTACTAGGTAACAATAAAGCAACAGTTACAACCAGAATATCACTCTCTCACTCCCCAATCCAATTACATTGGTTACAGTCTCACATACAAGCTCTCCTCATATGGCTCTCACAGGATAACAAGACTCGATCCTAAAACTCAAGATCTCCATAGTCTCCATGGTTCCCAGGCCCTCATGGGGTACCTCCCAAACCTAACCAACTAGATCTACATTGTTCTCTCAGGATATCTAATAATAGATACAAGCACCATATTTATAGCATTAGATTACTTAGTAATCCTAAACCATTAAGAAAACCTTTTCCTATTTAGGATTCTCAAGGATCTCTTTCCTAATTAGAATTCCATATTAGGAAATACCATTCCTAATCAAATATGATACTTCCAAAACAGTCTTCAAGCCTTTTCCAAATTACCAACCAATTATGGATACCGGAATATACCCGAATTTTCGTCAAAATCCTAACACTTTCTAATACAGGACTTCTTACACCACTTAATTCTATTGAAAATTTTAACACCCAAAATATTCTTATTTTTCCTCACCAAAAATCAGGCTGCCTACAACATGGAGAGCCCCACAATTACTTGCCTAACAAGAAATTAACTACACTAACATTTCCCCTGCTAGACCTCGGACTGTGCAATCCATTTTCATCCCAAAGATTCAACTACACAGTCAATTATCTACTCAACAACAACACTACCAAACTGCACTTTAATGCCTTACCAAACTACTACGTTTTCCCTAATGTATAGTCCCTTTTGTAAGTGAAAATGGACTGCACACGACACACACAAACTACCCTGCACCTAAGGGCTGTTACAACACCTTTTCTGAGTGAAAATAATCCTAAAACACCGCTAGGAACTGGAGATATGACCAACCATGGACTGGATATGCAATACACTTCAAAACTGATCACATAAATCATTTTCCAGCAAAGACTAGGCCATTCCAAACTGGAAATTGGCTGCCAAAAACCCCACTGTTGTACATCAACAAAAAAGGGACCTTTGCTACACTAAAACTACATGAAATGAGACATTAAAAGTGCGTAACACAGAGGAGAACATTGGAAAATGAAAGAGTAAGAAAAAGCAGCAGGAAACTGGTTGAAAAACCAGTTCCCTTGGCTGTTCCGCAGTCCGTATTTATTTATTTATTTATTTTTTGCTTACACTCCTGCGGCAGATTTTTGTATACCACTGTCTATATAAAATGTACTAATTTGTCTACTAATTTTTCCAACCCAATGCAACACCAATACTCAATTATATCACCGAAAACTCACACATATACATGACCAAAAATTAAATTTACCAAACCAAGTAACCGAGCACAACTTAGCTAATACCTACACATTCAAATACACAAATTCACTTCATTCATCATTCCAAAACAAGGATCCACACATCTTGATTGAGTACTCCAAACCATGACATATTGGCATATTTTGCCATGACCAAATTTTATTACTTTCGATTTTTCTTATATGGATTTTCGAAAGTAATATTATAATAATAAAAAATTAAAATAAAATAAAATAAATCAATAAATCATAAAATTGCAATTAAATCACTATTAAAAATGAAGAAAAAATTTAAGCCGGAATTTATACGTTACAATGACAGTTAGTAACTCCCTCCTATGATTACCATTTATTTTGATAGATACAGTGAAATGGAGGCAATAGCAATATTCACAGTCTCAACTAAGAGACAATCGAAGCAGAGGCAGCAGGGCTATAGAGAGATGGCGACTCGGAAGCGATTGATTGAGTCCCGGGTATAGTGTTTTGACTTGTTGCGATTGAGTATAGTTGAGTGGTTCTCGTCGAGGAAGGTGAGACTGCTCGGGAATACAGTGGTGGTGCTTTTAGGGTTTTTGTAGCCACTATAGTTTTCTCTAATTACAAGGATCAAAGACTTTACAAGCAATCTACAATTTCCACAACTCTATTTTTTCCCTAAGTCGGAAGTATGTTAAATAACTAGTAGTTACATGTTTGATTCTTTTGGTTGTTGCAATTACTACTAACCTTTTCAAAGTTATATGTTGGGTTGATGGAGTATATCATTCTTGCTTTGATCATTATGCTTTTACTAAAGAAGATAAGTTATTCAAAAATATTATTATTACCCTGGTGAGGCATTTGTTTTTTTTTTTTCACAATTTTCAATAATATATATTTTTTTAAAATTGTCTTTTGTGGGTTGGAATAGATTTTATTAGGTAATTAAATTATTATTATTATTTTTTACATAACAAAGTTCTATTAAAAAAATATAAAAATATTTATTACAACGTGAAAAAATTTATATTTTAATTTTAATATAGTGAAGTATCATATTCAATTTAATAATTCTATTTTATTTTAATTTAATATATAATATTTTTCGTTTCTTTATACATTAAAAAATGTAGAAAGAATAATAAAGTAAGTGGAGTGATGTATATTACTTCTTTAAATTAAGTAAATGGTAAGTCACGAGATTGTATAAATTATTTTTTATAACATATAAATTTATAAAAATAAAATATTAAAAATTATATATGTCGATAGATACAAACAAAATAAATATGAAATAAAAATTTCATTGGGTTGTTTATTTAGTAATAAAGTTACATTAAACTTGTTTTTCTATGCTTTGGATATATGATTTTTTTAAATTATTATTACTATTATTATTTTGTTTAGAAGAAGAAGGCTTTAATAGATTTTTGAATGTGAATTATCCCTTAAATAGCTACGCCACTGACAAAATATTCGATGGATTTTTGTAAAAACTTATAAAACTCTAGAGAATTTATTACCAATAAATATACTTTAATCTATTAAAGTAAGAATTATCTAAAAAAAATCAAGTATATTTATATTTTTTACATTAAAAAAGAAATAATTTTATTTGTTAAAATACAAATAGTTTAGATTTTGAGATCTCATTTTACATAATTTTCAACAACTTTGAGATTAATTATCCAATAATCTCTAACAATTTTGAGATTATTTATCCAATAATCTCTAACAATTTTGAGATTATTTATCCGATATTCTTCAATAATGCTTTATCTCCCACACTACATAAACACTCTTCGCACTAGGCATCAAAACCATCAACACAGAAACAAATTCAGTTCAATTAAATGGCAAAAGGAGAAATGAAGATTGTTTGGTTGGCAATATTGTTGTTGGTTATGTGCTGCACAACACAAGCAATTGAAGCCGTAGAAGAAACTTCATCTGTTGTGGCATTCAAGAAGAGTCCAACAAAGCCGGGTGGGCGTAAAGGTGGACCTCCGTCATGGTGGGGCAGTTGGTGGCATCATGGGCCTCCAAACCAACCTAAAAAAGCTCCTAAAATGCCAAAATGGGGCAGCTGGTGGAAATTTCCATGCCCACCTCTTCCTTCTCCTCCTAAGCGGTGGAAATGGTGGTCTCATCACTTTAAACAACCACCTTCTCCTCCTAAGAAAACCATCCACCATTAACTAGCTTGTTTTCTTACTAGCAATTATTAGTAATTTTTATTTTTATTTCAATAAGTAAATATCAATAAAAAAACTTTTATTTTAGATTAGAATTTAACTAATTTAGAATTTGAAAAAAAATAGTGATGTTCTCATTTAATGATTATTTAGTTTATTTTTTAGTTTATTTTTTCATTTCAATTGATTATTTAATTAATTTATATTTATCGTTTATAAAATAGACTTGTAATGTAAATAAATATATTAATCTTGATTTTACTTACCTATCATCATGCTTGGTAAATCTTATCCAGAAGAAGCACGTATAATTACAATTACGATTACCGTTTAAATACGTCTAGTTTGGCACTAAAAAAAATTTTCGTCAGAAGATTTGTCTTCATAATCTCAGCGAAGAAGCAGAGGTAGCAGAGCTATAGAGTGATGGCGACTTCGATATCGCAAAATTACTGTTCCTTACAGTTTATGGAAGTGTCTGATCACCGCCGACGTCGTTTCAGACGCCTCTAAACGACTTGGCAGAATTGCAGTTGATGATAATGGTACTAAGTCCAGGTATAGTGAAATCCCATTTGTTATGTCACTGTTCTCAAATTTGAAAAAAAGAAATTTTCTTTTTGGTAAAGTTGATTAATTCTCTCTTTAAATCATCATGACGATGGGTTGAACCTAATCATTGAAATTGTAGCCGTAAACCTTAGTGACCAGAACATTAAGGTTTATTTCATTATGTCTACTGGTTTTCTTGCATTGTGACGATAAATGTCTTCAATGTATGTTTCATTATGTGTACTGTTTTTTGTTGCATTGTGAAGGTCGCTGGAAATGTCTGAAATGTCTGGAGCCCTAATCACTTTGGTCAAGATTTGTATAATGTGTGGTTACACCTTAGGTAAAATATTATTTTTTTAAATATTTTGAAGTTACACATCCATGAGGATCTGCAAGACCAAGATCAAAATTTTAATGTTAAATATTTTCATTTAGTCTCCTTTCCGCCTCTTAGCCTGAATGGTGTTTATTAACTTCTTTCTGTGTTTCATTATACTTTTCTTTCTCAAAACCGAAGAAATTAGTCAGTGGCAGCGACTTTTATGCTTTCCCATGGATGGATCCAAAAGGTGAAAAAATTGCATGGATTGGAATGGCATCATCCTAACATGCCATAGGAAAAATCTGAACTATGGATTGGATATATTTCTTAAAATGGGTAGTGAGATTCTGTTACTTCTGATTGCATCCTCTTCAAGAATAACAAGCTTGCATTTGCTTTTTTATAGTATGATTTAATGGATCTACTATGGAGTTGCTTAGGCTGACCAAAACATGATTACTGACATCATTTCTCATTTAATTTTTAGGTACTTGGATATCTTATGGTATTGATATGTGACATGTTTTCAAATGTCGATGATAATTTTGAAAATCTCTTCTCATACAATCTAGACTGTCTATCCCTCCACTTTATGTTTTTGCTAATTGAAATGTCTTTGTTGTACCAATATTAGCTTGCTGACATGCACGCAACATATCCCGTTCACATTTTCTAACAAGGTGCCGCTAACAAATTCTAATAAAGTGCAAAAATTATAAAAATGTACCTGCACTGTTTTGTATAAATAAGTTAGTTAGAGACGTTTAAGCATCTTTTGTCATTGTTGGTAGAGAAATTTGTTATTCTAGTTAAAGAAACATTTATAGAGTATTCTAGAGAGAAAGTGAAGATCTTTCACTTTCTTGGAAGAGGTTTCAAGATTGATTGCAAGGATTTTACTTAGATTATCAAGACTTCAAGCTGCTTGTTGGAGATCTTCTTCAACATCACTAGTTCTTCTTGATCCCTTACTCTTTTATTGAATTCTTACTATTTTCAATGGAACTTACCTATGATTTTTGTGAATCTATTTTGAATATGAGTGGCTAAATTCCATTTGGTTATCCTTTAATTTATCTATAAAATTTATATGATTTTATGGCAAGATCTTGTTTATTTGTTGATTCTTGATCATATAGTACCTTTTGTGTTTGTATGTTTGGGATTGAGTAGTTAATTTAATGAGAATTAATTAAAAATGATAATTTAACTTTGATTGAGACTAGAGATAGTAATTTCAAGGTTAAATCACAGATTTAAATATTCACTTGAGGCTAGCAATTTTTGAATATCACCCATAATTAGGATTGGACTTTATAAATCATTATCACATACTATAGAGATGTAGGTGTAATTGAGATAAGTATCATTTAGTAATTGAGAGTTAACTAATTTGGTTCAATTTGGATCCATTCTATGTGATTTTGAGTTTAATCATTTATGACTTGCTATGGAAAATGATCATGATGCATTAGATTGTGAAATAATAACCATATTCTCTCATTGATTTAGTTTATTCTTGTTTAGTTTTTATTAATTTGAATTTTGTCTAAACTCAAACTCAATTAATTGAAAATCACACATTGAATCTTGATTTGATGAATTTTTGGCTAATCACTCAATTATTCTTGAATCAATCTATTCTCTCTAATTGGCAATCCTAGAGGACGATAATCTTGCAACTACTACATTAGACATTGTACTGAGTGGTGTTAAAACCGTTTGATCAAAGCTTACACTCTAGTATCTGTTCTTATTATGACTCAAACACTGGATGCACAGTTCGAAGATGAAAGAGATCTCATAGGATCCGCATTCGCCTAAGCAAAAACTTTTAATAATTAGTTAATTAATCCATACTGCAAAGAAAATTAATATTATTCATAATGAAATGTTAAATGCATATACACCTTTTATGGAAATACGCTAAATAGCAATTAAATTCATAAAACCGCGTCTGGTAAAACAAATTGTTAGAAGACTAGAAAATCGCGTTTCTTGAACAATGGCAAAAGGATGGTAAAACACATCTAAAAAGGGCTATATATAGGACTTTTATCTTTTGATTGAAAATGTGTATTAAGGAATTAGAGGAATAGAAACGGGATGAATATTCTAAACGCCATGGAAATGGCTATATGGGAAAGATCATTGAAATTGAAATATGTTTTATCAAAATTGAAGATGTCAGAGCTTTCCCATGTCACTCATTTCTACGAATTCTAGATTTTTCTCTCATTTCTATATGTTCTTCTTTCAACATCAGATTTATTATGTGACAGGGGTATGTGGCCTTTTCTTTATTTCCGACATTATTTCTACATGTTCTTCCTCGATTTTAACTATTATTTGGTTTTTCTTTCCTTCTAATAACTATTTTCTAAAGAAATTTGAATAATCTAATATGTAGAATTAGCATTGGTAGATCTATAATTTTTTCCCCATTTATAGCCATAATTTCAATCGATCAGAGTCATCACAATCTGAAATCAATTTTATCACTGTATCTATTTGTTTTAGGTCATTTAATTGAATTTTGTTGAGAAATTAATTCAAAAAAATAAGATATTAATCAAACAAATATTATCAAGTAAGATGATCTAATTAATATTCACATAGAAATGAAGATCTTTTACATAAATATTGAACAACAAAACAAGAAAAAGTACACAAAATTGGTATAGATGAACCTTGAATTTTATCAAATACGCGTACTATTCATGATATTTTGATAAATTATGGTACTATTCATGATATAATTTTAAAGTGAACAATAAATAATAGTTAATAGTAGTAATGATAAATAAAGATAAGGCATAATGATCTCGAAAGCCTCTGAATTTGGTTATTCCAACTTCATGAAAAGTCAATTTAACCTCTTAACTTCCAAATGTTAAATCAATTAAGCCCACTTTTTTTTTTTCTTTTTTTTTCTTTTTGATGTGGATGACTTAATTGATATTTCCAAGTTAACCATTTTTATTTCCAAATCGACCTCTATATCAGCGAAAATGGCTTAATTGACTCACCATTTGGAGAGGGTAAACTAACCATTCTTAAAGTTTGAGAGCTAACTTGAAAAATATAGTTAAAGTTAGAGGATCCTAACACCCTTATGCCTAAAGATAATGATAATACATTTCATTTGGTTATATAATAATTAAAAATTTATATTTCATAATAAATACTTTCTATCCACTTTATATAGAATAAAATTAACTCCTCATTCAATGTGTAGTTATCTTCTTCCTTACTAGGGGTATTCAAAAAATCCGTGATCTGATAGCCCGACCTGAACCCGTCGGGTTTATCAAGGTTCGAGTCAGTCCGGTTGACTTACGGGGTTGGGGTCGGTCCATATATTTAGAAAAAATCAGGTTTTTTAACAGACCCAACCCGACCTTGACCCGACCCGACCCGACCCGGACCGACCCGATAGATCCTATAAGAGGCTATTTTTATTATTTTATTTTTTGTCCATATTGCTAAATATGTGATTTTTTTAACTCTATCCAAGTTTTGGGTTCTTTAATCAATATCATAATAAATAGTACCATTATGAGTCTAAAATTTGAAATATATTTATATATTTTCAAAAATTTATATAATGTTTTGATGTCGGAAACGTGTGTTCAATTGGCTGAACGAGTATTGCGAATTGAATAAGAGGAACAATTCGTTCGCTCAATTGATTTACAGAAAATATAATGTTAAATCCGTTTTTTAGAAACCCTAAACACCCCTTTTATGATGTGTTACTCTTAACCGTAACAAGAAAAAAAAAATTCTGAAATTACAAAGAAAAAAAAGTCCGAAAAACCCTCTAAACGATCCCAAAACGCCAAAATTAATCAGGACATTGTTTCGCTTCAACCAGTCAAATTTGGGCTCTAAATTCCATACCCAAAATCAATGCCGAAAACCTGGTGCATCATATTTTTTGATTTTTTTGATTAAAATAAGTTTGACCCGACCTTGACCCGAAATTTTAAAAGGTTCAGTCCGGTCCGCATTTTACCACACTTTCGGGCTTCGGGTCAAACAAGTCTGTCCGGATTTGACCCGCACCCGACTCGTGAACACCCTATTCCTTACATAATAATAATAAATTATATTATTATTATAATATTTTTTTTATTATTATTATTAGCCAAAACTATAATTAAATTCAAGAGATCCACCACCTATTTAAATTCGTTAACTATTGTTATGATTTAGGAACTTGATTAAATTTGTTCGACAGTGCATTCAAAAAAATCGAGATAATTTGCTTTGGCATTTATATTTGAACTATCGAGGGGGTTCACACATTATACAGACATTTAGTTTTATTAATAAATATAATAATATTATTACTATATATTTCTATTAAAATTATTTAATATAATTTAAATTATTATTGGATTCTAATAGTTTATTTTATTATTAAAGTTAATTTAATTTAAATACACAATGAATTAAAAGTTTAATTAATTTAATATTTAATCAAAATTATACTTTAAAAAAATTCGTTGTTTATATAATTAAGTACAAAATAAATAAAGTAGTTAGTATGTAGTATATAATAAGAAATTATATTTTACTAAGTGAACTTAAATTACATAATGTTTATTTGAAATAATATCTTATTGATGGAATACATAAAATTAATATTAAATAATAAAAATAATTAATAAAAAAATATTTGAATATTAAATAATTTTCAAACAAAATAAATTAATGTACAATATTAAAAAAAATAAATTGAACTTTAATTAATTAAATATTTAAATAAATAAATAGTTAAGTAAGATAAATAATTACAAAATATCTATTTTCACTAAATTCACTATAAAGCTAGCTGATTCTCCCAGTAGACTTTCTCCTCTTCCTTTCGAGCAAAGTCATTTTTTATGTTGAATGCCTTGTAAATCTCCTCCGATGTTTTGTCTTGATCAATTTGACAAGTCCAGCATATTCTTGGTGGCCTAATCATATAACTCATAACAATACAAACAATCAATATTCAATTGCATTTCAATGGGCTTTAGTGCCCACTTACGAAATATTTTGACATATTAGAAGAATTGGATTTCATATATTAACAGTATCATTTCTTCCTGCAATAACAACAATCACAAACAAAAATCACACTTTCACAGAATACTCGGTAGAAATCACACTAAATACAATCTTAACATACACACAAGTACCACTTTGAGAAAAAGAAAAAATATATAATTCTAAGTTTTCATTGTTTTCAAATAAGATTTCTTAATAACATCCAAATAGTTTAATCAAATAGAGCAGACATGGTCACCATACAAGTCTTGCAATGAGAGAAGACAATATTCATAGCCGGCTTACTTTGATGGAGGTCAGACCTTCAAGTATGAGAACTTTCTATCCTATTTAGAGCACGATTTGAAAAACACAACATTGTTGAATCTAAAATCATTGGTACAAACATCTTAAAACTCCAAAACCAATATATTCTCCATCTTATTATCCCCTGACTAAATGATGTATAGGTTTTGAACTTATAAAAAAATCATGTACCAAAATACAATAAACTCAAAATTAAACAATAGTCCAACAAACAAAAATAGTGATCGCAAGAGTAAAAATCAATGACATGGAACCCCAATTTACCTTGAGCTGTTTCACTAAATTTGGTTTAGAAGAATGTTTGTTTCTAGAATTATAAGATGAATGCAACTAAAGAAAACAAACATATTATGATCAATAGCTTGAATATATAACATTGACACTTGATATCAACAAATTCAATAATTCAACTAAATAACTTCTTCCACCTTCAAACCAAGTAGTTTAAAACTTTTCTAAGAGTATATATAAATGATAACTACTAGAGTTACTTCTTTACCCACAAAAAATAAGTGCCACATTAAACAATTGAGTAGACTATTTCGAGGAACACTAATATACCAAGAAAACATTTTGAAATCAATCATAAAACCAAATATGTATAGTCATGAAAGCACAACAATAAAAAATAAAAATAAATAAATTGGACCAACCGCCTTAGAAGAGAACTTTACGCTAGCCTATGTCATAGCTAATGTCCTTATTTAAAAAATAAAACTACAATAAAAACCAAAAATAAAACCTAAAATATATAGTTTTCTATTACTATCAGAAGTTTTTATTGATACCTATTAACTAAAAAATCAATGATAAAAAATTTACCCTTTAAAATCTTATGAAGATTAAACTACATGTTGAATTTAAAAACTTCTACTATCTTGTTGATTCTGAAGGTAACTCTATCTTTAATGAGAATTATCCATTTAGTGGATATTTATTTGTAATTATAAATTCACTTCCAAACTACACAAAATATCAAAATAGAGTAAATTAGCATCCAAATTCAATCAACGTGACCCATTGACCAAAATTTTTTGGGATCTCTTCCCCTTAAAGAAAAGGAAAAAGATGCCGCAAACATTTAAATAATATATATGTATATATATATATATATTATAAAATTAGAGGTTTTTTGTTCTTATTTTTCATTTAGGGCAGAGCTTTTCATTAACTAGAACACGTAAATCTAATGTCTCTTGTAAATATCACCAACCTAAAGACGAAGTTGGCTTTATGAGCAATGTTATTGGATATTTATGATTATTCCGTGTGTCTAGTTTGTATGAGAAAATAAATGAGACTAACAGGTCTTGTACGTTATTTAGTATTGAGCTAATAAAGAAAAGTACATTTTTAATTTTCTTTTGCTTTACTGATAAAATATCTACTTGAAATATTCGAAAAATCTATTTTATATATGAAACTAATTGATTTGTTTTCAATAAATTGTAGTAGTTCAGGGAAAAAATGAATTGTTGGTAGTACTGAGTTCTATCCGACTTCATTCATGAAATTTGAATTTTCCATTTGGTAAGAATTTTTTATTAACCAATTGCGTTACTATTAGTTTATTTTTCATTTTGGTAATCTGCATAGCTTTTCTAATTATATTTTGGTCTGAATAGAAATCTAATTTAAGTTATATCGTTAAGCATCAAAACAAGCAGATTTTGTTGATCTACTTATATGCTTTTGTTCAATGTATATATGCTTCAAATGTGTGTTTCAGTATAAATAATTGCTTGTCTTATGACTTCATTTTACTCATATCCAACACAATTTTTTATATTTTGGTCGGCTTATTGTGCTTAATTTATTATGAAAAAATATGCTGCAATTTTATGGTGTTGTTCTATGAAATAGAATTTTTCCTTGACAAATAAATAATTTTATATGAAATGTTTGTGGAGATTTATTTTACTATAATTTCACTGAAAGTGAACTTATAGGAGTTCATAAATATAACTTTGACTATTAATGTTACTTTGAAGCATCAAAATACAATTGTTTTTGTTGGATTCCTTACTCGAATGCTTTGATTTGAATAATTGGATTGGAATATTTCTACTGAGTTTCAATAGTCGGATTATAAATATGCTGAAATCTTCCATCTCTCTTATATCATGCTTTGATCTCTTGCTAGATCACAATTCTTCGTGTAGCCATGGTCATATTAAAAGTGCAGGGTTTTCAAATTTAGAAGTCATTGATTATCAATACTGTTTATCAATATAATGTTGAAACAAACTTGATTAGCTTTAATCAATAGAAAAAGTGTCACTGTTTTAGTTTCTTTTTATACTAATTCTCTATCAATTCTACTCGCACTGGGATTTTGTAAAGTTAGTCTTGTACTATCTTACACATCCAACATTGAGTAGTTATTAAAATAGATGGAGAAGTTAAAACATAGAAAATTTGTATATGTTTCAAACTTTAGTTATTTTGAACTGTTAATGGACTATATTTGTCATTCAAAATAATGTGATTAAGTTCTATAATTGTAACACCCAAAAAATTGACCCCAATTTTGGTTGAAATTAAGTTAAGGGTTTTGAAAATTGTGATTTACTTTAATCATTATGCTTTTACTAAAAAAGATACGTTATTAAAAAATATTATTATTTATAAGACCCTATTGAGGCATTTTTTATTTTCACAATTTTCAATAACATATATATATATATATTTAAATTGTCTTTTGTGGATTAGAATAGATTTTATAAGGTAATTAAATTATTATTATTATTTTTTACACAACAAAAATTCTATTAAAAAAATTATAATAATATTTATTACAGCGTGAAAACAATTATATTTTAATTTTAATATATAGAAGTATTATATTCAATTTAATAATTCTATTTTATTTTAATTTAATATATAATATTTTTCGTTTTTTTATACATTTAAAAATGTAGAAAGAATAATAAAGTAAGTGGAGTGATGTATATTACTCCTTTAAATTAAGTGAATGGTAAGTCAAGAGATTGTAGAAATTATTTTTTATAACATATTATTATGTAAAAATAAAATATTAAGAATTATACATGCCGATAGATACAAATAAAATAAATATGAAATAAAAATTTCATTAGGGTGCTTATTTAGTAATAAAGTTAGATTAAAAATTATTATTACTTTTATTATTTTG
Source organism: Cardiospermum halicacabum (assembly GCA_031304145.1). Taxonomy (NCBI): domain Eukaryota; kingdom Viridiplantae; phylum Streptophyta; class Magnoliopsida; order Sapindales; family Sapindaceae; genus Cardiospermum; species Cardiospermum halicacabum. The sequence continues at coordinate 5,133,842 of CM062392.1, forward strand.
TTTAGAAGAAGAAGGCTTTAATAGATTTTTGAATGTGAATACCTTAAATAGCTACGCCATTGACAAAATATTTGATGAATTTTTGTAAAAAACTTATAAAACTCTACATAATTTATAACCAATAAATATACTTTAATCTATTAAAATAAGAATTATCTAAAAAATCAAGTATATTTATATTTTTTAAATTAAAAAAGTCATAATTTTATTTGTTAAAATACAAACAGTTTAGATTTTGAGATCTCATTCTACGATCATTTTCAACAACTTTGAGATTAATTATCCAATATTCTCCAACAATTTTGAGATTATTTATCCGATATTCTTCAATAATATTTTATCTCCCACACTATATAAACACTCTTCACCCTAGGCATCAAAACCTATACAGAAAACAAATTCAGTTCAACTAAAAATGGCAAGAGGAGAAATGAAGATTGTTTGGTTGGCAATATTGTTGTTGGTTATGTGCTGCACAACACAAGCAATTGAAGCCGTAGAAGAAGCTTCATCTGCTGTGGCATTCAAGAAGAGTCCAACAAAGCCGGGTGGGCGTAAAGGTGGACCTCCGTCATGGTGGGGCAGTTGGTGGCATCATGGATCTCCAAGCCCACCTAAGAAAGCTCCTAAAAAGCCAAAATGGGGCAGCTGGTGGAAATTTCCATGCCCACCTCTTCCTTCTCCTCCTAAGTGGTGGAAATGGTGGTCTCATCACTTTAAACAACCACCTTCTCCTCCTAAGAAAACCATCCACCATTAACTAGCTTGCTTTCTCCACTAGCAATTATTAGTAATTTTTGTTTTTATTTCAATAAGTAAATATTAATAAAAATCGTTTATTTTAGATTAGAATTTAATTAATTTAGAATTTAAAAAAAATAGCAATGTTCTTATTTAATAAAAAAGAGTATTTTTTAGTTTATTTTTTTTTATTTCAATTGATTATTTAATTAATTTATATTTATTATTTATAAAATGGATTGGTAATGTAAATAAATATATTAATCTTGATCTACTTACCTATCCAAATATAATGATGCGTTTGGTAAATCTTATTCAAAAGAAGTACTTATACAATAAGATACAGCGAAATGGCTTTCTTGATCATAGCGAATCTCACTCCCACAGTCACTCGCTTTTCTACTTATTGTTCCCCAATGTCATTAAACTTTCCCCAACGTCATTAAACAAACTTTTCATCAGAAGATTTGTGTTCACAATCTCATCGAAGAAGAGGCAGCAGAGTATAGAGTGATGGCGACTTCGATATCGCATGACAAAATCACTGCTCCTTACGGTTCATGGAAGTCTCCGATCACCGACGTCGTTTCAAGGTTTCAGGCGCCTCTAAGCGACTTGGCGGAACTGTTACTGATGATAAACAACCGTCTTTACTGGCTATAATCACGTTCATTTAGTCTCCCTTCCTGTTTGTCACAATGGTGTTTATTAACTTCTTTATGTGTTTCATTATACTTTCTTTGTCAGAATTAAAGAATTAGTCAGTGGTAGCGGCTTTAATGCTTTCCTATGGGTGGATCCAAAAGGCCATGGGACAAATCGGGTAAATTGGGTAAATGAGATTCTGTTACTCCGGCCTCCTCTTCAAGAATAACAAGCTTGCATTTGCTTTTTTATAGTATGATTTTATGGACCTACTATGGAGTTGCTTAGGCTGACCAAAACATGATTCACAGACCTACTATGTACTTGGATATCTTATGGTATTGATATGTGACATGTTTTCAAATGTCGATAATTTTGCAAATCTCTTCTCATACAATCGAGACGGTCTATCCCTCCACTTTATGTTTTTGCTAATTGAAATGTCTTTGTTGTACCAATATTAGCTCGGTGACATGCACGCAACATATTCGGTTCACATTTCTAATAAAGTGCAAAAATTATAAAAATGCCCCTGCACGTATTTTGTATAAATAAGTTATCGTAAGGATTTCATTTAGATTATCAAGACTTCTTCAACATCAATAGTTCTTCTTGATCCCTTACTCTTTTATTGAATTCTTACTTTACTCTTTTATTGAATTCTTACTATTTTCAATGGAACTTACCTGTGATTTTTGTGAATCTATTTTGAATATGAGTGGCTAAATTCCATTTGGTTATTCTTTAATATATCTATAAAATTCATGTGATTTTATGGCAAGATCTTGTTTATTTGTTGATTCTTGATCATATAGTACCTTTTTTGTTTGTATGTTTGGGATTGAGTAGTTAATTTAATGAGAATTAATTAAAAATGATAATTTAACTTTGATTGAGACTAGAGATAGTAATTTCAAGATTAAATCCAAGATTTAAATATTCACTTGAGGCTAGCAATTTTTGAATATCACCCATAATTAGGATTGGGCTTTATAAATCATTATCACATACTATAGAGATATAGGTGTAATTGAGATAAGGATCATTTAGTAATTGAGAGTTAACTAATTTTGTTCAATTTGGTGATTTTGAGTTTAATTATTTATGACTTGCTATGGAAAATGATCATGATGCATTAGATTGTGAAATAATAACCATAATCTCTCATTGATTTAGTGTATTTTTGTTTTGTTTTTATTAATTTGAATTTTGTCTAAACTTAAACTCAATGAATAGAAAATCACACATTGAATCTTGATTTGATGAATTTTTTGCTATTCACTCAATTATTCTTCAATCGATCCTTTCTCTCTAATTAGCAATCCTAGAGGACGATAATCTTGCAAGTACTACATTAGACATTGTACTGAGTGGTGTTAAAACCGTTTGATCAAAGCTTACACTCTAGTATCTGTTCTTATTATGACTCAAACACTGGATGCACAGTTCGAAGATGGAAGAGATCTCATAGGATCCGCATTCGCCTAAGCAAAAACTTTTAATAATTAGTTAATTAATCCATACTACAAAGAAAATTAATATTATTCCTAATGAAATGTTAAATGCATATACACCTTTTATGGAAATACGCTAAATAGCAATTAAATTCATAAAACCGCGTCTGATAAAACAATTGGTTAGAAGACTAGAAAACCGTGTTTCTTGAACAATGGGCAAAAGGATGGTAAAACACATCTAAAAAGGGCTATATATAGGACTTTTATCTTTTGATTGAAAATGTGTATTAAGGAATTAGAGGAATAGAAACGGGATGAATATTCTAAACGCCATGGAAATGGCTACATGGGAAAGATCATTGAAATTGAAATATGTTTTATCAGAATTGAAGATGTCAGAGCTTTCCCATGTCACTCATTTCTACGAATTCTAGATTTTTCTCTCATTTCTATATGTTCTTCTTTCAACATCAGATTTATTATGTGACACGAGTATGTGGCCTTTTCTTTATTTCCGACATTATTTCTACATGTTCTTCCTCGATTTTAACTATTATTTGGTTTTTCTTTCCTTCTAATAACTATTTTCTAAAGAAATTTGAATAATCTAATATGTAGAATTAGCATTGGTAGATCTATAATGTTTTCCCCATTTATAGCCATAATTTCAATCGATCAGAGTCATCACAATCTGAAATCAATTTTATCACTGTATCTATTTGTTTTAGGTCATTTAATCGAATTTTGTTGAGAAATTAATTCCAAAAAATAAGTTATTAATCAAACAAATATTATCAAGCAAGATGATCTAATTAATATTCATATAGAAATGAAGAACTTTTACATAAATATTGAACAACAAACAAGGAGAAGTACACAAAATTAGTATATATGAACCTTGAATTTTATCAAATACGCGTATTATTCATGATATTTTGATAAATACTGGTACTATTCATGATATAATTTTAAAGTGAACAATAAATAATAGTTAAGAGTAGTAATGATAAATAAAGATAAGGCATAATGATCTTGAAAACCCCTGAATTTGACCATTCCAACTTCACGAAATGTCAATTTAACCTCTTATCTTCCAAATGTTAAATCAGTTAAGCCCATTTTATTTTAATCTGGATGACTTAATTGATTTCCAAGTTAACCCTTTTTATTGCCAAATCGACCTCCACATCAACGAAAATTGGATCAAATAACTCACCATTTGGAGAGTGTAAACTAACCATTCTTGATGTTTGAGAGCTAACTTGAAAAATATAGTTAAAGTTAGGGGCTCCTAACACCCTTATGCCTAAAGATAATGATAATACATTTTATTTGATTATGTAATAATTAAAAATTTATATTTCATAATAAATACTTTCTATCCACTTTATATAGAATAAAATCAAATCCTCATTCAATGTGTAGTTATCTTCTTCCTCACTAGGGATGTTCAAAAAATCCGTGACCCGATAACCTGACCCGAACACGTCGGGTTTATCAAGGTTCGGGTCGGTCCGGTTCACTAACGAGGTTAGGGTCGGTCTATAAATTTAGAAAAAATCGCTTTTTTTAACATACCCAACCCGACCTTGACCCGACCCGGACCGACCCGATAGACCCTATAAGAGGTTATTTTTATTATTTTATTTTTTTGTCCATATTGCTAAATATGTGATGTTTTTAACTCTATCCAAGTTGTTTTGAGTTCTTTAATCAATATCATAATAAATAGTACCATTATGAGTCTAAAATTTGAAATATATTTATATATTTTCAAAAATTTATATAATATTTTGATGTCGGAAACGTGTGTTCAATTGGCTGAACGAGTATTGCGAATTGAATAAGAGGAACAATTTGTTCGCTCAATTGATTTACTGAAAATATATTGTTAAATCCGTTTTTTAGAAACCATAAACATCCCTTTTATGAGGTGTTACTCTTAACCCGAACAAGAAAAAAAAATTTTGAAATTACAAAAAAAAAAAAAACCCTTAAAATAATAAAAGTCCGAAAAACCTCTCTAAATGATCCCAAAACATAGAAATTACTGAGAACGATGTTTTACTTCAACCAGTCAAATTTGGGCTCCAAATTCCATATCCAAAATCAATGTCTAAAACCCGGTGCATTATGTTTTTTTTTAATTTTTTATTAAAATAGGTTTGACCCGACCTTGACCCGAGACCGACCTGAAATGTTAAAGAGTTTAGTCCGGTCCGCATTATACCACACTTTTGGGTTTCGAGTCAAACGGGTCTATCCGGGTTTGACCCAAACTCGACCCGTGAACACCCTTACATAATAATAAAAAATTTTATTATTATTATTATTATTATTATTATTATTATTATTATTATTATTATTATTAGCCAAAACTAGAATTAAATTGAAGAGACTCACCATCTATTTAAATTCGTTAACTATTGTTATGATTTTGGAACTTGATTAAAATTGTTAATCAGTGCATTAAAAAAAATCAAGATAATTTGCTTTGATATTTATATTTGAATTATCAAGGGGGTTCACACATTATCCAAACATTTAATTTTATTTATAATTATAATAATATTATTACTATATACTTTTATTAAAATTATTTAATATAATTTAAATTATTATTTGATTCTAATAGTTTATTTGATTATTAACATTAATTTAATTTAAATACACAATGAATTAAAAGTTTAATTAATTTAATATTTAATCAAAATTATACTTTAAAAAAATTGGTTGTTTATATAATTAAGTACAAAATAAATGAAAGTAGTTAGTATGTAGTATATAATAAGAAATGATATTTTACTAAGTGAACTTAAATTTAATAATGTTTATTTGAAATAATATCTTATTGATGGAATAAATAAAATTAATATTAAATAATAAAATAATTTATAAAAAATATTTGAATATTAAATAATTTTGAAACAAAATAAATTAATTTACAATATTAAAAAAATAAATTGAACTTTAATTAATTAAATATTTAAATAAATAAACAGTTAAGTACGATAAATAATTACAAAATGTCTATTTTAATTAAATTCACTATAAAGCTAGCCGATTCTCCCAATAAACTTTCTCCTCTTCCTTTCAAGCAAAGTCATTTTTTTATGTTGAATGCCTTGTGAATCTCCACCGTGTTAAGCAAAGTCCAGCATATTCTTGGTAGTCTAATCGTATAACTCATAACAATACAAACAATTAATATCCAATTGCATTTTCATTGGCTTTATTGCCACCACTTACAAAATATTTTGATATATTAGAAGAATTGGATTTCGTATTAACAGTATCATTTCTTCCTGCAATAACAACAACAATCACATACAATAATCAAACTTTCACAGAAGACTCAGTAAAAATCACACAAAATACAACATTGATATACACACAAGCACAATTGTGAGAAAAAAAAACGATAAAATTCTAAGTTCTCATTGTTTTCAAATAAGATTTCTAAATAACATCCAAATAGTTTAATCAAATAGAGCAGACATTGTCACCATACAAGTCCTGCAATGAGAGAAGACAATATTCATAGCTAGCTTACTTAGAAAAAATTCATAGCCGGCTTACTTTGATGGAGCTCAGACCTTCAAGTATGAGAACTTTCCATCCTATTTAGGGCACGACTTGAAAAACGCAACATTGTTGATTCGAAAATCATTGTTACAAACATCTTAAAACTCCAAAACCAATATATTCTTCATCTTGTTATCCCCCGACTAAAAGATGTATAGGTTTTGAACTTATAAAAAAATTATGTACAAAAATACAATCAACTCAAAATTAAACAATAGTCCAACAAACAAAATAGTGATCGCAAGAGTAAAAATCAACCCATCGAACTCCAATTTACCTTGAGCGGTTTCACTAAATTTTGTTTAGAAGATATTTGTTCCTAGAAATATAAGATGAATGCAAGTAAAGAAAACAAACATATTATGATCAATAGCTTGAATATATAACATTGACATTTGATATCAACAGATTCAATAATTCAACTAAATAACTTCTTCCACCTTCAAACTAAGTAATTTTAATTTTTTCTAAGAGTATATACAAATGATAACTAACAGAGTTACTTCTTTACCCACAAAAATAAGTGCCACATTAAAAAATTGAGTAGACTATTTACAAGAACACTAAAATACCAAGAAAACAATTTGAAATCAATCATAAAAATAAATATGTATAGTCGATGAAAGCACAACAATAAAAAATAAAAACAAATAAATCGGACCAACCGCCTTAGAAAAAAACTTTACTGGATTTAAGCGGTTCAGCTAGCCTATGTCATAGCTAATGTACTGATTCTAAAAATAAAACTACAATAAAAACTAAAACCTACAACATATAGTTAGTAAATTAGCATCGAAATTCAATCAACATGACCCATTGACCAAAATTTTTTAGGCTTCTCTTCCCCTTAAAGAAAAGGAAAAAGATGCAGCAAACATTTAAACTTGAAAAAAATCTTAAAATAATATATATATATATATATATATATATATAAAATTAGAGGTTTTTTTGTTCTTATTTTTCATTTAAGGTAAATCTAATGTCTCTTGTAAATATCACCGACCTAAAGACGAAGTTGGCTTTATGAGCAATGCTATTGAATATTCATGATTATTCCGTGTGTCTAGTTTGTATGAGAAAATAAATGAGACTAACAGGTCCTGTACGCTATTTAGTATTGAGCTAATAAAGAAAAGTACATTTTTAATTCTATTCTGCTTTACTGATAAAATATCTACTTGAAATATTCAAAAAATCTATTTTATATATGAAACTAGTTGATTTGTTTTTAATAAATTGTAGTAGTTCAGGGAAAAAATAAATTGTTGGTAGTACTGAGTTCTATCCGGCTTCATTCATGAAATTTGAATTTTCCATTTGGTAAGAATTTTTTATTAACAAATTGCATTACTATTAGTGTTTTATTAAGGGGTTAATGTTGTTAGTCTACTTTTCATTTCAGTAATCTACATAGATCTACTTATATGCTTTTATTCAATGTATATAAGCTTGAAATGTGTGTTTCAGTATAAATAATTGTTTGTCTTATGACTTCATTATACTCATATCGAACACAATTTTTATATTTTGGTCTGCTTATTGTGCTTAATTATTATGGAAAAATATGCAGCATTCTTATGGTGTTGTTATATGAAATAGAATTTTTCCTTAATAAATAAATAATTTTATATGAAATGTTTGTCGAGATTTATTTTACCATAATTTCACTGAAAGTGAACTTGTAGGAGTTCATAAATATAACTTTGACTATTATTGTTACTTTGAAGCATCAAAATACAATTGTTTGTGTTGGATTCCTTAATGAAATGCTAAGATTTGAATAATTGGATTGGAATATTTCTACTGAGTTTCAATAGTCGGATTATAAATATGCTGAAATCTTCCATCTCTCTTATATCATGCTTTGATCTCTTGCTAGATCACAATTCTTCGTGTAGCCATGGTCATATTAAAAGTGCAAGGGTTTTCAAATTTAGAAGTCATTGATTATCAATACTGTTTATCAATATAATGTTGAAACAAAGTTGATTAGCTTTAATCAATAGGAAAAATGTCACAGTTTTTAGTTTCTTTTTATACTAATTCTCTATCAATTCTACTCGCACTGGGGATTTTGTAAAGTTAGTCTTGTACTATCTAACACATTCAACATTGATTAGTTATTAAAATAGATGGAGAAGTTAAAACATAGAAAATTTATATATGTTTCAAACTATAGTTATTTTGAACTGTTAATGGATTATATTTGTCATTCAAAATAATGCGATTAAGTTCTATAATTGTAACACCCAAAAATTGACCCCAATTTTTGTGGACATTATGATTTGGAAATTAGGTTAAGGGTTTTGAAAATTGTGATTTACTTTAATCATTATGCTTTTACTAAAGAAGATAAGTTATTCAAAAATATTGTTATTTATAAGACCCTATTGAGGCATTTTTTTTCCTCACAATTTTCAATAATATATATATATATATATTTAAATTGTCTTTTGTGGATTAGAATAGATTTTATCAGGTAATTAAATTATTATTATTATTTTTTTTACATAACGAAGTTCTATTAAAAAGAATTATAATAATATTTATTACAACGTAAAAAAAATTATATTTTAATTTTAATATATTGAAGTATCATATTCAATTCAATAATTCTATTTTATTTTAATTTAAAATATAATATTTTTTTTTGTTTCTTTATATATTCAAAAATGTAGAATGAATAATAAAATAAGTGGAGTGATGTATCATTACTTATGTAAATTAAGTAAGTGGTAAGTCACCCGATTGTATAAATTATTTTTTATAACATATTATTATATAAAAATAAAATATTAAAAATTATATATATCGATATATACAAATAAAATAAACATGAAATAAAAATTTCACTAGGTTGTTTATTTAGTAATAAAGTTACATTAAACTTGTTTTTCTATGCTTTGGATATATAATTTTTTAATAATTATTATTATTTTGTTTAGAAGAACAAGTTTTTAATAGATATTTGTAGGTGAACATCCCTTAAATAGTTAAGCCACTAACAAAATATTCGATGGATTTTTGTAAAAAACTTTTTAAACTCTAGAGAATTTATAACCAATAAATATACTTTAATCTATTAAAGTAAGAATTATCTAAAAAATCAAATATATTTATATTTTTTAAATTAAAAAAATAATTTTATTTGTTAAAATATAAACAGTTTAGATTTTGAGATTTCATTCTACAATAATTTTCAACAACTTTGAGATTAATTATCCAATAATCTCCAATAATTTTGAGATTATTTATCCGATATTCTTGAATAATAATTTATCTCCCACACTATATATACACTCTTCACACTAGGCATCAACACAGAAAACAAATTCAATTCAATTAAAAATGGCAAGAGGAGAAATGAAGATTGTTTGGTTGGCAATATTGTTGTTGGTTATGTGCTGCACAGCACAAGCAATTGAAGCCGTAGAAGAAGTTTCATCTCTTGAGGCATTCAAGAAGAGTCCAACAAAGTCGGGTGGACGTAAAGGTGGACCTCCGTCATGGTGGGGCAGTTGGTGGCATCATGGGTCCCCAAACCCCCCTACGAAAGCTCCTAAAAAGCCAAAATGGGGCAGCTGGTGGAAATTTCCATGCCCACCTCTTCCTTCTCCTCCTAAGTGGTGGAAATGGTGGTCTCATCACTTTAAACAACCACCTTCTCCTCCTAAGAAAACCATCCATCATTAACTAGCTTGCTTTCTTCACTGATAGCAATTATTAGTAATTTTTATTTTATTTCAATAAGTAAATATTAATAAAAATCTTTTATTATAGATTAGAATTTAATTAATAGAATTTGAAAAAAATAGCAATGTTCTAGTTTAGTGAAAAAAAAAAAAAAGAATTTTTAGTTTATTTATTTATTTTTATTTCAATTGATTATCTGGTAATGTAACTAAATATATTAATCATTATCTACCTACCTATGCAAGCATGATGATGCGTTTGGTAAATCTTATTCACAAGAAGTACATATAATTACAATTACTATTACCTTCTCAATACAATAAGATAAAGCGAAATGGCTTCCTTGATCATAGCGAATCGAATCTCACTTCCACGGTCACTCACTATTCTACTGATTGTTCTTCAACTTCTAGTTTGGCATTAAACAAACTTTTCTGTTCAGAAGATTGGTCTTCACAATTTCAGCGAAGAGGCAACCAAAGCAGAGGCAGCAGAGCTATAGAGTGATGGCGACTTCGATATCGCAAGATAAAATCACTGTTCATGGAAGTGACGTCGTTTCAGACGCCTCTAAGCGACTTGGCGGAACTGCTGTTGATGATAACGGCGGTCTTTACTGGCTCGAATCGCGTCCTACTGAGTCCGGGTACAGTGAAATCCCATATGTTTTGTGTTTGATAGTTTGGACCCATATGTTTTGTGTTCGATAGCTTGGATTCGAGATTGCTGTTTTGATTTTTTGGGATTGAGTATAGTCAAGCTGTGTCAAGGAAGGTGAAAAAGTAGGAGATGTTACGCCAAAAGAGTATGGGGTTCGATCGACTGCTCAGGAATGCGGTGGTGGTACTTTTTGGATTTTTTTTGAGACACGTTGGTTTTCTCTGATCAAAGACTTAAGAAGCTAGGTCTGTTTTCTTCCTCTCGAATGTTAGCTACTGCCACTCTTTTTCTTCCATAGAAGTATACATCTATGTTTGTTTAAGTGAAAATTACATTAAGTGTATTTTTGGATGGCTAGCACAGTGGTTTTCTAATGTATGGTTCTAACTGTTATAAAACTGTAAAATGACTATAATATTTTTTTAGTAAATAATATTATAATTTAAATAAAATTTATATATTTATATAAATATATTGATTTAAACGTAATTAATAATTTAAGGTAATTAAACATAATCTAATATGAAAATTGATATATATATATATATATATATATTTGAATATATATGTATGTATAATTGTAAATATATAAATATAATTTTCGGACTGAATTGAACTAAACTTATTTGGTCTAAAAAAATTAATTTTCACTTTTTATTCGATTTATTTAAAAATATTTTTTTAAAAATAAATTATAATTAATAATATTAAAATAAAATTACATATCTAATTGATAATATAATAATAATAATATTATTATTATTATGAATATTAATTTGATAACAATATAATATTAATTTAATAATATATATAGTTTAAAAATACTAATAAAATAAAAGAGGGTAAATTAGAAAAATGAAAATTTGATACCAAACCAACCCACCAAATTGGTGCTTCTAAAAAGTGGAGTTTTTCAACTCACTCATTACATTAATAAACAAAACATTACCCCACCAACCCATAAAACAAACATAGTATAAATTATAACCAAACCATACCATTTGAACCCACCATCCAAACACGAATCTATATATTTGTGAAGCATTTACTAGTTACATGTTTGATTATTTTTTGTTGATATGCTTGTAGTTTCATTTCCTGTTCCAATTACTCCGGATTATGGTGGACCGCTTATGTGTTATGTGTGGTGCCAAATAAACCACAGCCAAATATTAGGCTAAGATTGCTTGAGAAAATAGCTAAAAAGCTTACAGAAATAATCTCACAGAGTTTAACTCTAATCAATGAAAAATTGGATCCCTTTACAATTATCCCTACCCCTTATTTATAGGAGGTATTTGGGTCCTATTTCTATTTGGATTGGGACTCCTTATTTTCCCGGGGTTCGGTTTCCTTTTCGGACTTGGTCTTCCATTGGGCTTGACTCCCTTTTTTCTTTTGGGCTTGATCTCCTTCTAGGGCTCGGATTCTCATTTGGACTTGGATTCCTTCCTGGACTTGATTTCCTCTTTGGGCTTGATGGTGCTTCCCGGGTGTTTCGGTCCCTTCGGCCGCTGGGGTGCTTTCGGCCGCAGGTTAGTGAGCCCACTTCGGCCGAAGGGGTGTTGGTCTATTTCGACCGAAGGCTTTGGCTGAGTTTGACTTAGGTTTATTTTTCAATTCGTTGAGGGTCCGCAGCTTTCTGAGACCGTAAGTTGTTCTCCCACCACAGTAATCCCCTATTGCCATTACTTGACTTTCGAGTATGGCAATAAATTGGTGGCCTATTTCGGTCGAAGATGTCTCCTTTCATTAGTGTCCTTTCGACCGAGTATTCTTCCTTTGCGCTGGATGTGTCGCCAGCTAGGATTCCACTAGTTCAGCCAATTTTCACCTTTTGCCTTCCACGTCAGCGTTTGCGTATCAAATCTTTTAAATTTGACGGCTCCTCGGCTGCTGTGCCCTAAAAGTGAAATCATTTCCTCTCTATTTAAGTGCTGGTTTGCTTCTCTCTCTTGTATCTTTTCAAATTTGTTTTTCAGTTTCTCTCTCTAAGACGAAGCTCAACCGCCATTGCCTCTTCCGGTGAAGCTTTTGGCTCCAGCTTTCGGTTCTTCCTTCTCGCATTCTCAAGGTTAGCTCCTGTCGCTCCTTTTTTCTAGTTTTCTGGTTGCTTTCAGTTTTGGTCTTGCCGATTTGGTCTTTGTTGCTGCCTGTTCTGTGTGTTTTTTTTTTTTATTTTGCTGTTGGTTTTGTGGTTTTCCGGCAATTTACCGATCTTGTTTGTTTATCGGTTAGGTTTCCAATCGATTTCTCTTCTGCTGACTGGGTTTTGATTGTCTTTTCGTGTTTTTGCCGCTTTTTATTTTATTTTATTTAATTTTCCACGTGTACACGTGTCCGCGACTTTATAGTGCCGCCTTTATCAGTGTTGCCCTAACTTCGGTCGAAGACCATTAACCTGCTTTTTCGGTCGAGTGTAGATGTCATCTTCTAACTCCTTGGATACGTCTACTTTTGCTGGTCTCACCTGTGATTTTTCGGCCGAAGAGGATAATGCCGAATGTTCGTCTGCTCGTAATCCTCCGGCCGAATCTAGGCCGCAGGGTATTCTTCCTCCTTGGCTTAACGTTCGAAGTACTATGACGAGGGGGGAGTTGGAGGCCATGCGTTTTAGCTGCAAGTTTCCTGATTGGGTCGAGACTAGGCTTCCTAATGATAATGAGAAGGTCGACGATGTTTTGGCCGAGGGATGGGAGCCTTATTATCTTAGGCATTTTGAGATTGGCCTCAGGTTTCCCATTATGGGCCTAGTCGAGGAGCTATGTACTTGGTGCCAGATCCACCCTAGCCAGTTGACTCCACTTGCTATCCGCATATTGCTAAGTGTGGACCGTTTGAAAGAGAAGTACGATTTACCGTTTTCGGCCGAAGACTTCTTTTACTCTTACTTTGTTAAACGCGAGAAATCGGATACAGGTAGATATGTTTTAAACGCTCGACCTCATGGAAAGCTATTGGTTCTGGGTTTCACGTCTAACGAGCGTCGGTGGAAAGACAAGTATTTCTTTGTCAGGGGCACTACTCGCATGGGCAAGGGCCCGAGCTATCCTTCGTGTTGGATGGATTCATGTAGTTTTCTCGTAACATGTCTTACTTTTTGTTGGCTCTTTTTCGGTCGTTGGTATTGAATGGTTTTTGTTGTGGTTGTAGCTAAACACGGTGCTAAGAATTGTAAGTCGACTCCTCGGGCGCGCAAGGAGCGAGGCTATTCTCGCGCTTCCTGACAAGAAACGCGGTCACAAGAGGTTGCTGCACGAGATACGCACGAGCCGTTTTTGGGCTTTCACCAGGACAAGTAGGTGGATTCTGATTCTAGTTTTTCAAAGTATTTTTATGCGGTCGAATTAACGTGCTTTGGATTTGCAGAAATCGCTGACTACGTGATGTCGAAGCCGTCGGGTCAGCGGGCGCTCGCCATGCGTGCCATCATGCGTCAAATCCAGGCGGAACAAGAAAAGGCCTTTACGGGTCGAGAGAGCGTCTCGACCGAGGAGAGGCAGGGATCTTCGGCCGACAATGCTCGTTCGAGTCGGGCGCCGTCTGATGGCGAGGGTCCTCATGAGGCTGAGGGGACGACAGAGCAGCGGCCTACGGTCGAAGAAGAAAGGAGTCCTGTTGCTCCTAACGATAGAGAGAAGAGACCGAGGGAGGAAGAGGAGGGAGAAGAGGAGGAAGAGGAGGAAGGGTTTGTGCGCCCGCGGATGCGGACTAAGCACACGGGCAGGAAGCCCTCTTCCGGTGGAAGTGGTCTCTTCCTCGAGTTTCCCGGCGATTCTTCCAGTAGAAGGATTACGACTGGATGGTGAAAGCCGCTGACGGTTTCTTTTTTCCTCAGGATGAGGAATGGTTGAATTCCCTGTCATTCACTCAGTTCAACGAAATGGCCGTTGGAGGTTTGTTTAGGGTAAGTTTTTGAGGCTCTACTTCGTGTCGATTTCTTTTTTCAACTTGTTTTTGATCTTTTGGTTCTTTCAGGCGCTTCAAGGGGCGGTGGGGATGCGTCGACACTTTTCGGCCGTCATGCGTGACCGTGGAAAGATGGAGGCGAGTGCCAGTCAGGCTTCGGCCGAACTCAAAGCTGCCCAAGATGACTTGGGGAAGGTAACGGCTCAGTGTGTTGAGGCCGTTAGACGTGCTGAGGCGTTGCAGGCTCACAATTTAGGTCTTGAGTCCTCTTGTAAGGTGAAGGATGCCGAGCTCAACAGGCAGGCCAAGGAGATAGAGGAGCTGAAGGCTTTCAAGTCTGCGGCCGAAGGGAAGATAAGAGATTTGGAGGATCAAGTGGAAGTTTTGTCTGAGGAGGCTGCTCAGGCCGAGGTCACCACTAGAACTTATGCTCTTGAGCAGGTCATCAGGGGGTCATTGACTCCAGAGTCGGCGAAGATGGAGCTCGATGCTACGGCCGCTTTGCGAGAGGGTGCCGGTTTGTAACTTTTCGTTTCTTGTAACGCTCCCGAATGTAATCTTTATCAATTAATGAAAAAATATATTTTGTTGCAATTTTTCCTTGTTTTCTTTATCTGCTTTTCGCTCGAGGGTCCAATTCCCCAATTCTTTTTTTGGAGTTCTTGGGTGCCGTGTTGTCGCCCGAGGCCCTCTGGATTTTCCAGAGGCTTGCCCTTTGGCAATTTATCTTCGCCCGAGACCTTCTGGATTTACCAGAGGCTTGCCCTTTGGCAATTTATTCGGGTTACCCTTTGGCAATTTATTTTCGCCCGAGACCTTCTGGATTTACCAGAGGCTTGCCCTTTGGCAATTTATTCGGGTTGCCCTTTGGCAATTTGTCTTCGCCCGAGACCTTCAGGATTTACCAGAGGCTTGTCCTTTGGCAATTTATTCGGGTTGCCCTTTGGCAATTTGTCTTCGCCCGAGACCTTCTGGATTTACCAGAGGCTTGCCCTTTGGCAATTTATTCGGGTTGCCCTTTGGCAATTTGTCTTCGCCCGAGACCTTCTGGATTTACCAGAGGCTTGCCCTTTGGCAATTTATTCGGGTTGCCCTTTGGCAATTTGTCTTTGCCCGAGACCTTCCAGATTTACCAGAGGCTTGCCCTTTGGCAATTTATTCGGGTTGCCCTTTGGCAATTTGTCTTCGCCTGAGACCTTCAGGATTTACCAGAGGCTTGCCCTTTGGCAATTTATTCGGGTTGCCCTTTGGCAATTTGTCTTCGCCCGAGACCTTCTGGATTTACCAGAGGCTTGCCCTTTGGCAATTTATTCGGGTTGCCCTTTGGCAATTTCTCTTTGCCCGAGACCTTCCGGATTTACCAGAGGCTTGCCCTTTGGCAATTTATTCGGGTTGCCCTTTGGCAATTTGTCTTCGCCCGAGACCTTCTGGATTTACCAGAGGCTTGCCCTTTGGCAATTTATTCGGGTTGCCCTTTGGCAATTTGTCTTCGCCCGAGACCTTCTGGATTTACCAGAGGCTTGCCCTTTGGCAATTTATTCGGGTTGCCCTTTGGCAATTTGTCTTCGCCCGAGACCTTCTGGATTTACCAGAGGCTTGCCCTTTGGCAATTTATTCGGGTTGCCCTTTGGCAATTTGTCTTCGCCCGAGACCTTCTGGATTTACCAGAGGCTTGCCCTTTGGCAATTTATTCGGGTTGCCCTTTGGCAATGTACAGGATACAAAGGAGAGTAAGGGATGAGATGAAAAGTTCGTTTTATTGCTTTAAGGTGGGGCCTCGTTAAAAACCCTTTTTGGGGAGGAGAGTGCCCGTTATTACAATCAGTGCTATATTTAAAATTGGTACCTTTTGAGGTGATGTATGTTCCAGCTATGCTCTATCTCCTTTCCTTCTTTCGTGAGCAGCTTGTAGGACCCTTTTCCGGATGCTCGTTCCACTTGGTACGGTCCTTCCCAATTCTCGGCCAGTTTTCCATGGGCTTGGTTTCTTGTGTTTTGGAACACCCTCCTGAGTACCCAATCTCCGGGCTGGAAGGTTCGGGCCTTGACTTTTTTGTTGTATTGTCTTGCTATCCCCATTTGGTATTCGGCTATTCTCCGTTGTGCGTTCTCCCTTTTCTCGTCTGAAGTATCCCTCTCGAAGGCCAGGACATGTTCATTTGCTCTTCCATTTAGCCTTTCTTGAGGCGATAGGATTTCTGTTGGGAGTACTACTTCCGTCCCGTAGACCATCGAGAATGGGGTTTGTAGTGTTGACGTTCTGGGGGTCGTTCTGAATGCCCAAAGGACTTCGGGAAGGGCTTCGGGCCACAATCCTTTGGCCCCTTCCAATTTTTTCTTGAGGGAGTCCACCGCCTTGTTGGATGCTTCGGCTTGGCCATTGGCTTGGGGGTATCTCGGGGTTGAGTATGTGAGTTTTATGTTTAACTGGTTGTAGAAGTCTTTTAGAGTTTGCGCTATGAATTGAGGACCGTTGTCAGTAATTATTTCTCGTGGTATGCCGAATCTACAGATGATGTATTTCCAGATAAATTTCTGAACTTCATGCTCCCTGACTCTTTCTAACGCTTCAGCTTCGATCCATTTCGTGAAGTAGTCGGTAACCATTAGTATATACCTCTTCCGACCCTGCGCGGACATTGGGAAAGGCCTGATTATGTCCATCCCCCATTTGTCAAATGGCCACGGAGATGTGATGCTGTTTAGGTTTCCGGCGGGGAGGTTGGAGTAGTTGGCGTGCCTTTGGCATTTATCACATTTCTTTACAAGTTCGGCTGCATCTGTCTTCATGGTTGGCCAGTAGTATCCGACTCTATGCGCTCTGAACGCCAGGCTTCTTCCTCCGGAATGGTTTCCGGCTGATCCTTCATGGAGTTCTTTTAATACTAGATCGGCCTCGGAGAGGGAGATGCAGTTTAGGAATGGGCCGCCTATGGATCTTTTAAAAAGTATCCCTCCGATGATGCAGAACCTGGCGGCCTGGGCTCGTAGTTTTCTTGCCTCTGCCTTGCCTTCCGGCACTTGGCCATGATTGATGTATTCGATGATGGGGGTTCTCAGTCGCCTGTTCTATGGCCAGGGTTTCTTCATATTCAATGGCTGCTTTGGGAAGGAAAGCGTATACAATTGGCCCTGTTGGCTCGTCTTTCTGCATCGAGGCCCCGAGGTTTGCCATAGCATCGGCTCTTTCATTTTCTTCCTTCGGGATCTGCTTTATTGTGGCCCTTTGGAAGCGCTTCATGAGGTCTTTGGCTATCTTCAAGTATTTGGTCATCTTTTCGTTTCGGGCCTGGTATGCGCCGTTTATTTGATTCACCACCAATTGGGAGTCGCATTTGATCATTAAATTGTGCGCTCCACTTTCTTTTGCCACCCTTAACCCTGCGATCAGGGCTTCGTACTCGGCCTCATTATTGGTGGCTGGGAATTCGCATCGGATTGCTTGGAGTATCGGGGGCAGTTTTGGGGGCCGGAGACATACGCCCAGACCACTGCCACTCTGTCTGCTGGCTCCATCTACTTCTAATATCCATTCTTCGGTTGTAGAAGTTACCAGCTGATTTACTTCAAGGTCCGTTATCTCCGCGGACGGGTTTTCTTCGAAGTCCGCTAAGAAATCTGCGAGGGCCTGGGATTTGATGGCCTTTTTTCCTTCGAACGAGATATCGTGTTCGCTGAGTTCTAGAGCCCACTTCATCAGTCTTCCGGATTTCTCTGGTGAGTGCAGCACGCTTCGCAAAGGCAACGAAGTTATTACCACGATCGGGTGCCCTTGGAAGTATGCCCGAAGTTTCCTTGCAGCGAATACTAGGCTCAGGATCGTTTTTTCTAAGACTGGATATCTTGTCTCTGCCGAGGTTAGAGTTTTGCTGGCGAAGTATACCGGTTGCTGTTTCCCCCCGACTTCTTTGACCAGGACTGTACTTACCGCAATCTGTGAATGTGAAAGATACAGATACAATTTCTCATTAGCTTCTGGTTTAGCTAAGAGTGGAGGGCTGGTCAAGAAGTCTTTGATGTCTGTTAGTGCTTTTCTGCAGTTTTCGGTCCATTCGAATTCTTGGGATTTTTTAAGTGCTTCAAAGAATGGCTGAAACTTTTCTTATGCCTTTGGGATGAACCTGGTCAGGGCCGCCAATCTTCCAGTGAGCTTTTGAACGTCTTTCTTGTTTTGAGGCTCTGCTATGTTTAGGATCGGCTTGATTTGATCCGGGTTGGCTTCGATTCCTTTCTTCGTAACTAAGTACCCCAAGAATTTTCCTACTTTGACTCCGAATTGGCATTTGGTGGGGTTCAGCTTCATGTTGTACGTTCGAAGGGTCTCGAATGCTTGACTTAGATGGTGAACGTGCTGGTTCGCTTGTTCCGACTTCACTAACATGTCGTCTATGTACACCTCCATGGTCTTCCACAATTTATCAGCGAACATTTGGTTCATGAGTCTTTGATAGGTGGAGCCTGCATTTTTTAGCCCGAAGGGCATTACTTTGTAGCAGTAGATGCCCCGTTCCGTGATGAAAGCGGTTTTTTCTTGGTCGTCGGGATGCATTAGTATCTGATTATAGCCGGAGTATGCGTCCATGAAGCTCAGCATCTCATATCCTGCGGTCGCATCAATGGTAAGGTCTATGTGCGGCAGCGGGAACGGATCTTTCGGGCACGCTTTATTTAAGTCGGTGAAGTCGATGCACACCCTCCATTTCCCATTCTTTTTTTTACGACCACCACGTTCGCGAGCCATTCGGGGTATTGGACCTCCCTGATTGACCCATTTGCAAGGAGTTTCTCCACTTCTTCGTTGATGACCTCATTCCGTTTTCGGGCAAACCTTCTGCGCTTTTGTCTCACCGGTTTTGCTCCTTCCTTCACATTCAGTTTGTGGGTAATGACTGCTGCGTCGATTCCAGTCATATCAGTGTGTGACCAGGCGAAGCAATCCTGGTGGTCCTTAAGGAAGTTTATCAACTCTTCCCTCTCTCCTCTCTCCAGCATGGCCCCTATCTTTACTGTTTTTCCCCTGTCCAGTGATATTTCGTCCACTTCATGCTCGGCCGGCTCATGGGGTGTTTCCGGCCGCGTCTGTGATTGCTATACTTCTGCCGTTTTTTGCTTTAGGCAATTGGCATAGCATTCTTTGGATGCACTTTGTTCCCCTCTTATCTGCTTGATCCCGTTGGGGTCGGGAACTTAATTAGTTGATGGTATGTTGAGGGTATGGCTTTCATCCCGTGAATCCAGGGTCTTCCCAAAATCACGTTATAAGCAGAATTGGAATTTATTATCTGGAAGGTGGTGTGGAGATTTATTCCTTCTGCGTACACCGGTAATTCGATTTCTCCGATGGTAGAGGTAGCTTTTCCGTCGAAGCCTATAAGGGAGATAGCCTTCCTGCGCATCGCTCTTTCGTCCAGCTGCATGTTTCTGAACGCCTCCAGGAATAGGATATTGGCTGAGCTGCCATTGTCGACTAGTACCCTCTTTACCGTTAGGTTTGCTATGGAGATTTTGATTACCAAGGCATCGTGGTGAGGGGCGTTTATCTTTCCGGCCTCTTCTTCGGTGAAAGTGATAGAGTAAAGGTTGTTCGTGCTTTCACTCCTTATGCTGTATATGCTCAGAGTTTCTCTGAGCTTTCTTTTTGCGGCCGAGCTTGTTAGTCCGCATACGTCGAATCCCCCAGCTATCATGTTAATCACCCTTTCTTCTGCGTTTGCTACTAGAGTTGGGTGTATCCGTTGTCGGTTTTTGTCGGCTTCGGCCGCAATTTCTCCCTTTCTCGGTTAAGTATTCTCGTAGGTGTCCCGTTTTGATAAGTTCTGCCACCTCTCTTTTCAGGGTCCAGCATTCATCAGTGTTGTGGCCATGGTCTCCGTGGAATTGACAGTATCGGGATATATCTTTCCTTGCAGAGGGGTTTTTGGATTTCTCGGGCCACCTGACCCTGTCTCCTAGGGTCTTGAGCACTGTCAGAGCTTCCCTCGTGGGTATGGTGAGGGGGTACGGGAAGTAGTTCCTTCTCCCTGCGTATAGGATCGGGGCCGGTGTAACTTGGCCTGGAGGGTCCGCTGCGATCGTAGTCTCTCTGGTTTTTTCTATGATCCTCGCTCCGTCCACTATTACTGCGGTCGTTTCGTCCTCGTTGACTGGAGGTGTTTTGCGGCCCCCTAGCATTCCGAGGCTGGAATTCTTCTTCGTATTCCATTGCATCTTCTGCTCTCTCCAAGACGTCTTCAAAGGTCCTTGGTTTTATCAGTTTAAGGCTTTCGTAAAATTTTGACGTTTTTACGAGCCCCTTTATGAAGGCCTTGATGGCGCTTTTGTCCCTGCACCCCGGGATGGCCATCTTAGTTTCTTTGAACTTTTTCACATATTGCCTAAGACTTTCATTGACCCCTTGTCTTAGGTCGTACAGATCGTCCACATCCTTTTCTTTTTTTCGGCTATCGGAGAAGTGGTTGACGAACTTCGTTGCTAGCGAAGAGAAGGATCTGATGCTTTTTGCAGGGAGGGAGGAATACCATCTCTGGGCGGTTCCGGTTAAAGTGGAACCAAAGGCTTTACACATTATGGCCTCCATATCTTCTTCTGGGATGTTGCACGTTCCCATGCGAGTCTTGTATTCTGCGATGTGGTCCTCTGGATCCGTGGTTCCCTCGTAGGGCTTCATGCTGGGAGTGGAGAACCTCTTGGGCATTCTGGTGTCTAGGATCCAGGACGCGAATGGTGTGTCGGAGTAGCGCGTAGTTGAAGAGCGCATCGTTATTCTTCTTCCTGAGGTTCGTTGTACCAGGTCCTTGAGTTCCCTGATTTCACGATCACGGCGCTTTTCACGACTTCTTTTAGACGATGTCTGCTTCGTCTGTTCATCATCGGAACTGCTTGAGCTGTTCAGATCTAGAGTTTTGCGACTCTCCGTCGACCCGTTGCTTTCTTCAGATCCTTCGTCGGAGCCTTCCTCAAAATTGAGTTTCTTCTTACGGAGGGGCGAATATTTCCGGTTTGATCGCTTTGTTCTCGCCTTAGAGGAGGCTTTTCTGGATTCTGCTTCTTTTTTCCATAGTTCTTTTTCTTCCTCTATTTTCTTGAGCATCTCCGTCATTATGGCGAGTTGCTCCTCTGGCGTCTTTGGAGTCTAGTCTTCTATGACGACGGTGTTGGGATTTGCTGGTGCCATGTATGACGGGAACAGAATCAGGGTAATCGGGATTTGGGGTTATTTTTCTCAGATCTCAGCCTTGTGTGAGGTTTCGTAGCCCCACGGTGGGCGCCAAACTGTGGTGCCAAATAAACCAGAGCCAAATATTAGGCTAAGATTGCTTGAGAAAATAGTTAAAAAGCTTACAGAAATAATCTCACAGAGTTTAACTCTAATCAATGAAAAATTTGATCCCTTTACAATTATCCCTACCCCTTATTTATAGGAGGTATTTGGGTCCTATTTCTATTTGGATTGGGACTCCTTATTTTCCCGGGGTTCGGTTTCCTTTTCGGACTTGGTCTTCCATTGGGCTTGACTCCCTTTTTTCTTTTGGGCTTGATCTCCTTCTGGGGCTCGGATTCTCATTTGGACTTGGATTCCTTCCTGGACTTGATTTCCTCTTTGGGCTTGATGGTGCTTCCCGGGTGTTTCGGTCCCTTCGGCCGCTGGGGTGCTTTCGGCCGCAGGTTAGTGAGCCCACTTTGGCCGAAGGGGTGTTGGTCTATTTTGACCGAAGGCTTTGGCTGAGTTTGACTTAGGTTTATTTTTCAATTCGTTGAGGGTCCGCAGCTTTCTGAGACCGTAAGTTGTTCTCCCACCACATTATGCTGATGGAGTATTTGATTCACGCTTTAACCGTTATGTCACTGTTAAAGAAGGTAAGTTATCGAGAAATGTTATTTCTACGACCTTCTTATGACATGTGGATATACCTAAGCTATTGAACCTTCTAAGATTTTGTTCAAAAATTAAAAAAACTGAAATTGTCTTTTTGGTAAAGTTGATTAATTCTCTTTTTCGTCTCGTGACGAAGGGTTGAACCAATCACTGAAATTCACTGAAATTGTAGCAGTAAACCTTACTGACCAGAACATTCAAGGTATGTTTCATTATGTGTATTAGTTTTCTTGCATTGTGACAATGAATATCTGTCATGTATGTTTCATTATGTGTACTGTTTATCTTACATTGTAAAGGTTGCTGGAAATGTCTGCAATGTCTGCAGCCTTAATAATCACTTTGGTCAAGATTATACCACAAACCATGATTTCATAAAAAGTAAAGATTTGTATAATGTGTGGTTATACCTTAGTTAAAATATTTTTGTTTTTTAAATATTTTAAAGTTACACATCCATGAGGATCTGCACGACCAAGAACAAAATATGAATGTTCGATATTTTCATTTAGTCTCCTTTTCCGCCTCTTTGCCTGAATGGTCTTTATTAACTTCTTTTTATGTTTAATTATACTTTTCTTTCTCGGAACGGAAGAAATTAGTTAGTGGCAGCGACTTTTATACTTTCTCACGGATGGAAAGGTGAAAAAATTGCATGGATTGAATGGCATCATCCTAACATGCATTGGGACAAATCTGAACTCTGGGTTGGATATATTTCTGAAAATGAGTAAATGAGATTCTGTTACTCCTGATTGCATCCTCTTCAAGGATAACAAGCTTGCATTTGCTTTTTTATAGTATGATTTAATGGACCTACTATGGAGTTGCTTAGGCTGACCAAAACATGATTCACTGACATCATTTCTCATTTAATTCTTCCTTTTCAACTGCTTAGGTACTTGGATATCTTATGGTATTAATATGTGACATGTTTTCAAATCTCAATGATAATTTTGCAAATTTCTTCTCATACGATCGAGATTGGCTATCCCTCCGCTTTATGTTTTTGCTAATTTAAATGTCTTTGTTGTACTAATATTAGCTTGATGACATACACGCAACATATTCTTAAGCATCTTCACATTTCTTTTCAATGTGCCGCTAACTGATTCTAATAAAGTGCAAAAATTATAAAAATGTCCCTGCACGTGTTTTATATAAATAAATTAGTTAAAGACTTTTAAAGAATTTTTTGTCATTGTTTGTAGAGAAATTTGTTATTCTAGTTAGAGAAACACTTATAAAGTGTTCTAGAGAGAGAAAATGTAGATCTTTCACTTTCTTGGAAGAGGTTTCAAGATTGATCGCAAGGATTTAACTTGGATTATCAAGACTTCAAGCTGCTTATTGGAGATCTTCTTCAACATCACTAGTTCTTCTTGATCCCTTACTCTTTTATTGAATTCTTACTATTTTCAATGGAACTTGTAATTTTTGTGAATCTACCTTGAATATGAGTGGTTAAATTCCATTTGTTATCCTTCCATAGATCTATAAATTCATGTGATTTTATAGCAAGATCTTGTTTAATTGTGTTTATTCTTGATCATATAGTACCTTTTGTGTATGGATGTTTGGAATTGAGTAGTTAATTTAATGAGAATTAATTAAAAATGATAATTTAACTTTGATCGGCACTAGAGATAGCAATTTCAAGGTTAAATCCAAGATTTAAATATTCAGTTGAGGCTAGAGATAACAATTTTCGAATATCAACCGTAATTAGGATTGGGCTTCATAAATCATTATCACATATGATAGATGTAGTGTAATTGTGATTAGGATCATTAAGTAATTGAGAGTTAACTAATTTGGTTCAATTTTGATCCATTCTATGTGATTGTGAGTTTAATCATTTATGACTTGCTATGGAAAATGATCATGATGCATTAGATTGTGAAATAATAACCACACTCTCTCATTGATTTACTCTAAGTGTATAGTTTTTATTAATTTTAATTTTGTCTAAACTCAAACTCAGTTAATTGAAAATCGCACATTGAATCTTTATTTGATGAATTTTTGGCTATTCACTCAATTATTCTTGAATCGATATTTTCTCTCTAATTGGGAATCCTAAAGGACGATAATCTTGCAACTACTACATTAGACATTGTATTGAGTGATGTTAAAACCATTTGATCAAAGCTTACACTCTAGTATCTGTTCTTATGGTAACTCGAACACTCACAATTCGAAGATGGGAGGGATCTCATAGGATCCACATTCGCCTACGCGAAAACTATTAATAATTAGTTAATTAATCCATATTGCAAAGAACATTAATATTATTCATAATGAAATGTTAAATGCATATACACCTTTTATGGAAATACGCTAAATAGCATTTAAATTTATAAAACCGCGTGTGGTAAAACAATTTGTTAGAAGACTAGAAAACCGCGTTTCTTGAACAATGGGCAAAAGGATGGTAAAACACATCTAAAAAATGGCTATATATAGGACTTTTGTCTTTTGATTGAATTAGTGTATTAAACAATTAGAGGAATAGAAACGAGATGATTATACTAAACGCCATGGAAATGGGTACATGGGAAAGATCATTGAAATTGAAATATGTTGTATCAGAATTGAAGATGTCAGAGCTTTCCCATGTCACTCATTTCTACGGCTTTTAGATTTTTCTCTCGTTTCTATATGTTCTTCTTTCAACATCAGATTTCATATGTGACATGAGTATGTGGCCTTATCTTTATTTCTGGCATTATTTCTATATGTTCTTCTTTGATTTTAACTATTATTTTGTTTTCCTTTCCTTCTAATAATTATTTTTAGGGAAAATTGAAAAATCTAACATGTAGAATTAGCATTGGTAGATCTATGATTTTTTCCCCATTTATAGCCATAATTTCAATTGATCTGAGTCATCACAATCCGAAATTAATTTTATCACTGTAACTATTTGTTTTAGGTAATGTAATTGAAATTTTTGAGAAATTACTTCAAAAAAATATTATCAAGAAAGATGATCTAATTAATACTCACATAGAAATGAAGATCCTTTACACAAATATTGAACAACCAACAAGGAGAAGTATACAAAATTGGTATATATGGACCTTGAATTTTATCAAATATACGAACTATTCATGATATTTTGATAAATACCGGTACTATTCATGATATAATTTTAATGTGAACGATAAATAATATTTAATAGTTTAATGATAAATAAAGATAAGGCATAATGATCTCAAAATCCACTGAATTTGATGTCGGAAAAGTGTGTAAATTGGCTGAAAGAGTATTGCGAATTGAATAAGAGGAACAATTCGTTCGCTCAATTGATTTACTGAAAAATATAATATCAAGTCTACCTCTGAAACCCTAAACACCCATTTTATAAGGTGTTACTCTTAACCCTAACAAAATAATTCCAAAATTACGAAAAAACCCTTAAAATAATAAAAGTTCGAAAAACCCCTCTAAGCGATCCCGAAACGCCAAAATTCATCATCGTTTGATTCAGATCGTCGTTTCGCTTCAACCAGTCAAATTTGGGCCCTAAATTCCATGCCCAAAATCAATGCCGAAAACCTAGTGCATCGAAGCCATATTTTTCATGTTAACCCTCCAACTTCATGAAATGCCAATTTAACCTCTTAACTTCCAAATGTTAAATCAATTAAGCCATTTTTTTTTGTTGATGTGGATGACTTAATTGATATTTCCAAGTCAACCCATTTTTATGCCAAATCGACCTCCACATTAGGGAAAATGGCTTAATTGACTCACTATTTAGAGAGGGCAAACTGATCATTCTTGAAGTTTGGGGGCCAACTTGAAAAATATAGTTAAAGTCAGGGGCTTCTAACACCCTTATGCCTTAAGATAATAATAATATATTTCATTTGGTTATATAATAATTAAAAAATATATATTTTATAATAAATACTTTCTACCCACATTATATAAAATAAAATCAACTCCTCTCCTCATTCAATGTGTAGTTATCTTCTTCCTTACAACATAATAATAATAATAATAATA
Source organism: Cardiospermum halicacabum (assembly GCA_031304145.1). Lineage (NCBI taxonomy): Eukaryota > Viridiplantae > Streptophyta > Magnoliopsida > Sapindales > Sapindaceae > Cardiospermum > Cardiospermum halicacabum. Next base: position 5,160,422 of record CM062392.1, read on the forward strand.
ATAAAATAATAATAATAATAATAATATTATTATTATTATTATGAGCCAAAACTAGGATTAAATTGAATAGACACACCACTTATTAATAATAATAATAATAATAATAATAATAATAATAATAATAATAATATTATTATTATTATTATTATTATTATTATTATTATTATTATTAATAAGAGCCAAAACTAGGATTAAATTGAATAGACACACCTCTTACTTAAACTTGGTTAAAATGGGTGATTAGTGCATTAAAAAAATCTAGATAATTTGCTTAGACATTTATATTTGAATTATCAAAGAGGTTCACACATTATATAGACATTATAATTTTATTTATAAATGTAATAATAATATTATTATATATTTTTATTAAAATTATTTAATATAATTTAAATTGTTATTTGATTCTGATAGTTTATTTTATTATTAACATTAATTTAATTTAAATACACAATGAATTAAAAGTTTAATTAATTTAATATTTAATTAAAATTATACTTTAAAAAATTTGGTTGTTTATATAGTTAAGTACAAAATAAATGAAAATAGTTAGTATGTAGTATATAATAAGAAATTATATTTTACTAAGTGAAATTAAATTTTGTTATGTTTATTTGAAATAATATCTTATTGATGGAATAAATAAAATTAATATTAAATAATAAAAATAATTAATAAAAAATATTTGAATATTAAATAAATTTGAAACAAAATAAATTCATATAGAATATTAAAAAAAATAAATTGAACTTTAATTAATTTAATATTTAAATAAATAAACAGTTAAGTGAGATTAATAATTAGAAATATCTATTTTAACTAAATTCACTACAAAGCCAGCTCATTCTCCCGATAAACTTTCTCATCTTCCTTCCGAGCAAAATCATTCTTGATGTTGAATGTCCTGTGAATCTCCTCCGGTGTTTCGTCTTGATCATATCAATAACTGACAAGCAAAGTTCAACATACTTTTGGTAGCCTAATCGTATAACTCATAACAATACAAACAATTAATATCCAATTGCATTTTCATTGGCTTTACTGCCACCACTTATGAAATATTTTGACATATTAGAAGAATTGGATTTCATATTAATAGTATCATTTCTTCCTGCAATAACAACAATCACAGACGAACATCAAACTTTCACATAATACTCAATAGATTTAACACAAAATACAACCTTAACATACACACAAGCACAACAGTTAGAAAAAGAAAAACTATAAAATTCAAGAAAAACTATAAAATTCTTAGTTTTCATTGTTTTAAAATAAGATTTCTAAATGACATCCAAATAGTTTAATCAAATAGAGTAGACATGGTCATCATACAAGTCCTGCAATGAGAGAAGACGGTTGGGTCGGGTTCCTTTTTATGTTGAGGCCAACAAGTCTAAGGAGCCTAGTATAAAACCTAAGGAGTTTAGGGTTTACTGGTATCAAAGAATAGAGTGATAGCAGAAGAGAAAAAGGGTTGAGTGGAAAAGAAGAAAACTGGTTGTTCTTCTTCTGCGCAGTCTGAGGTTTTGACGACTGATCTTAAACCAACCATTGAATCGTGCTCAAATTTGGAGCGTACGTAGAACCCACATATTTCTGAAGATTGACCGTTGAGATCGTCAATTTGAGTTGGTATACAGCCGGAAGTGAAGGCTGTTGGATTCCCGTCACAGCACAGAGCAGTCGGATTCAAAGGGGCTTATCTCTTTTGTTAGCCATTGGATCACGCAGAATTTTGGATATATTGTCGAGAACATAATGAAGTTTATTCTGGACAGTGGAGATCGGATTTAGAGACTTCTGTAGAGAGCAACAGTGATCAGAACGTGGGCATTGGTTTGGTTTGTGTTCTTTCTCTTGTTGTTAGATCCTAATCTTGGTGTTATTAGGATAACTGCTATAATTGGTTCCCTATTTGGTGTTGGAACATTGTGTAATCTCTATCTTTGATCATAGTGGAGTTTTGGAATGGACTACAGTTGGTTTTTACTTTTCACATTGAGAAGGTTTTCCACGTAAAAACTGGCTTGTGTTATTTATATTGCTTTGTGTGAGCATGGTTGATGGTGTGCTTTACTTAGATTGATTAGATCGTATTCATCTTAGGGAGAAAAGATTTTCGCTGCTTGTTTGATTGATTGTGTGTGCTTCTCCCAACAAAGACAACATTCATAACTAGCTTACTTAGAAAAAATTCACAGCCGGCTTACTTTGATGGAGCTAAGACCTTCAAGTATGAGAACTTTCCATCCTATTTAGAGCACGACTTGAAAAATACAAAATTGTTGACTCTAAAATGATTGTTACAAACATCTTAAAACTCTAAAACCAATATATTCCCCATCTTGTTATCCCCCGACTAAAAGATGTATAGGTTTTGAACTTATAAAAAAATCATGTACCAAAATACAATCAACTCAAAATTAAACAATAGACCAACAAACAAAAAAAGTGATCGTAAGAGTAAAAATCAATGACATCGAACCTTAATTTACCTTGAGCGGTTTCACTAAATTTTGTTTAGAAGAATGTTTGTTCCTAGAAATATAAGATGAATGCAACTAAAGAAAACAAACATATTATGATCAATAGCTTGAATATATAACATTGACATTTGATATTAACAACTTCAATAATTCAACTAAATAACTTCTTCCACCTTCAAACGAAGTACTTTCAATCTTGTTCTAAGAGTATATACATATTATAACTAACAGAGTTACTTTTTACCCACAAAAATAAGTGTCACATTAAAAAATTGAGTAGACTATATGGAGGAATACTAAAATACCAAGAAAACAATTTGAAGGCAATCATAAAAACAAATATGTATAGTCAATGAAAGCACAACAATAACAAATAAAAAATAAAAACAAATAAATTGGACCAAGCGCCTTAGAAGAGAACTTTACTAGAGTCTTAGAAGAGAACTTTACTAGATTTAAGCGGTTCAGCTGGCCTAAGTAATAGCTAATGTCCTGATTCTAAAAACAAAACTACAAATTAACTAGAAAATCAAGGGTAAAAAATCTACCCTTTAAAATCTTATGAAGATTAAAATACAGGCTGAATTTAAAAAATTCTACTATCTTGTTGATTCTGAAGGTAACTCTATCTTTAATGAAAATTATCCATTCAGTGGATATTTATTCGTAATTACAAATTCGTGACCTATTAACAAAAATTTTTTGGACTTCTCTTCCCCTTAAAGAAAAAGATGCTGCAAACATTTAAACTTGAAAAAATCTTAAAATAAAACATATTTTTTTGTAAAATACATTTGTAAAATTAGAGTTTTTTGTTCTTATTTTTCATTTAAGGCAGAGCTTTTCATTAACTAGAACACATAAATCTAATGTCTCTTGTAAATATCACTAACCTAAAAACGGAGTTGGCTTTGTGAGCAATGCCACTGAATATTCTTGATTATCCATTGTGTCCAATTTGTATGAGAAAATAAATGAGACTAACAGATCCTATACGCTATTTAGTATTGAGCTAATAAAGAAAGTACATTTTTAATTCTATTTTTCTTTAGTGATGAAATATCTACTTGAAATATTCAAAAAATCTATTTTATATATGAAACTAATTGATTTGTTTTTTATAAATTGTAGTAGTTCCAGGAAAAAATAAATTGTTGGTAGTACTGTCTTCTATGGGGCTTCATTCATGAAATTTGAATTTTCCATTGGTAAGAATTTTTATTAACAAATTGTATTACTATTATTGTTTTATTAAGGGGTCAATATTGTTAGTTAACTTTTCATTTTGGTAATCTGCATAGCTTTTCTAATTATATTATGGTCTTAATAGAAATCTCATTTAATTAATATTGTTAAGCATCAAAACAAGCCGATTTTGTTGATCTACTTATATGCTTTTGTTCAATGTATATATGCTTCAAATGTGTGTTTCACTATAAATAATTGCTTGTCTTATGGCTTCATTCTACTCATATCCAACACAATTTTTATATTTTGGTCCGTGTATTGTGCTTAATTTGTTATGGAAAAATATGCAGCAATTTTGTGGCATTATTATATGAAATAGAATTTTTTCTTAACAAATAAATAATTTTATATGAAATGTTTATCGAGATTTATTTTATCATAATTTCGCAGAAAGTGAACTTGTAAGAGTTCATAAATATAACTTTGACTATTAATGTTACTTTGAAGCATCAAAATACAATTTTTTGTGTTGGATTCTTTACCGAAATGTTTTGATTTGAATAATAGGATTGGAATATTTCTATAGAGTTTCAATAGTCGGATTATAGATATACGGAAATCTTCCATCTCTCTTATGCTTTGATCTCTTGCTAGATCACAATCCTTCATTAGCCATGGTCATATTAAAATTGCAAGGGTTTTCAAATTTATAAGCCATTGATTATCAATATAGTTTATCAATATAATGTTGAAACAAACTTGATTAGCTTTAATCAATAGGAAAAGTGTCAAAGTTTTTAGTTTCTTTTTATACTAATTCTCTATCAATTCTACTCGCACTGGGATTTTGTAAAGTTAGTCTTGTACTATCTTACACATTCAACATTGAGTAGTTATTAAAATAGATAGAGAAGTTAAAACATGGAAAATTTGTATATGTTTCAAACTATAGTTATTTTTAACTCTTAATGGACTATATTTGTCCTTCAAAATAATGTGATTAAATTTTATAATTGTAACACCCCAAAAATTGACCCCAATTTTGGTTGAAATTATGATTTGGAAATTAGGTTTAGGGTTTTGAAAATTGTGATTTATTTTAATCATTATGCTTTTACTAAAGAAGATAAGTTATTCAAAAATATTATTATTTATAAGACCCAGGCTTTTTTTTTTCTCACAATTTTCAATAATATATATATATTTTTTTAAATTGTCTTTTGTGGATTAGAATATATTTTATCGGGTAATTAATTTTTTCTATTTTACATAACGAAGTCCTATTAAAAAAAGTTATAATAATATTTATTACAATGTAAAAAAATTATATTTTAATTTTAATATATTGAAGTATCACATTCAATTTAATAATTCTATTTTTTTTAATTTAATATGATATTTTTCGTTTCTTTATACATTTAAAAATGTAGAAAGAATAATAAAGTAAGTGGAGTGATGTATATTACTTCTTTAAATTAAGTAAATGATAAGTCACGAGATTGTACACACTATTTTTTATAACATATTATTATATAAAAATAAAATATTTAAAATTATATATGCCGGTAGATACAAATAAAATAAATATGAAATAAAATTTTCATTAGGTTGTTTATTTAGTAATAAAGTTACATTAATTTTGTTTTTCTATGCTTTGGATATATGATTTTTTTAATTATTATTACTATAATTATTTTGTTTAGAAGAAGAAGTCTTTAATAAATATTTGAATGTGAATTATCCCTTAAATAGCTATGCCAATAACAAAATATTTGATGGATTTTTGTAAAAAAAACTTATAAAACTCTAGAGAATTTATAACCAATAAATATACTTTAATCTATTAAAGTAAGAATTATCTAAAAATCAAGTATATTTAAATTTTTTAAATTAAAAAAGATATAATTTTATTTGTTAAAATACAAACAATTTAGATTTTGGGAGCTCATTCTACGATAATTTTCAACAACTTTGAGATTAATTATCCAATAATCTCCAACAATTTTGAGATTATTTATCCAATATTCTTCAATAATATTTTATCTCCCACACTATATAAACACTCTTCACACTAGGCATCAACACAGAAAACAAATTCAGTTCAATTAAAAATGGCAAGAGCAGAAATGAAGATTGTTTGGTTGGCAATATTGTTGTTGGTTATGTGCTGCACAGCACAAGCAATTGAAGCTGTAGAAGAAGCTTCATCTGTTCAGGCATTCAAGAAGAGTCCAACAAAGTCGGGTGGGCGTAAAGGTGGACCTCCGTCATGGTGGGGCAGTTGGTGGCATCATGGGTCTCCAAGCCCACCTAAGAAAGCTCCTAAAAAGCCAAAATGGGGCAGCTGGTGGAAATTTCCATGCCCACCTCTTCCTTCTCCTCCTAAGTGGTGGAAATGGTGGTCTCATCACTTTAAACAACCACCTTCTCCTCCTAAGAAAACCATCCACCATTAACTAGCTTGCTTTCAATTATTAGTAATTTTTGTTTTTATTTCAATAAGTAAATATTAATAAAAATTTTTTATTTTAGATTAGAATTTAACTAATTTAGAATTTGAAAAAAATAGCAATATTCTCATTTAATAAAAAAAGAAGAAGTATTTTTTATTTTATTTTTTTATTTCAATTGATTATTTAATTAATTTATATTTATTGTTTATAAAATAGTCTGGTAATGTAAATAAATATATTAAATTTGATTCTACTTACCTATCCAAGCATGATGATGCGTTTGGATAAATCTTAGTCACAAGAAGTACGTATTCTTATCCTCTAAGTGACTTGGCGGCGGAACTGCTGTTGATGATAACGGTCGTCTTTACGGGCTCGAATTGCGTCCTACTGATTCCGGGTACACTGAAATCCCATATGTTTTGTGTTTGATAGTTTGGATTCGAGATTGTTGTTTTGACTTTTTGTGATTGAGTATAGTCGAGTTTTGTGTTTGATAGTTTGGATTCGAGATTGTTGTTTTGACTTTTTGTGATTGAGTATAGTCGAGCTATTCTCATCAAAGGAAGGTGAAAAAGTAGGAGATGAACCGATTGACATTACGCCAAAAGAGTATGCGGTTTGGTCGGCTGCTCATGAATACGGTGCTGGTGCTTTTAAGATTTTTGGAGACACTTTGGTTTTCTCTAATTACAAAGATCAAAGACTTTACAAAAGCTATAGCTTCCAAAGGTCTATTTTCTTCCTCTCTAATGTCATCTACTACCACTCTTTTTCTTCAATAGAGTATACATCCATGTTTTTTTAAGTCAGAAGTGTATTAAGTGTTTTGTTTGAATCAATATATAATGTAAGCATTTACTAGTTACATGTTTGTTTTTTTGGTTGATATGATTGTTGTTTTATGATGGACGCTTATGTGTTACACTGATGGAGTCTTCGAATCACGTTTTAACCGTTATGTCACTATTAGAGAAGTTAGGACCTTCCTATGATACGTGGATTTACCTAAGCTATTGAACCTTGTAAGATCCTGTTCACAAATTTGAAAAACAAAAATTGTCTTTTTGGTAAAGTTGATTAATTCTCTCTTTCGTCTTGATAGATCATCGTGACGATGGGTTGAACCCAATCACTGAAATTGTAGCGGTAAACCTTAGTGACCAGCACATTCAAGGTATGTTTCATCTGGTTTTCTTGCATTGTGACAATAAATGTCTGCAATGTATGTTTCATTATGTGTACTGTTTTTTCTTGCATTGTGAATGTCAATGGAAATGTCTGCAATGTCTGCCGCCACTTTGGTCAAAGATTATACCACGAACCATGATTCATAAAAAATATAGATTTGTATAATGTGTGGTTACACCTTAGCTAAAATATTATTTTTTAAATATTTTGAAGTTACACGTCCATGAGGATCTGCAGGACCAAGAACAAAATTTGAATGTTCAATTTCATTTCGTCTCCCTTCCGCCTCTTTGTCTGAATGGTGTTTATTAACTTCTTTTTGTGTTTCATTATACTTTTCTTTCTCAGAACCGAAGAAATTAGTTTTATGCTTTCCCACGGATGGATCCGAAAGGTGAAAAAATTGCATGGATTGAATGACATCATCCTAACATGCCATGAGATAAATCTGAACTCTGGGTTGGATATATTTATGAAAATGGGTAGATGAGATTCTTTTACTCCTGATTGCATCCTCTTCAAGAATAACAAGCTTGCATTTGCTTTTTTATTGTATGATTTAATGACCTACTATGGAGTTGCTTAGGTTGACTAAAACATGATTCACTGACATCATTTCTCATTTAATTCTTCCTTTTCAACTGCTTAGGTACTTGGATATCTTATGGTATTGATATGTGACATTTTTTCAAATCTTGAGGATGATTTTGCAAATCTCTTCTCATACAACCGAGATTGGCTATCCCTCCACTCTGTGCTTTTGCTAATTGAAATGTCTTTGTTGTACTAATATTCCACGCAACATATTCTTACGCATCGGCTTCACATTGGCTTCACATTTCTTGTAAAGGCGCCGCTAACTGATTCTAATAAAGTGCCAAAATTTTAAAAATGGCCCTGCACATGTTTTGTATAGATAAGTTAGTTAGAGACTTTTAAGGCATCTTTTGTCATTGTTTGTAGAGAAATTTGTTATTCTAGTTAGAGAAACACTTATAGAGTGTTCTAGAGAGAGTAAGTGAAGATCTTTAACTCTCTTAGAAGAGGTTTCAAGATTGCTTGCAAGGATTTCACTTAGATTATCAAGACTTCAAGCTGTTTGTTGGAGATCTTATTGATCCCTTACTCTTTTATTGAATTCTTAGTATTTTCAATGGAACTTACTTGTGATTTTTGTGAATCTACCTTGAATATGAGCGGTTGATTCTTGATCATATAGTACCTTTTGTGTTTCGATATTTGGAATTGAGTAGTTAATTTAATGAGAATTAATTAAAAATGATAATTTAACTTTGATTGAGATTAGAGATAGTAATTTCGAGGTTAAATCCAAGATTTAAATTCACTTGAGACTAGAGATAGTAATTTTTGAATATCAACCGTAATTAGGATTGGGCTTTATAAATCATTATCATATACTATAGAGTGTAATTGTGATTAGGATCATTTAGTAATTGAGACTTAACTAATTTGGTTCAATTTGGATCCATTCTATGTGATTTTGAGTTTAATCATTTATGACTTGCTTTGGAAAATGATCATGATGCATTAGATTGTGAAATAATAACCATATTCTCTCATTGATTAACTCTAAGTGTATTCTTGTTTCGTGTTCATTAATTTGATTTTTTTTTCTAAACTCAAACTCAATTAATTGAAAATCATACATCTTGATTTTATGAATTTTTGGCTATTCACTTAATTATTCTTGAATCGATCTTTTCTCTCTAATTGGCAATCCTAGAGGACGATAATCTTGCAACTACTACATTAGACATTGTAATGAGTGGTGTTAAAATCGTTTGATCAAAGCTTACACTCTAGTATTTGTTCTTATGGTGACTCGAACACTTGATGCACAGTTCGAAGATGAAATGGATATCATAGGATCCACATTTGCCTAAGCGAAAACTTTTAATAATTAGTTAATTAATCCATATTGCAAAGAACATTAATAGTATTCATAATGAAATTTTAAATGCATATACACCTTTTATAGAAATACGCTAAATAGGAATTAAATTCATAAAACCGCGTCTGGTAAAACAATTGGTTAGAAGACTAGAAAACCGCGTTTCTTGAACAATGGGCAAAAGGATGGTAAAACACATCTAAAAAATGGCTATATATAGGACTTTTATCTTTTGATTGAAAAGGTGTTTTAAGCAATTAGAGGAATAGAAACGGGATGAATATTCTAAACACCATAGAAATGAGTACATGGGAAAGATCATTGAAATTGAAATATGTTCTATCGGAATTGAAGATGTCAGAGCTTTCCCATGTCACTCATTTCTACGGCTTTTAGATTTTTCTCTCATTTCTATATGTTCTTCTTTCAACATCAGATTTCATATGTGGCATGAGTATGTGGCCTTATCTTTATTTCTGGCATTATTTCTATATGTTCTTCTTCGATTTTAACTATTATTTGGTTTTTCTTTCCTTCTAATAATTATTTTTTAAGGAAAATTGAAAAATCTAACATGTAGAATTAGCATTGGTAGATCTATGATTTTTTCCTCATTTATAGCCATAATTTCAATTGATCTGAGTCATCACAATCCGAAATCAATTTTATCACTGTATCTATTTGTTTTAGGTAATGTAATTGAAATTTTTGAGAAATTAATTCAAAAAAATAAGATATTAATTAATAAAATATTATCAAGCAAGATGATCTAATTAATATTCACATAAAAATGAAGATCTTTTACATAAATATTGAACAACAAACAAGGAGAAGTACACAAAATTGGTATATATGAACATTGAATTTTATCAAATACGCGTACTATTCATGATATTTTGATAAATACGGGTACTATTCATGATATAATTTTAAGGTGAACGGTAAATAATAGTTAATAGTAGTAATGATAAATAAAGATAAAGTATAATGGTCTCGAAAGCCCTTGAATTTGGCCATATTTTTCATGTTAACCCTCCAACTTCACGAAATGTTAATTTAACCTCTTAACTTCCAAATGTTAAATCAATTAAGCCCATTTTTTTTTGTTGATGTGGATGACTTAATTGATATTTCCAAGTGAACTCTTTTTATTGCCAAATTGACCTCCTCATCAGCGAAAATGACTTAATTGACTCACCATTTGGAGAGGGTAAAGTGACCATTCTTGAAGTTTGAGAGCTAACTTGAAATATATAGTTAAAGTCAGGGGCTCTAACACCCTTATGATAAAATAATGATCATTTCATATATAATTAATATATATATATATTTCATAATAAATACTTTCTACCCACTTTATATAGAATAAAATCAACCCCCATTCAATATGTAGTTATCTTCTTCCTTACTAGGGGTGTTCAAAAAACCTGTGACCCGATAATCCGACTTGAACCTGTCGGGTTTATCAAGGTTCGGGTCAGTCCAGGTTCATTAACGGGGTTGGGATCAGTCCATAAATTTAGAAAAAGTCGGATTTTTTAATAGACCCGACCCGACCTTGAATCGGCCCTATAAGAGGCTATTTTTACTATTTTTTTTAAAAATTTTTGTGCATATTGCTAAATATGTAATGTTTTTAAATTTATTGGATTTTTTAATCAATATCATGATAAATAGTACCATTATGAGTCAAAAATTGGAAATATATTTATATATTTTCAAAAATTTATATAATGTATTTTGATTTTTTTATTAATGTGTCAGACCCGAGACCGACCCGACCTTGACCCGAAATGTTAAAGGATTTGGTCTGGTCCGTATTTTTACCACATTATCGAGTTTTGGGTTAAACGTGTCGGTCCGAGTTTGACCCGAACCCGACCCGTGAACACCTCTATTCCTTACACAATAATAATAATAATAATAATATTAATATTATTATTAATATTATTATTATTATTATTAGCCAAAACTAAAATTGAATTGAAGAGACACACCACCTACTTAAATTTGTTAGCTATTGTTATGATTTTGGAACTTGATTAAAATGGTTGATTAGTGCATTAAAAAAAAATCGAGATAATTTGCTTTGAAATTTATATTTGAATTATCAAGAAGGTTCACACATTATAATTTTATTTATAAATTTAATAGTAATATTATTATATATTTTTATTAAAATTATTTAATATAATTTAAATTATTATTTGATTCTGATAGTTTATTTTATTATTAACGTTAATTTAATTTAAATACACAATGAATTAAAAGTTTAATGAATTTAATATTTAATCAAAATTATACTTTAAGAAAATTGGTTGTTTTATAGTTAAGTACAAAATAAATGAAAGTAGTCGTATCTAGTATATAATAAGAAATTATATTTTACTAAGTGAAATTAAATTTTGTTATGTTTATTTGAAATAATATCTTACTAATGGAATAAATAAAATTAATATTAAATAATAAAAATAATTAATAAAAAATATTTGAATATTAAATAATTTTGAAACAAAATAAATTAATGTAGAATATTAAAAAATTGCACTTAATTAAATATTTAAATAAATAAACAGTTAAGTGAGATAAATAATTACAAATATCTATTTTAACTAAATTCACTACAAAGCTAGTTGATTCTCCTAATAAACTTTCTCCTCTTCCTTTGGAGCAAAGTCATTCTTGATGTATTGAATGCCTTGTGAATCTCCTTCGTTCTTTTGTCTGTTTTGTCTTGATCACGTCAATAACTGACAAGCAAAGTCCACCATACTCTTGGTAGCCTAACAATATAACTCATAACAAATTCAATAATTCAAAAGCATACTCTTGATCATGTTTTGTCTGTTTTGTCTTGATCATGTCTATAACTAAAAGATATATAGGTTTTGAACTTATAAAAAAATCATGTACCAAAATACAATCAAGTCAAAATTAAAAAAATAGTCCAACAAACAAAAATAAAGGTTGCAAGAGTAAAAATCAACAACATCCAACCCCAATTTACCTTGAGTGGTTTCACTAAATTTGGTTCAGAAGAATGTTTGTTCCTAGAAATATAAGATGAATGCAACTAAAGAAAACAAACATATTATGATCAGTAGCTTGAATATTAACATTGACATTTGATATCAACAAATTCAATAATTCAACTAAATAACTTCTTCCACCTTCAAACGAAGTACTTTCAATTTTTTCTAAGAGTATATACATATTATAACTAACAAAATTACTTCTTTACCCACAAAAATAAGTGCCACATTAAAAAATTGAGTAGACTATTTTGAGGAACACTAAAATACTAAGAAAATAATTCGAAATCAATCATAAAAACAAATATGTATTGTCAATCAGAGAACTTTACTAGATTTAAGCGGTTCACCTAGCTAGGTCATAGCTAATGTCCTGATTCTAAAAATAAAACTACAATAAAAACCAAAACTAAAACCTAAAACATATAGTTTTCTATTACTCTCAGAAGTTTTTATAGATATCTATTTACTAGAAAATCAAGGACAAAAAATCTACCATTAAAATCTTATGAAGATTAAACTACATGTTGAATTTAAAAACTTCTACTATCTTGTTGATTCTGAAGGTAACTCTATCTTTAATGAAAATTATCCATTTAGTGGATATTTATTCGTAACTACAAATTCACTTCCAAACTACACAAAATATCAAAATAGAGTAAATTAGCATGGAAACTCGTGACCCATTGACCAAAAATATTTGGGCTTCTCTTCCCCTTAAAGAAAAAGATGCTGCAAACATTTGATTGAAAAAATCTTAAATTTTTTTTTAATTAGAGGTTTTTGATTCTTATTTTTCATTTAAGGCGGAACTTTTCATTAATTAGAACACACAAATGTAATTTCTCTTGTAAATATCACCAACCTAAAGACGAAGTTGGCTTTATGAGCAATACTACTGAATATTCATGATTATTCATTGTGTCCAGTTTGTATGAGAAAAATAAATGAGACTAACATGTCCTATACGGTGTTTAGTATTGAGCTAATAAAGAAAGTACATTTTAAATTCTATTTTGCTTTACTGATAAAATATCTACTTGAAATATTCAAAAAAATATATTTTATATATGAAACTAATTGATTTGTTTTTAATAAATTGTAGTATTAAGGAAAAAAATGAATTGTTGGTAGTACTAAATTCTATCGGGCATCATTCATGAAATTTGAATTTTCCATGGGTAAGAATTTTTCATTAACAAATTGCATTACTATTATTATTATTTTATTAAGGTGTTAATGTTATTTTACTTTTCATTTTTGGTAATCTGCATAGCTTTTCTAATTATATTCTGGTCTGAATAGATATCTCATTTAATTAATATTGTTAACATCAGAACAAGTAGATTTTGTTAATCTACTTATATGCTTTTATTCAATGTATATATGCTTCAAATGTGTGTTTTAGTATAAATAATTGCTTGTCTTATGGCTTCATTCTACTCATATCCAACACAATTTTTATATTTTGGTCGAGTAATGATTCACAGCCTACTCTTTTTGCCAACTTCTTATGCCTACTCTTACATGTTAAAAATTGATTAGGTGAAGAAATAAATGCATTAATTATTATAAAATTCATATCCAATTATATATCGCCACGTAAGAGTAGGCAACTAAGGTAGGCAAAAAGAGTAGGCTATGTAGCATTACTCATTTTGGTCTGTGTATTGTGCTTAATTATTATGGAAAAATATGTAGCAATCTTATGGTGTTATATGAAATAGAACATTTCCTTAACAAATAAATAATTTAATATGAAATGTTTGTCGAGATTTATTTTACCATAATTTCACTGAAAGTGAATTTGTACGAGTTCATAAATATAACTTTGACTATTATTGTTACTTCGAAGCATCAAAATACAATTGTTTGTGTTGGATTCTTTACTGAAATGATTTGATTTGAATAATTGGATTGGAATATTTCTATAGAGTTTCAGTAGTCTGATTATAGATATGCCGAAATCTTCCATCTCTCTCATGCTTTGATCTCTTGCTAGATCACAGTTCTTCATTAGCCATGGTCATATTAAATTGCAAGGGTTTTCAAATTTTGAAGTCATTGATTATCAATATTGTTTATCAATATAATGTTCAAACAAACTTGATTAGCTTTAATCAATAGGAAAAGTGTCACACTTTTTAGTTTATTTTTATACTAATTCTCTATCAATTCTACTCAGGGATTTTATAAAGTTAGTCTTGTACTATCTTACACATTCAACATTGAGTAGTTATTAAAATAGATGGAGAAGTTAAAACATAGAAAATTTGTATATGTTTCAAACTATAATTATTTTGAACTGTTAATGGACTATATTTATCATTCAAAATAATGTGATTAAGTTCTATAATTGTAACACCCCAAAAATTGACCCCAATTTTGGTTGAAATTGTGATTTGAGAATTAGGTTTAGGGTTTTGAAAGTTGTGATTTACTATAATCATTATGCTTTTACTAAAGAAGATAAGTTATTCAAAAATATTATTATTTATAAGACCCTAGTGAGACACTTTTTTTTCACAATTTCCAATAATATATATATTTTTAAATTGTCCTTTGTGGATTAGAATAGATTTTATCAGGTAATTAAATTGTTATTATTATTATTTTTTACATAACAAATTCTAATAAAAAATTATAATAATATTTATTACAATGTGAAAAAATTTATATTTTAATGTATTGAAGTATGATATTCAATTTAATAATTCTATTTTATTTTAATTTAATAAATAATATTTTTCGTTTCTTTATACATTTAAAAATGTAGAAAGAATAATAAAGTAAGTGGAGTGATGTATATTACTTCTTTAAATTAAGTAAATCTAGTATAAATTATTTTTTATAACATATTATTATATAAAAATAAAATATTAAAAATTATATATGCCGATAGATACAAATAAAATAAATATGAAATAAAATTTCATTAGGTTGTTTATTTAGTAATAAAGTTACATTTGCTTTGGATATATGATTTTTTTTAATTATGATTTTTATTTTAATTATGATTTTTATTTTATTTCCATTCTGCAATTGATCTCAACAATGACTAAGCTGATCTGCTAAATTCTGTTATCAATTAACTTCTCATGCATGTTTCAGCTCTAAATCACAGATTTACCTTCTAGATCATCATCAATGATCTGTTAAAAGATCTCTCGATTCAATTTAACATATCTCAATCATAAAGTTGCATACATATCTATACTGCAAACTATACAACTAATAAACACAATCTGTAGAAAATTAGATCTATAGTTTATCTCTAGAACTACGATCCTCTGTTCTTAGATCTGAAACCTAATTGCCATCTCTGGTCTGAATTAAGCTTCAAATTAACAAAATTACGTAACTCTCGTTCTTGTAATCAATAAGCTCATGAAATTCAAGTAAATCTGGCTGTAAATTGGACAAGATTCATGCAATCAAATGATAATCAATACTCAAATCTCAGAAAAACCACAGAGCTTTTAGCTAACACAACTACTTCAGCATATTCAATCAAAGTACAAAATCATCATCGACATGCTTAAGATTTAAATCTTACCAAGGAAGATTGAAGTTAGACTGTGTCACAGTTTTGCTTCACAACCTTCAAGCTAAATCTCAATGATCAACAGAAAACAGAGTACAAAACTTCTTCAAGATACTTCTCTGAAAATATTGAATAAAGCGTATAGAAGAATCTAGAATTTCTTTTCTTCAAGGATAATATAATGTCAAAAGTTCAAAAGAATCTCAAAAAGTCCCTTAATGCTTTTTCTGAGTTCCTAGTTATAGAGTTTTAGCTCAGTGGCAATTTTGAAATAAAATCTTCAAAGAAACACAAATTGGCGAAGTAACTTTTTTCTCCGCTTATGTTGCCTGTTCCTTCGCCTGAACCTAAGCAACTTAGTAAAATTTCGCTTGTCTTGATCGCCAAGCTAACAACCTCCCTAGGCAAAATGTGCTCAACATTGCCATAATATGTCGCCTAATATCTAGGCGAGTGATCTTTCCTCGCCATTACATTCCTCCAAATATAAACACTCCTGGCGATGTTTTATTGAATGTCGCCTTTTATCACCCCTCAACTTGGCGACATATTTCCTATATTACCTTAGTTATCGCCTTAAGATAGGCGAGGTTGACCTTTCAACACCTAAGAATTTTGCCAAGGTGGCGACAAAAGAAAGCGACGAGTTCCTGATTCGCCTTATGTGTTTTATTCTTCGAGGCGAGATCTTCTTTGTATCGCCTGCTTCATCGCCCTCTCCTCCAAATTGTGGCGATATCTTTAAGCGAATCCTTTCCTCAGCATATCATTTCACCATTATTGTTGACTTCGGATGAAATTCCAATTTGGTCCTTTTTTCCTTGATTTTGCATTTTTAGCTCCTTTTCCATATCTTTTCATCCAAGTCCCTGTCTCAGTAATAATAGTCTAGAATTACTAGAAATTTATTCAATATCTCATCTTTAAAGCTCAATTTCTTTACCTTTAAACTCATAAAATACACTAAAATATAGGTAAATTCTAAACTTATCAATTATCAATACCGTTTCTCAATATAATGTTGAAACAAACTTGATTAGCTTTAATCAATAGGAAAAGTGTCACTGTTTTTAGTTTCTTTTTATACTAATTCTCTACCAATTCTACTCGCACTAGGATTTTGTATAGTTAGTCTTGTACTATCTTACACATTCAACATTGAGTAGTTATTAAAATAGATAGAGAAGTTAAAACATAGAAAATTTGTATATGTTTCAAACTATAGTTATTTGGAATTGTTCATGGACTATATTTGTCATTCAAAATAATGTGATTAAGTTCTATAATTGTAACACTCCAAAAATTGACCCCAATTTTGGTTGAAATTATGATTTGGAAATTACGTTTAGGGTTTTGAAAATTGTGATTTACTTTAATCATTATGCTTTTACTAAAGAAGATAAGTTATTCAAAAATATTATTATTTATAAGACCCTATTGAGACTTTTTTTTTTCCTCACAATTTTTAATAATACATATATATATATATATGTATATTTAAATTGTCTTTTGTGGATTAGAATAGATTTTATGGGTAGTTAAATTATTATTATTATTTTTTACCTAACAAAGTTCTATTAAAAAAATTATAATAATATTTATTACTATGTGCAAAAAATTATATTTTAATTTTAATATATTAAAGTATCATATTCAATTTAATAATTCTATTTTTTTTTATTTAATATATAATATTTTTTCGTTTCTTTATACATTTAAAAATGTAGAAAGGATAATAAAGTAAGTGGCGTGATGTATATTACTTCTTTAAATTAAATAAATGGCAAGTCACGAGATTGTATAATTTTTTTTATATATTATTATATAAAAATAAAATATTAAAAATTATATATGCCAATAGATACAAATAAAATAAATATGAAATAAAAAAATTCTTTAAGTTGTTTATCTAGTAATTGTGGTGCCAAATAAATCACAGCCAAATATTAGGCTAAGATTGCTTGAATAAAGTGGCTAAACAGCTTATAAATATGGTCTCACAGAGTTTAGTTCTAATGAGTAAAAATCAGATCCTTTTACAATCATCTCTACCCCTTATTTATAGGAGGTATTTGGGTCCTATTTCGATTTGGATTGGGACTCCTTATTTTCCTTGAATTCGGTCTCCTTTTTGGGCTCAATCTCTTCTTGGGCTTGATCTCCTTTTATCTATTTGGCTTTAGGAATCCTTGTTTCAATGGGGTTGGTCTTCGTTTTTCTACCAGGCTTTGGAAATCCTTGGCCTGGTATGATAAGTCTTCCTTCTCGGATTTGGCATTGGAAATCCGTATTTAGTTAGGTAATCATTTGTTGTGCTGGAGTGTTTCGGTTCGGACTCTACTATGCTCGGCCGAGTTGAACTTTATTAGGCCTTTTGACCATGTCGGTCGAGCTAGATTGGCGCGTTTCTTGGGCCTTTGGCCCTCTTATTCGGTCGAGGGTAGCCTTTGGGTACCCTCCCTATATTCGGCCGAGCTTGGTTTTAGGGTACCCCTTCTGTCTTCGGCCGAGCTTGGCTTTAGGCTTCGGTTCCCTCTACTTGCTCTTACCTTCGACTATGATACCTTATGGTCATTTTCCCACCACAGTAATCCCCCATTGCCATGGCTTGAATCTTTCGAGCATGGCAATATTTGTCGTTATCTCGATCGAGTTTGGGCTTCCATTTGTTTTTATTTTTGGCCGAGGTTTCTGTGGTTTTCTTGGTGGGCCACGTCAGCCCTGGCTATCTTGTCTCAATTAGATTTGGCGGCTCTTCGATTGTTGTGCCCTAGATTTGCCATCATGGCGGCTCCTCGACTGCCGTGTTCAAGATTTGCCATCATGACGGCTTGCCTATATAAAGGTTGGTGGTTTACTTCTCTCTCTTAATTTCTTTACTTTCAAATCTTCTCTCTCTCTCTATCTTCGAAGACCGTCTGCCTCCCTTGCCGGTTTCGACTTTCCGGTGACGTTTCGAGGTCCTTTTTCCCTATTTCCGGCCAAGGTTAGCCTTCCTTGCTCAGATCTTTGTCGTTGTTGGTTTGTTTTACTTGCATTCTGGTTCTTGGTGAGTTGCTGGGTTTGAATCTGTGTGTCTGTTCGTCTGCTTGGTTTGTTTTTCTTCCTTTTTTTTTGATCTACTTCGTTTGCCTTCGCTTTCTGTCTTTTTGTTTGTACTAACTTCGGTCGAGAGTCTCTAACCTACTGCTTTTCTCGATCGATTGTAGATGTCTACTGACTCTTTGGGCACGTCGTCTTTTGGTGGTTTAACCTCCGAATTCTCGACCGCGGAGGATGTGGGCGAGGAGTGTTCGTCGATTCGTAACTCCCCGGCCGAGTCTAGTCCCCAGGGCATTTTGCCTCCTTTCTTCAATGTTAGAAGCACTATGACCATGGATGAGTTGGAGTCATCCTTTTTCACTTATAAATTCCCAAGTTGGATTCGGGCTAGGTTGCCCGAGCCTGAAGAGAAAGTGGATGATATGCTGGCAGATGGTTGGGAACCTTTTTATTTGCGCCATTTCAAGATTGGTCTCAGGTTCCCAATCATGGGTCTGGTCGAGGAATTGTGCTCTCTGTGCCAAATTCATCCGAGCCAGCTTACTCCTATGGCTATTAGGCTTCTTCTTTGTGTCGATCGTTTGAAGGAGAAACACAATTTGGAGTTTTCGGCCGAGGATTTCTTTTACTCATACTTCGTAAAGCGTGAGAACCCAGAGTTTGGCCGATACGTCTTGAATGCTCGGGCAAACGCCCAGCTCTTAGTTTTAGGTTTTTCTTCCAACGAGACTCGATGGAAGGATAAATATTTTTTTGTTAAAGGCGTTACCCGTCTGGGGAAGGGGTTGGGTTATCCTCCCTTTTGGCGTGATTCTTGTAGGTTTCTTTATTTTCTCTCTATTTCGGGCGATCGTTCTAGTTGACTGATTTTTCTTTTCTTTTTCAGCATACTTCGGGACAAAAAATTGCAAGTCTTCTCCTCGGGCGCGGACTAGGAGTGAGGCCATCCTTGCTATTCTGGCCGAGTCTCGAGATTACAAGACGCTTCTGGGTGAGCTGCCTGTCAGCCGTCTCTGGGCTTTTACCAGGACAAGTGAGTTGCTTGTGTTGTGTTTAGAGTTCCTTCGATCGAATTTTGCTGATGTTTGTCTTTTCAGAGTTATCCGACTACGTGATGTCCAAGCCTGAGGGTCAGAGAGCTTTGGCCATGCGGGCCATCATGCGCCAGATCCAGACGGAACAAGAGAAGGCCCATGCGTCTGGTTCTGCTGGGAATGAAAGGCCGGTCAAAGAGCGATCTGAGCCGGCCGCCGAGCCTGTCCGTCCTCCGAGTCCTGTTCCTTCAGAGGCTACTGAGGCTTCTCGTCCGAAATTTCTAGAGGGTTTTGGAAGCCTTCTCGTCCCTCGGTTGCGAAGGAGAAGCGGCCGATGGCGGGTGGCGTGGCGCCGGCCAAGAAGCGGACCAAGCATGTTGGTCAAAAGCCTCGTGGCGATGGTCGTCACGTGATTGACTTCCCAGGGGATTCTTCTACTAGGGAGATATCGGTCGAGATGATTGCGGCCGCAGATGGCTTCTTCTTTCCCCAGGACGAGGAGTGGTTAGAGTCCTTGTCCTTTACAAAGTTCTACGAGATGTCTATCTCGAGCCTTTATAGGGTAAGTTCGTCTCTTGTTTGTTCTCTTAGGTGGTTTCCTTGCTTACCTTCTTTATCTTCAGGGGCTCCAAGGGGCGGTTGGTATGTGCAAGCATTTCGGTCCTGTTTTGCGGGACAGGCGGGCTCTTGAGGCTAAGTATCAGTCTGTCTCGGCTGAGTTAAAGGCGGCTCAGGATGACTTGGGCAAAACAGTGGCTCACTGTACTGAGGCTGTCGGCCGAGTTGAGAGGGTGGAGGCTCATAACGCTAGGCTAGAGGCCTCGATTGCTTCGAAGGATGCGGAGCTAAAGCGCCAAGCGGCGGAGTTGGAGGAGTTGAGGGCGGCGAAACGAGCCTCACTCGGTCGAATAGAGGAGCTCGAGAGCCGCGTTGAGAGTCTTACCATTGAGGCAGCCCAAACCGAGGTCGTGATCAGGTCCTTTTCTTTGGAGCAGGTCATCAAAGGTCTTTGACTCCTGAGTCTGCTCAGAAGAAGCTGGACGCGTTGGCTGCTCTTCGTGAGGAGAGTTGAGCGAGTATCGTGTACCTTTTTCGATCTTTTGTGTACTCGTTGTAACCCCCCCTTTTTTATTAATGAAATTTCTATCTTTCATTGTACTTTGTGCTGAATTTATTTGTGAGGGGTGTAATCCCCCAGCTTTTTAATTGCGATTTAAGCATATTATTTCTACGCTCGCCGTTTTTTATTCTTTTAGGGTTTCGAGGCTGTAGTTCGGTTGATTTTGGTCGAGACGTGTTTTATTTGATATTTGTTTGAGATCTTTTCGACCGGTCTGCTTTAAGGATTTCCGGGTTGCCCTTTGGGCGATTTTTGCTCTTTGAGCAGTTGGTCTTCGCCCGAGACCCTCCAGATTTACCGGGGGCTTGCCTTTGGCAATTTTCGGGTTACCCTTTGGGCAGTTTTTGCTCTTTGAGCAGTTGGTCTTCGCCCGAGACCCTCCTGATTTACCGGGGGCTTGCCTTTGGCAATTTTCGGGTTGCCCTTTAGGCAGTTTTTGCTCTTTGAGCAGTTGGTCTTCGCCCGAGACCCTCCAAATTTACCGAGGGCTTGCCTTTGGCAATTTTCGGGTTGCCCTTTGGGCAGTTTTTGCTCTTTGAGCAGTTGGTCTTCGCCCGAGACCCTCCAGATTTACCGGGGCTTGCCTTTGGCAATTTTCGAGTTGCCCTTTGGGCAGTTTTTTGCTCTTTGAGCAGTTGGTCTTCGCCCGAGACCCTCCAGATTTACCGGGGGCTTGCCTTTGGCAATTTTCGGGTTGCCCTTTGGGCAGTTTTTGCTCTTTGAGCAGTTGGTCTTCGCCTGAGACCCTCCAGATTTTACCGGGGGCTTGCCTTTGGCAATTTCGGGTTGCCCTTTGGGCAGTTTTTGCTCTTTGAGCAGTTGGTCTTCGCCCGAGACCCTCCAGATTTACCGGGGGCTTGCCTTTGGCAATTTTTGGGTTGCCCTTTGGGCAGTTTTTGCTCTTTGAGCAGTTGGTCTTCGCCCGAGACCCTCCAAATTTACCGGGGGCTTGCCTTTTGCAATTTTCGGGTTGCCCTTTGGGCAGTTTTTGCTCTTTGAGCAGTTAGTCTTCGCCCGAGACCCTCTCGATTTACCGGGGGCTTGCCTTTGGAAATTTTCGGGTTGCCCTTTGGGCAGTTTTTGCTCTTTGAGCAGTTGGCCTTCGCCTGAGACCCTCCAGATTTACCGGGGGCTTGCCTTTGGCAATGCATAAGTCGTTGGGAGTAGTGGATGAGATAAAAGGCTATTTTATTGCATTGAGGTGGGGCCCTGTTAAAAACCCCTTTCGGGGAGAAGAATGCCCGTTATTACAATTATCATGCTGTTTTCAAAATTGTACCTTTTAAGGTGATGTATGTTCCAGCTATGCTCTATCTCCTTTTCTTCTTTTGTGAGCAGCTTGTAGGACCCTTTTCAGGATGCTCGTCCCACTTGGTATGGTCCTTCCCAGCTTTCGGCCAGTTTTCCATGGGCTTGATTTCTCGTGTTTTGGAATACCCTTCTGAGTACCCAATTTCCAGGTTGGAAGGCTCGGGCCTTGACTTTTTTGTTGTACTGCCTTGCTATCCCCATTTGGTATTCGGCTATTCTTCGCTGTGCGCTATTTCTTTTTTCATCCGAAGTATCTCTCTCGAAAGCCAGGACTTGTTCATCGGCCCTTCCATTTAGTCTTTCTTGCGGTGATAGGATTTCCGTTGGAAGTACTGCTTCTGTTACGTATACCATCGAGAAGGGGGTTTGCAATATTGAAGTTCTGGGGGTTGTTCTGAATGCCCAGAGGACTTCGGGAAGTGCTTCGGGCCACAATCCTTTGGCTCCTTCCAGATTTTTCTTAAGTGAGTCTACCACCGCCTTGTTGGATGCTTCAGCTTGGCCATTGGCTTGGGGGTACCTTGGGGTCGAGTATGTAAGTCTTATGTTTAACTGGTTGCAGAACTCTTTCAGAGTCTGCGCTATGAATTGAGGGCCGTTATCAGTGATAATTTCCCTTGGTATGCCGAATCTGCAGACGATGTGTTTCGAGATGAATTTCTGTACTTCTTGCTCTCTGACTCTTTCTAGTGCTTCAGCCTCTATCCATTTTGTGAAGTAATTGGTTACCATCAGTATATATCTTTTTCGACCCTGTGTGGATATCGGGAAAGGCCCGATGATATCCATCCCTCATTTGTCAAATGGCCACGGAGAGGTGATGCTGTGTAGATTTCCGACGGGAAGGTTGGAGTAGTTGGCGTGTCTTTGGCATTTGTCGCACTTTTTTCAAGTTCGGCCGCATCTGTCTTCACGGTTGGCCAGTAGTACCCGGCTCTGTGCGCCCTGAATGCTAGGCTTCTCCCTCCGGAATGGTTTCTGGCTGATCCTTCATGGAGTTCTTTCAACACTAGTTCGGCTTCAGGGAGGGAGATGAAGTTTAGGAAGGGACCGTCTATGGATCTTTTAAAACGTAACCCTCCGATGATGCAAAACCTGGCAGCCTGGGCTCGCAGCTTCCTAGCCTCTGCCTTGTCTTCAGGTACTTTACCATGATTGATGTAGCTGATGATTGGGGTTCTCCAATCACTTCGTTCTATGGCCAAGGTTTCTTCGTATTCGATGGCTGCTTTGGGAAGGAATGCGTATACAATTGGTCTCGTCGGCTCGTCTTTATGCATTGAGGCTCCGAGGTTTGCCATAGCGTCGGCCCTTTCGTTTTCTTCTCCTGGGACCTGTTTTATTGTGGCCTTTTGGAAGCGTTTCATAAGACCTTTGGCTATCTTCAAATACTTGGCCATCTTTTCGTTTCGGGCCTGGTATGTACCGTTTATTTGATTTACCACCAGCTGGGAGTTGCATTTGATCGTTAAATTGTGTGCTCCACTTTCTTTCGCCACTCTTAACCCTGCGATAAGGGCTTCGTATTCGGCCTCATTGTTGGTGACTGGGAATTCGCATCGGATTGCTTGAAGTATTGGGGGTAGATTTGGGGGCCTGAGGTATACGCCTAGGCCGCTGCCGCTTTGCCTGCTAGCCCCGTCTACTTCTAGTATCCATTCATCAGTTGAGGGTGTTATCAGCTGGTTAATATCGACCTAGGCTGTTTCGGCCGGTGGAGCTTCTTCGAAGTCAGCCATGAAATCTGCCAGAGCTTGAGATTTGATCGCCCTCTTTCCCTCGAAGGATATGTCGTGCTCGCTAAGTTCTAGGGCCTATTTCATTAATCTTCCGGATTTTTTGGGGGAATGGATGGCGCTTCGAAGGGGTAGCGCTGTTATGACCGCAATTGGGTGCCCTTGGAAGTATGCTCGAAGTTTTCTTGCAGCAAATATAAGGCTCAGGATTGCTTTTTCCAGGGTAGGATATCTGGTTTCGGCCGATGTCAGGGTTTTGCTTGCAAAGTAGACTGGCTGTTGTTTTCCCCCGATTTCTTTGACCAGAACGGCGCTTACTGCAATTTCGGAGTGTGCCAGGTATAAGTAGAGTTTTTCGCCGTCTGCTGGTTTGGCCAAGAGTGGGGGGCTGGTCATGAAATCCTTGATATCTGCTAGAGCTTTGCTACATTTTTCTGTCCACTCAAATTCTTTGGATTTTTTGGGAGCCTCGAAGAAAGGCTGAAATTTTTCTGAAGCCTTAGGAATGAATCGGGTTAGTGCGGCTAGCCTTCCAGTGAGCTTTTGCACGTCCTTCTTGCTTCGAGGTTCTGCTATGTTCAGGATGGGTCTTATCTGATCCGGGTTGGCCTCGATTCCTCTCTTCATGACTAGATACCCCAAGAATTTCCCTGCTTTGACTCCGAATTGACATTTTGTGGGGTTGAGCTTCATGTTATATTTTTGGAGTGTCTCGAAAGCCTGGCTCAAGTGATGTACATGGTGACCCGCACCCTCAGATTTAACTAGCATGTCGTCGATATAGACTTCCATGGTTTTTCCCAACTTATCAGCGAACATCTTGTTCATGAGCCTTTGGAATGTAAATCCTGCATTCTTTAGGCCGAAGGGCATTACTTTGTAGCAGTAAATCCCCCTCTCCGTGATGAATGCAGTTTTTTCTTGATCGTTGGGATGCATCAAGATCTGGTTGTAACCTGAGTAGGCGTCCATGAAGCTCAACATCTCGTAGCCCGCAGTTGCATCGATGGTGAGGTCGATATGTGGTAGCGGGAAGGGATCTTTTAGGCACGACTTATTCAAATCTGTGAAGTCGATGCAGACCCTCCATTTCCCATTCTTTTTCTTGACGACTACCACATTAGCAAGCCAGTCCGGGTATTGTACTTCTCTGATGAATCCGTTTGCGAGGAGCTTTTCGACCTCTTCGTTGATAATTTTGTTTCTTTCAGGGGCAAACCTTCTGCGTTTCTGTTTGATTGGTTTCGCGCCTTCTTTCACGTTCAGCTCGTGAGTTATGATTGTTAGGTCGATCCCAGTCATATCCTTATGTGACCAGGCAAAGCAGTCCTGGTTGGCTTTGAGGAAGCCTATCAGCTTTTCTCGTTCCAAGCCTTCTACTGCGGCCCCAATCTGCATCGTTTTCGCCCCTTCCTGATCCAGGGGGACTTCATCTACTTCGTCTTCGGCCGGGCTTCGGGGTGTGTTCGGCCGAGACTTTAATTGCTATTCTTCAACCCCCTTCTGCTTTAAGAAGTTAGCGTAGCATTCCTTGGAGGAGCTTTGTTCACCCTTTATTTGTTTTATCCCTCGCGGGGTGGGGAACTTGATGAGTTGGTGATATGTAGATGGGATTGCCTTCATATCGTGTATCCAGGGTCTTCCGAGTATCACATTGTATGCGGACCTCGAGCTTATCACGAGAAAGGTTGTGTGCAGATTGATCCCTTCTGTGAATACTGGTAGTTCGATCTCCCCGATTGTTGAGGTGGTTTTGCCATCGAAGCCGATAAGGGAGACGGCCTTTCTGCGCATCATCCTCTCGTCCAGTTGCATATTTTTTAATGTTTCGAGGAATAGTATATTGGCCGAGCTTCCGTTATCTACCAATACTCTCTTTACAGTTAGGTTTGCTATCGAGATTTTGATCACTAATGCGTCGTGGTGTGGCGCATTAATCCCTTTGGCCTCTTCTTCTGTGAAGGTGATAGAGTAGTTATCGGTTGTGGGTCCGTCTCTGATGTTATAAATACTGAGGGAGTTTCTCAGCTTTCTCTTTGCTGCCGAGCTGGTTAATCCGCATGTCTCGGATCCCCCTGCGATCATGTTGATCACCCTTTCTTCTTCCGCGTTCGCGACTGGGACCGTTTTCGGAGATCGGAGGTTTTTATCGGCCTCGGCTGCGATTTCTCGCCCCTTTTCAGATAAATATTCCCGTAAGTGACCCGCTTTTATTAACTCGGCGACTTCTCTCTTGAGGGTCCAACAGTCGTCTGTGTTGTGGCCATGGTCTCCATGAAACTGGCAGTATCGGGATTTATCTTTCCATGTTCCTGCGGGGTTCGCTGGTTTGTCAGGCCACCTGACTCTGTCTCTCATTCCTTTAAGAATTGCAAGGGTTTCTCTTGTGGGAATGGTGAGTGGATAAGGTAGTAGTTCTTTTCTCCTCCGGCCGTGTTCGGGGTAACTTGGTCTAGACGGACCGCTACGGTCAGTCTCCATGAAGTTGCTCCTCGGCCTTTCAGTTCGGCCGAAATTTTCAGTACTGTTTCGGCCGCGGGAGCTTGGCGTATTTTGGGAGCTTCTATAATTTTTGGGTTGGAGTTCCTCCTCAAACTCTATGGCGTCTTCGGCTCTTTCCAGAACGTCTTCAAAAGTGTGGGGTTTGATTAGCTTTAGGCTTTCGTAAAACTTGGAGGTCTTCAGCAAGCCCTTGATGAAAGCTTTGGTGGCGCTCTTGTCTCGGCAATCGGGAATGGCCATTTTGGTTTCTTTGAATCTTCTGACATATTGTCTGAGACTTTCAGCGCTCCCTTGTTTTAGATCATACAAATCATCTACGTCTTTCTCCTTCTTCCTGCTGTCTGAGAATTGGTTCACGAATTTGGTGACCAATGATGAGTATGACTTGATGCTTTTCTCTGGCAAAGCCGAATACCACCTCTGGGCGGTTCCTGTCAATGTGGAACCAAAACTTTTACACATAATTGCTTCCATATCTTCTTCTGGGATATTGCAGGTTCCCATGCGATTTTTGTATCCGGCGATATGGTCTTCAGGGTCTGTTGTCCCGTCATATGACTTCATGTTTGGAATTGAGAACCTTTTAGGCATCTTTGTTTCTAGGATCCATGATGTGAAGGGCATGTCGGAATATCGCATTGTCGACGACCTCATCGTGATCCTTCTTCCTGAGGTTCTCTGTACCAGGTCTTTGAGCTCTCTGATTTCCAGGTCACGGTGCCTCTCTCGGTCTTTACGGGTTGATTTTGGACCTCTGGCTCCTTCGTCGGAACTGCTCATATCGCGGCGATCTGTGTTTTTACGGCTTTCCGTTGACCCATCACTTTCTTCCGATGTCTCCCCACCGGAGTCCTCAAAGTTGAGCTTGCGCTTCCGGAGGGGAGAATATTTCTGGTTTGGTTGTTGGGCTTTTTCCTTGGTGAGGTTCGTGGATCTCCTTCTGGATTCCGCTTCTTTCCTCCACTGTTCCTTCTCTTCTTCAACTTTTTTCAACATCTCTGTCAAGATCGCCAGCTGTTCCTCAGGTGTCTTCGGAACTTGATCTTCCAAGTCGGTGGTATTAGGGTTTATTGGAGCCATGTCTGGTAAGAACAGATGCCGAGAACAATTGTAGATGGAATTTGGAATTTTCAAGAAACCTTAACTTTGTGTGTGAGGTTCGTAGCCCCACGGTGGGCGCCAAACTGTGGTGCCAAATAAACCACAGCCAAATATTAGGCTAAGATTGCTTGAATAAAGTGGCTAAACAGCTTATAAATATGGTCTCACAGAGTTTAGTTCTAATGAGTAAAAATCGGATCCTTTTACAATCATCTCTACCCCTTATTTTTAGGAGGTATTTGGGTCCTATTTCGATTTGGATTGGGACTCCTTATTTTCCTTGAATTCGGTCTCCTTTTTGGGCTCAATTTCTTCTTGGGCTTGATCTCCTTTTATCTATTTGGCTTTAGGAATCCTTGTTTCAATAGGGGTTGGTCTTCGTTTTTCTACCGGGCTTTGGAAATCCTTGGCCTGGTATGATAAGTCTTCCTTCTCGGATTTGGCGTTGGAAATCCGTGTTTAGTTAGGTAATCATTTGGTGGGCTGGAGTGTTTCGGTTCGGACTCTACTATGCTCGGCCGAGTTGAACTTCATTAGGCCTTTTGCCCATGTTGGTCGAGCTAGATTGGCGCGTTTCCTGGGCCTTTGGCCCTCTTATTCGGTCGAGGGTAGCCTTTGGGTACCCTACCTATATTCGGCCGAGCTTGGTTTTAGGGTACCCCTTCTGTCTTCGGCCGAACTTGGCTTTAGGTTTCGGTTCCCTCTGCTTGCTCTTACCTTCGACTATGATACCTTATGGTCATTTTCCCACCACAGTAATAAAGTTACATTTGCTTTAGATATATGATTTTTTTAATAATTATTATTATTTTGTTTAGAAGAAGAAGTCTTTAATAGATATTTGAATGTGAATTATCCCTTAAATAGGTACGCCACTGACAAAATATTTGATGGATTTTTGTAAAAAAAACTTATAAAACTCTAGAGAATTTATAACCAATAAATATAATTTAATCTATTAAAGTAAGGATTATCTAAAAAATAAAATATATTTATATTTTTTAAATTAAAAAAGACAAAATTTTATTTGTTAAAATACAAACAGTTTAGATGTTGAGATCTCATTCTAAGATGATTTTCAACAACTTTGAGATTAATTATCCATTAATCTCCAAAAATTTTGAGATTATCGATATTCTTCAATAATATTTTTCTCCCACACTATATAATCACTTTTCACACTGGGCATCAAAACCATCAACACAAAAAACGAATTCAGTTCAATTAAAAATAGGAAGAGGAGAAATGAAGATGGTTTGGTAGGCAATATTGTTGTTGGTTATGTGCTGCACAACACAAGCAATTGAAGCCGTAGAAGAAGTTTCATCTGTTGAGGCATTCAAGAAGAGTCCAACATAGCCGGGTGGGCGTAAAGGTGGACCTCCGTCATGGTGGGGCAGTTGGTGGCATCATGGGTCTCCAAACCCCCCTAAGAAAGCTCCTAAAAAGCCAAAATGGGGCAGCTGGTGGAAATTTCCATGCCGACCTCTTCCTTCTCCTCCTAAGTGGTGGAAATGGTGGTCTCATCACTTTAAACAACCACCTTCTCCTCCTAAGAAAACCATCCATCATTAACTAGCTTGCTTTCTTCACTAGCAATTATTAGTAATTTTTGTTTTTATTTCAATAAGTAAATATTAATAAAAATATTTTATTTTAGATTAGAATTTAATTAATTTAGAATTTGAAAAAAAATAGCAATGTTCTCATTTAATGAAAAAAGAAGTATTTTTTTGTTTATTTTTTATTTCAATTGATTATTTAATTAATTTATATTTATTGTTGATAAAATAGAGTGGTAATGTAAATAAATATATTAATCTTGATTCTACTTACCTATCCAAGGATGATGATGGGTTTGGTAAATCTTATCCAAGAGAAGTAGTATAATTACAATTTCGATTACCTTTTAAAATCACTGTCGTTTAAGGCGCTTCGCCTCTAAGCGACTTGGCAGAACTGCTGTGGATGATAACAGCCGCCTTTACTGGCTCTCGTTCTACAGAGCCCGGATACAGTGAAATCCAATATTTTGTGTTTGATAGTTTGGATTCGAGATTGTTGTTTTGATTTTTTGTGATTGAGTATAGTCGAGCTATTCTTAGTGAAAAAGTAGGAGATGAACCGATTGACACTACGCCCAAAGGGTGCTGGTGCTTTTAAGATTTTTGGAGACACTTTGGTTTTCTCTACTTACGAGATCAAAGCCTTTACAAGCAGTCTGGTCTATTTTCTTCCTCTCTAACGTCATCTACTGCCACTCTTTTTCTTATATAGACTAAATATCTATGTTTGTTTAAGTCAAAAGTGTATTAAGAATGTGTTTGGATGGCTGTGGTTTTCTAGTGTATGGTTCTATACATTTTTGTGTTTGGATGATGGTAATGTAATGTTATAAAATTGAAAAATGACTATAACAACTTTTAGTAAATAATATTATAATTCAAGTTGGATTTTTTTGATTTTTTTCTTTTAATAATACTTTAAATATAATTTAAATAAAAATTATACATTTATATGATATATTGATTTAAACGTTATCAATCATTTAAGGTAATTAAACGTAATCTAATATGAAAATTGAATATATATATATATATTTCAATATATAAGGATGTATAATTGTAAATATATAAATATAATTTTTGGATTGAATTGAACTAAATTTATTTGGTCTAAAAAATTAATTTTCACTCTTTATTCAATTTACTTAAAAATATATTTTTAAAAATAAATTATAATTAATACTATTAAAATAAAATTACATATCTAATTGATATATATATTTATAATAATATAAATATTACTTTGATAACAACATAATATCAATTTAATAATATAGTATACTTTAAAATATTAATAAAATAATAATAGGGTAAATTAGAAAATAAAAAATTGAAATTAAGCCAATCCACCAAATTGGTGCTTCCAAAAAGTGGAGCTTTTCAATCCACACACATTCATGAACAAAACAGTACCACACCAACCCATAAAAACAAACATAATATAGAACAAATAGAACCAAACTGTACCATGTGAACCCACCATCCAAACACAACCTAAGTGTTTTGTTTGAATCTATATATATGTGAAGCATTTACTAGTCACATGTTTGATTATTTTTGGTTGATATGCTTGTAGTTTCATTTCATGTTCCAATTACTCCGGATTATGGTTTGCTTATGTGTTATGGTGATGGAGTCTTTGATTCACGCTTTAACCGTCATGTCACTGTGAGAGAAAGTAAGTTATCCAGAAATGTTATTTTTAAGACCTTCTTATTATTAAGAGTCTCTGTTGAATTCTGTTACGTGACTCTGTTATGATTTGATCTTATCCATACAACATTAGATTTGATTTTATCTCTGTTGTATTTGAATCAAACTCATGTTATCTTCACACTAGAACGTGAATGTGTATCTATAAATATATTATTTGAACCATGAAACAAATATCATCTTCTTATTCAGAGCTGCTTGTATCTAACTCTATTTTATCTCTGTTTATTATTTTTCTTCACATGGTATCAGAGCCATTAGTGGCTTCCAACACAGCAGTTACTTCACCTGTTTATTCTCCAACAACTACTTTCCACCAACAACTACTTTCCATCATACCTTTACAATCAAGCTGAACAACAAAAACTACCCAGCCTGGAAAACACAATTTCTGTCTTTATTGAACTATCAAAATTTGATGGGTTACATTGATGGCTCTAATCCGAACCCCCTTCCCTTATTCCCAATCCTACAGATCCATCCACTACCATTTGAAATTATAATAATATTTATTACAACGTGAAAAAAAATTATATTTTAATGTATTGAAGTATGATATTCAATTTAATAATTCTATTTTATTTTAATTTAATAAAGTAAGAATTATCTAAAAAATCAAGTATATTTATATATTTCAAATTTTAAAAAAAAAAACATAATTTTATTTGTTAAAACACAAACAGTTTAGATACGATCATTTTCAACAACTACAATTTTGAGATTATTTATCCGATATTCTTCAAGCGCCTCTAAGCGACTTGGCGGAATTGCGGTCGCCTTTACGAGCTCAAATCGCGTCCTAGTGAGTCCAGGTATAGTTAAATCCCATATCTTATGTAACTATTCTCTAATTTGAAAAAACAAAATTTTCTTTTTGAAAAAGTTGATTAATTCTCTCTTTAGATCCTCGTGACGATGGTGTGAACCCAATCATTGAAATTGTAGCCGTAAACCTTAGTGACCAGAACATTCAAGGTATATTTCATTATGTGTACTGGTTTTCTTGCACTGTGACAATAAATGTTTGCCATGTATGTTTCATTATGTGTACTGTTTTTCATTGGAAATGTCTGCAGCCCTAATCACTTTGGTCAAGATTTGTATAATGTGTGGTTACACCTTAACTAAAATATTATTTTTAAATATTTTGAAGTTACACATCCATGAGGATCTGCAAGACTAAGATCAAAATTTTAATCTTTGGTATTTTCATTTAGTCTTCTTTCTGCCCTTAGCCTGAATGGTGTGTATTAACTTCTTTCTGTGTTTCATTATACTTTTCTTTCTCAGAACCGAAGAAATTAGTTAGTGGCAGCAACTTTTATGCTTTCCCACGGGTGGATCCAAAAGGTGAAAAAATTACATGGATTGAATGGCATCATCCTAACATGCCATGGGACAAATCTGAACTCTAGGTTGGATATATTTCTGAAAATGGTTACTCCTGATTGCATCCTCTTCAAGAATAACAAGCTTGCATTTGCTTTTTTATAGTATGATTTAATGGACCTACTATGGAGTTGCTTAGGCTGACCAAAACATGATTCACTGACATCATTTCTCATTTAATTATTCCTTTTCAACTGCTTAGGTACATGGATATCTTATGGTATTGATATGTGACATGTTTTCAAATGTCGATGATAATTTTGCAAATCTTTTCTCATACAATCGAGATTGTCTATCCCTCCACTTTATAATTTTGCTAATTGAAATGTCTTTGTTGTACCAATATTAGCTTGGTGACATGCACGCAACATATTCCGTTCACATTTCCTGTCAAGGTGCTGCTAACAAATTCTAATAAAGTGCAAAAATTATAAAAATGCCCCTGCACGTGTTTTGTATAAATAAGTTAGTTAGAGACTTTTAAAGCATCTTTTGTCATTGTTGGTAGAGAAATTTGTTATTCTAGTTAGAGAAACACTTATATCTAGTGTTCTAGAGAGAAAGTGAAGATCTTTCGCTTTCTTGGAAGAGGTTTCAAGATTGATTGCAAGGATTTCACTTAGATTATCAAGACTTCAAGCTGCTTCTTGGAGATCTTCTTCAACATCACTAGTTCTTCTTGATCCCTTGCTCTTTTATTGAATTTTTACTATTTTCAATGGAACTTACCTGTGATTTTTGTGAATCTACTTTGAATATGAGTGGTTAAATTCCATTTTTTAATTGTTGATTCTTGATCATATAGTACCTTCTGTGTTTGGATGTTTGGAATTGAGTAGTTAATTTAATGAGAATTAATTAAAAATTATAATTTAACTTTGATTGAGACTAAAGATAAGTAATTTTGAGGTTAAATCTAAGATTTAAATATTCACTTGGCTAGAGACAACAATTTTTTAATATCAACCATAATTAGGATTGGGCTTTATAAATCATTATCACATACTAAAGAGATATAGGTGAAATTGAGATTACGATCATTTAGTAATTGAGAGTTAACTAATTTGGTTCAATTTGGATCCATTCTATGTGATTTTGAGTTTAATCATTTATGACTTTATGGAAAATGATTATGATGCATTAGATTGTGAAATAATAACCATATTCTCTCATTGATTTACTCTAAGTGTACTCTTGTTTAGTTTTTATTAATTTGAATTTTGTCTAAACTCAAACTCAATTAATTGAAAATCACATGAATCTTGATTTGATAAATTTTTGGCTATTCACTCAATTATTCTTAAAAAATCTTTTCTCCTAGAGGACGATAATCTTGCAACTACTACATTAGACATTGTACTAAGTGGTGTTAAAACCGTTTGATCAAAGCTTACACTCTAGTATCTTTTCTTATGGTGACTCAAACACTAGATGTATAGTTCAAAGATGGAAAGGATCTCATAGGATCCACATTCGCCTAAGCGAAAACTTTTAATAATTAGTTAATTAATCCATATTGCAAAGAACATTAATATTATTCATAATGAAATGTTAAATGCATATACAATTTTTATGGAAACACGCTAAATAGCAATTAAATTCATGAAATTGCGTCTGGTAAAACTGTTGGTTAGAAGACTAGAAAACCGCGTTTCTTGAACAATTGGAAAATGATGGTAAAACACATCTAAAAAAATGGCTATATATAGGACTTTTGATTGAAAAGGTGTATTAAGCAATTAGAGGAATAGAAACGGGATGAATATTCTAAACGCCATAGAAATGGGTACATGGGAAAGATCATTGAAATTGAAATATGTTTTATCAGAATTGAAGATGTCAGAGCTTTCCCATGTCACTCATTTCTACGGTTTCTAGATTTTTCTTTCATTTCTATATGTTCTTCTTTCAACATCAGATTTCATATGTGACATGGGTACGTGACCTTATCTTTATTTCCGGCATTATTTCTATATGTTCTTTTTCGATTTTAACTATTATTTGGTTTTTCTTTCCTTCTAATAACTATTTTCTAAAGAAATTTGAAAAATCTAACATGTAGAATAAGCATTGGTAGATCTATGATTTTTCCCCATTTATAGCCATAATTTCAATCGATCTGAGTCATCACAATTTGAAATCAATTTTATCACTGTATCTATTTGTTTTAGGTAGTTTAATTGAATTTTGTTGAGAAATTAATTCAAAAAAAATATGATATTAATCAAGCAAATATTATCAAGCAAGATGATCTAATTAATATTCACATAGAAATGAAGATCTTTTACATAAATATTGAACAACAAGGAGAAGTACACAAAATTGGTATATATGAACCTTGAATTTTATCAAATACGCGTACTATTCATGATATTTTGATAAATACGGGTACTATTCATGATATAATTTTAAAGTGAACAATAAATAATAGTTAATAGTAGTAATGATAAATAAAGATAAGGCATAATGGTCTCGGAAGCCCCTGAATTCGGTCATTCCAACTTCATGAAATGTCAATTTAACCTCTTAACTTCCAAATGTTAAATCAATTAAGCCCACTTTTTTTATTTATTATGTGGATGACTTAATTGATATTTCCAAGTTAACCCTTTTTTATTGCCAAATCGACCTCTACAGCAGTAAAAATGGCTTAATTGACTCCCCATTTGGAGGGAGTAAACTAACCATTTTTAAAGTGTGAGAGCTAACCTGAAAAATATAATTAAAGTCAGGGGCTTCTAACACCCTTATGCCTAAAGATAATGGTAATAGTTTCATTTGGTTTTATAATAATTAAAAAATATATTTCATAATAAATACTTTCTACCCACTTTATATAGAATAAGATCAACTCCTCATTCAATGTATAGTTATCTTCTTCCTTACTAGGGGTGTCCGAAAAATCCGTGACCCGATAACAAGATCTGAACCCGTCGGGTTTATCAAGGTTCAGGTCAGTCCGGGTTCATTAACAGGGTTGGGGTCGATCCATAAATTTAGAAAAAGTCGGATTTTTTATCAGACCCGACCCGACCTTGACCCGACCCGGACCAACCTCATAGACTCTATAAGAGGCTATTTTTATTTTTATTTTTTTATTTTTTATCCATATTGCTAAATATGTGATGCTTTTAACTCTATCCAAGCTGTTTTGGGTTCTTTAATCAATATCATAATAAATACTATCATTATGAGTCAAAAATTTGAAATATATTTATATATTTTCAAAATATTATATAATGTTTTGATGCTGCAAACGTGTGTTAAATTGGCTGAACGGGTATTGCGAATTGAATAAGAGGAACAATTCGTTCGCTCAATTGATTTACTGAAAATATAATGTCAAATCCGTTCTTTAGAAACCCTAAACACCCATTTTATGAGGTGTTACTCTTAAACTTAACAAGAAAAAAATGATTCCGAATTTACAAAAATATAATAATAAAAGTCCGAAAAATCCCTCTAAACGATCCCAAAACGCCGAAATTAATCAGAACGCCGTTCCGCTTCAACCAGTAAAATTTGGGCTCTAAATTCCATACTCAAAATCAATGCCAAAAACCTGGTGCATCATGTTTTTTGGTTTTTTTTTTTAATTAAAATAGGTTTGACCCGATCTTGACTCGAGACAGACCCGAAATGTTAAAGGGTTCAGTCCGGTCCGCATATTACCACACTTTCGGATTTTGGGCCAACCAGGTTTTTCCGGATTTGACACGCACCCGATCCGTGAACACCCTATTCCTTACCTAATAATAATAATAAATTATATTATTATTATAATTTATTATTATTATTATTAGCCAAAACTAGAATTAAATTGAAGAGACCCACCACTTATTTAAATTCGTTAACTATTGTTATGATTTTGGGACTTTTATTAAATTTGTTGATCAGTGCATTAAAAAAATCGAGATAATTTGCTTTGACATTTATATTTGAATGATCGTGGGGTTCACACATTTATGAATATAATAATATTATTACTATATATTTTTATTAAAATTATTTAATATAATTTAAATTATTATTTGATTCTAATAGTTTATTTTATTATTAATGTTAATTTAATTTAAATACACAATGAATTAAAAGTTTAATTAATTTAATATTTAATCAAAATTATACTTTAAAAAATTGGTTGTTTATATAATTAAGTACAAAATAAATGAAAGTAGTTAGTATGTAGTATATAATAAGAAATTATATTTTACTAAGTGAGCTTAAATTAAATAATGTTTATTTGAAATAATATCTTATTGATGGAATAAATAAAATTAATATTAAATAATAAAAATAATTAATAAAAAATATTTGAATATTAAATAATTTTGAAACAAAATAAATTAATGTACAATATTAAAAAAATAAATTGAACTTTAATTAATTAAATATTTAAATAAATAAACAGTTAAGTAAGATAAATAATTACAAAATATCTATTTTAACTAAATTCACTATAAAGCTAGCTGATTCTCCCAATAAAGTTTCTCCTCTTCCTTTCAAGCAAAGTCATTTTTTTATGTTGAATGCCTTGTGAATCTCCTCCGGTGTTTTGTCTTGATCATATTGAAGAGTAAAGTCCAACATATTCTTGGTAGCCTAATCGTATAACTCATAACAATACAAACAATCAATATTCAATTGCATTTCAATGGGCTTTAGTGCCCACTTATGAAATATTTTGACATATTAGAAGAAATGGATTTTATATATTAACGGTATCATTTCTTCCTGCAACAACAACAACCACAAACAAAAATCACACTTTCACAGAATACTCGGTAGAAATCACACAAAATACAACCTTAACATAAACACAAGTACAACTGTGAGAAAAATAAAAATTATAAAATTCTAAGTTTTCATTGTTTTCAAATAAGATTTCTTAATAACATCCACATAGTTTAATCAAATAGAGCAGACATGGTAACCATACAAGTCCTGCAATGAGAGAAAACAACATTCATAGCCAGCTTACTTTGATGGAGCTCAGACCTTCAAGTAGGAGAACTTTCCATCCTATTTAGAGCACGACTTGAAAACAGAACATTGTTGAATGTAAAATCATTGGTACAAACATCTTAAAACTCCAAAACCAATATATTCTCCATCTTGTTATCTCCTGACTAAAAGATGTATAGGTTTTGAACTTATAAAAAAATCATGTACCAAAATACAATCAACTCAAAATTAAACAATAGTCCAACAAACAAAAATAGTGATCGCAAGAGTAAAAATCAATGACACGAACCCCAATTTACCTTGAGCGGTTTCACTAAATTTGGATTAGAAGAATGTTTGTTTCAAGAAATATAAGATGAATGCAACTAAAGAAAACAAACATATTACGATCAAAATCTTGAATATATAACATTGATATTTGATATCAACAAATTCAATAATTCAACTAATTAACTTCTTCCACCTTCAAACCAAGTAGTTTCAAACTTTTCTAAGAGTATATATAGATGATAACTAACAAAGTTACTTCTTTACCCACAAAAAATAAGTGCCACATTAAAAAATTGAGTAGACTATTTCAAAGAACACTAAAATACCAAGAAAACAATTTGAAATCAATCATAAAAACAAATATGTATAGTCGATGAAAGCACAACAATAAAAAATAAAAACAAATAAATTGGACCAACTGCCTTAGAAGAGAACTTTACTCGATTTAGCCTATGTCATAACTAATGTCCTAATTTTAAAAATAAAACTACAATAAAAACCAAAACTAAAACCTAAAACATATAGTTTTCTATTACTCTCACAAGTTTTTATTGATACCTATTAACTAGAAAATCAAGGATAAAAAATCTACCCTTTAAAATCTTATGAAGATTAAACTACATGATGAATTTAAAAACTTCTACTATCTTTTTGATTCTCAAGGTAACTCTATCTTTAATGAAAATTATCCATTCAGTGGATATTTATTTATAATTACAAATTCACTTCCAAACTACACAAAATATCAAAATAGAGTAAATTAGCATCGAAATTCAATCAACGTGACCCATTGACCAAAATTTGTTGGGCTTCTCTTCCCCGAAATAGAGTAAATCTAATGTCTCTTGTAAATATCACCAACCTAAAGACGAACTTGGTTTTATGAGCTATTCATTGTGTCCAGTTTGTATGAGAAAATAAATGAGACGAACATGTCCTATACGCTATTTAGTATTGAGCTAATAAACAAAAGTACATTTTTAATTCTATTTTGCTTTATTGATAAAATATCTACTTGAAATATTCAAAAAAATTATTTTATATATGAGACTAATTGATTTGTTTTTAATAAATTGTAGTAGTTCAGGGAAAATATGAATTGTTGGTAGTACTGAGTTCTATCCAGCTTCATTCATGAAATTTGAATTTTTCATTGGCAAGAATTTTTTATTAACAAATTGCATTACTATTATTGTTTTATTACGGGGTTAATGTTGTTAGTTTACTTTTCATTTTGGTAATCTACATAGCTTTTCTAATTATATTCTGGTCTGAATAGAAATCTCCTTTAATTAATATTGTTAACCATCAAATCAAGCAGATTTTGTCGATCTACTTATATGCTTTTGTTAAATGTACATATGCTTCAAATGTGTGTTTCAGTATAAATAATTGCTTGTCTTATGGCTTCATTCTACTTATATCCAATACAATTTTTAAATTTTGGTCTGCGTATTGTGCTTAATTTATTATGGAAAAAATATGCAGCAATTTTATGGTGTTGTTATATGAAATAGAATTTTTCCTTAACAAATAAATAATTTATATGAAATGTTTGTCGAGATTTATTTTACCATAATTTCACTTAAAGTGAACTTGTAGGAGTTCATAAATATTACTTTGACTATTAATGTTACTTTGAAGCATCAAATACAGTTGTTTGTGTTGGATTCCTTACTGAAATGCTTTGATTTGAATAATTGGATTGGAATGTTTCTACTGAGTTTCAATAGTCGGATTATAGATATGCTGAAATCTTCCATCTCTCTTATATCATTCTTTGATCTCTTGCTAGATCACAATTCTTCATTAGCCATGGTCATATTAAAATTGCAAGGGTTTTCAAATTTAGAAGTCATTTATTATTGGTGGTTTGAAAACAGACTGAAATTATTGGTTTCAATATTTCAGATAAGAATCCCATCAATGTCTAATGTAGTATTTAAGATATCGTCACCACATGGATTGACAGCTAAGAAGAATGATTGAAATTAAGATCACTTGCCAAAAGAATCCTATGTACAAGATAAATCGTTGAATTCAAAGAATTGATATGGACTATGAGCACTGATGACATTCATTCAATTAAAACACGAAATAGCATTCCATTCTGCAATTGATCTCAACAATGACTAAGTTGATCTGCTAAATTCTATTATCAATTAACTTCTCATGCACGTTTCAACTCTAAATCACAGATTTACCTTCTAAATCATCATCAATGATCTGTTAAAAGATCTCTCGATTCAATTAAACATATCTCAATCATAAAGTTGCATATATCTCTATACTGCAAACTATACAACTAATAAACACAATCTGTAGAAAATTAGATCTATAGTTTATCTCTAGAACTACGATCCTCTGTTCTTAGATCTGAAATTTAATTGCCATCTTTGGTCTGAATTAAGCTTCAAATCAACAAAATTACGTAACTCTCGTTCTTGTAATCAATAAGCTCATGAAATTCAAGTAAATCTGGTTGTAAATTGGACAAGATTCATGCAATCAAATGATAATCAATACTAAAATCTCAGCAAAACCACAGAGCTTTTAGCTAGCACAACTACTTCAGAATATTCAATCAAAGTACAAAATCATCATCAACATTCTTAAGATTTAAATCTTACCAAGAAAGATTGAAGTTAGACTCTGTCACAGTTTTGCTTCACAACCTTCAAGCTAAATCTCAATGATCAACAGAAAATAGAGTACAAAACTTCTTCAAGATACTTCTTTGAAAATATTGAATAAAACGTATAGAAGAATCTAGAATTTCTTTTCTTCAAGGATAATATAATGTCAAAAGTTCAAAAGAATCTCAAAAAGTCTCTTAATGCTTTTTCTGAGCTCCTATTTATAGAGTTTTAGCTCAGTGGCAATTTTGAAATAAAATCATCAAAGAAACACAAATTGGCGAAGTAACATTTTTCTCCGCTTATGTCGCCTGTTCCTTCGCCTGAACCTAAGCAACTTAGTCAAATTTCGCTTGTCTTGATCGCCAAGCTAACAACCTCCCTCGGCAAAATGTGCTCAACATTGCCATAATATGTCGCCTAATATCTAGGCGAGTGATCTTTCCTCGCCATAACATTCCTCCAAATATAAACACTCTAGGTGATGTTTTATCGAATGTCGCCTTTTATCACCCCTCAACTTAACGACATATTTCCTATATTGCTTCAGTTATCACTTTAGGATAGGCGAGGTTGACCTTTCAACGCCTAAGAATTTCGCCAAGGTGGCGACAAAAGAAAGCGACGAGTTCCTGATTCGCCTTATGTATTTTATTCTTCGAGGCGAGATCTTCTTTGTATCGCCTGCTTCATCGCCCTCTCCTCCAGATTGTGGCGATATCTTTAAGCTAATCCTTTCCTCAGCATATCATTTCACCATTATTGTTGACTTCAGATGAAATTCCAATTTGGTAATTTTTTCCTTGATTTTGCATGTTTTAGCTCATTTTCCATATCTTTTCATCCAAGTCCCTGTCTCAGCAATAATAGTCTAGAATTACTAGAAATTTATTCAATATCTCATTTTTAAAGCTCAATTTCTTTACCTTTAAACTCATAAAATACACTAAAATATAGGTAAATTCTAGACTTATCAATTATCAATACCGTTTCTCAATATAATGTTGAAACAGACTTGATTAGCTTTAATCAATAGGAAAAGTGTCACAGTTTTTAGTTTATTTTTATACTAATTCTCTACCAATTCTACTCACACTAGGATTTTGTATAGTTAGTCTTGACCCCAATTTTGGTTGAAATTATGATTTGGAAATTAAGTTTAGGGTTTTGAAAATTGTGATTTACTTTAATCATTATGCTTTTACTAAAGAGGATAAGTTATTCAAAAATATTATTATTTATAAGACCCTATTGAGCCTTTTTTTTCCTCACAATTTTCAATAATATATATATATATATTTAAATTGTCTTTTGTGGATTAGAATAGATTTTATCGGGTAATTAATTTTTTTTTTACATAACGAAGTCTTATTAAAAAAAGTTAAAATAATATTTATTACAATGTGAAAAAAAAAATTATATTTTAATTTTAATATATTGAAGTATCATATTCAATTTAATAATTCTATTTTATTTTAATTTAATATAATATTTTTCGTTTCTTTATACATTTAAAAAAGTAGAAAGAATAATAAAGTAAGTGGAGTGATATATATTACTTCTTTAAATTAAGTAAATGATAAGTCACGAGATTGTATAAACTATTTTTTATAACATATTATTATATAAAAATAAAATATTTAAAATAATATATGCCGGTAGATACAAATAAAATAAATATGAAATAAAAATTTCATTAGGTTGTTTATTTAGTAATAAAGTTACATTAAACTTGTTTTTCTATGCTTTGGATATATGATTTTTTTAATTATTATTACTATTATTATTTTGTTTAGAAGAAGAAGTCTTTAATAAATATTTGAATGTGAATTATCCCTTAAATAGCTAGGCCACTGACAAAATATTTTATGGATTTTTGTAAAAAACTTATAAAACTCTAGAGAATTTATAACCAATAAATATTCTTTAATCTATTAAAGTAAGAATTATCTAAAAAATCAAGTATATTTAAATTTTTTAAATTAAAAAAGATATAATTTTATTTGTTAAAATACAAACAGTTTAGATTTTGGGAGCTCATTCTACGATAATTTTCAACAACTTTGAGATTAATTATCCAATAAACTCCAACAATTTTGAGATTATTTATCCAATATTCTTCAATAATATTTTATCTCCCACACTATATAAACACTCTTCACAGGCATCAACACAAAAAACAAATTCAGTTCAATTAAAAATGGCAAGAGGAGAAATGAAGATTGTTTGGTTGACAATATTGTTGTTGGTTATATGCTGCACAGCACAAGCAATTGAAGTTATAGAAGAAGTTTCATCTGTTGAGGCATTCAAGAAGAGTCCAACAAAGCCAAGCTGTAGAAGAAGCTTCATCTGTTGAGGCATTCAAGAAGAGTCCAACAAAGCCGGGTGGAAATTTCCATGGGGCAATTGGTGGCATCATGGGTCTCCAAGCCCACCTAAGAAAGCTCCTAAAAAGCCAAAATGGGGCAGCTGGTGCCCACCTCTTCCTTCTCCTCCTAAGTCGTGGAAATGGTGGTCTCATCACTTTAAACAACCATCTTCTCCTCCTAAGAAAACCATCCACCATTAACTAGCTTGCTTTCAATTATTAGTATTTTTTGTTTTTATTTCAATAAGTAAATATTAATAAAAATCTTTTATTTTAGATTAGAATTTAACTAATTTAGAATTTGAAAAAAATAGCAATATTCTCATTTAATAAAAA
Source organism: Cardiospermum halicacabum (assembly GCA_031304145.1). Classification (NCBI taxonomy): domain Eukaryota; kingdom Viridiplantae; phylum Streptophyta; class Magnoliopsida; order Sapindales; family Sapindaceae; genus Cardiospermum; species Cardiospermum halicacabum. Next base: position 5,203,322 of record CM062392.1, read on the forward strand.
AAGAAGAAGTATTTTTTATTTTATTTTTTTTATTTCAATTGATTATTTAATTAATTTATATTTATTGTTTATAAAATAGACTGGTAATGTAAATAAATATATTAATTTTGATTCTACTTACCTATCCAAGCATGATGATGCGTTTGGATAAATCTTATTCACAAGAAGTACATATTCTTATCCTCTAAGCGACTTGGCGGCGGAACTGCTGTTGATGATAACGGTCGTCTTTACGGGCTCGAATCGCATCCTACTGATTCCGGGTACACTGAAATCCTATATGTTTTGTGTTTGATAGTTTGGATTCGAGATTGTTGTTTTGACTTTTTGCGATTGAGTATAGTCGAGCTATTCTCATCAAAGGAAGGTGAAAAAGTAGGAGATGAACCCATTGACATTACGCCAAAAGATTATGGGGTTTGGTCGGCTGCTCAGGAATAAGGTGCTGGTGCTTTTAAGATTTTTGGAGACACTTTGGTTTTCTCTAATTACAAGGATCAAAGACTTTACAAAAGCAATCTATAGCTTCCAAAGGTCTATTTTCTTCCTCTCTAATGTCATCTACTGCCACTCTTTTTCTTCGATAGAGTATACATCCATGTTATTTTAAGTCAAAAGTGTATTAAGTGTTTTGTTTGAATCAATATATAATGTAAGCATTTACTAGTTACATGTTTGTTTTTTTGGTTGATATGCTTGTTGTTTTATGATGGACGCTTATGTGTTACACTGATGGAGTCTTCGAATCACGCTTTAACCGTTATGTCACTATCAGAGAAGTTAGGACCTTCCTATGATACGTGGATTTGCCTAAGCTATTGAACCTTGTAAGATCCTGTTCACAAATTCGGAAAACAGAAATTGCCTTTTTGGTAAAGTTGATTAATTCTCTCTTTCGTCTTGATAGATCATCGTGACGATGGGTTAAACCCAATCCCTGAAATTGTAGCGGTAAACCTTAGTGACCAGAACATTCAAGGTATGTTTCATCTGGTTTTCTTGCATTGTAACAATAAATGTTTGCAATGTATGTTTCATTATGTGTACTGTTTTTTCTTGCATTGTGAAGGTCAATGGAAATGTCTGCAATGTGTGCCGCCACTTTGGTAAAAGATTATACCACGAATCATGATTCATAAAAAGTATAGATTTGTATAATGTGTGGTTACACCTTAGCTAAAATATTATTTTTTAAATATTTTGAAGTTACACATCTATGAGGATCTGCAGGACCAAGAACAAAATTTGAATGTTCAATTTCATTTCGTCTCCCTTCGCCTCTTTGTCTGAATGGTGTTTATTAACTTCTTTCTGTGTTTCATTATACTTTTCTTTCTCAGAACCGAAGAAATTAGTCAGTGGCAGCGACTTTTATGATTTTCCACGGATGGATCCGAAAGGTGAAAAAATTGCATAGATTGAATGACATCATCCTAACATGCCATGAGACAAATCTGAACTCTGGGTTGGATATATTTCTGAAAATGGGTAGATGTGATTCTTTTACTCCTGATTGCATCCTCTTCAAGAATAAGAAGCTTGCATTTGCTTTTTTATAGTATGATTTAATGGACCTACTATGGAGTTGCTTAGGCTGATTAAAACATGATTCACTGACATCATTTCTCATTTAATTCTTCCTTTTCAACTGCTTAGGTACTTGGATATCTTATGGTATTGATATGCGACATTTTTTCAAATCTTGAGGATGATTTTGCAAATCTCTTCTCACACAACCGAGATTGGCTATCCCTCCACTCTGTGCTTTTGCTAATTGAAATGTCTTTGTTGTACTAATATTCCACGCGACATTCTTACGCATCGGCTTCACATTTCTTGTAAAGGCGCCGCTAACTGATTCTAATAAAGTGCAAAAATTTTAAAAATGACCCTACACATGTTTTGTATAGATAAGTTAGTTAGAGACTTTTAAGGCATCTTTTGTCATTGTTTGTAGAGAAATTTGTTATTCTAGTTAGAAAAACACTTATAGAGTGTTCTAGAGAGAGAAAGTGAAGATCTTTCACTCTCTTAGAAGAGGTTTCAAGATTGCTTGCAAGGATTTCAATTAGATTATCAAGACTTCAAGCTGTTTGTTGGAGATCTTATTGATCCCTTACTCTTTTATTGAATTCTTAGTATTTTCAATGGAACTTACTTGTGATTTTTGTGAATCTACCTTGAATATGAGCGGTTGATTCTTGATCATATAGTACCTTTTGTGTTTCGATATTTGGAATTGAGTAGTTTATTTAATGAGAATTAATTAAAAATAATAATTTAACTTTGATTGAGATTAGAGATAGTAATTTCGAGGTTAAATCCAAGATTTAAATTCACTTGAGACTAGAGATAGTAATTTTTTAATATCAACCGTAATTAGGATTGGGCTTTATAAATCATTATCACATACTATAGAGTGTAATTGTGATTAGGATCATTTAGTAATTGAGACTTAACTAATTTGGTTTAATTTGGATCCATTCTATGTGATTTTGAGTTTAATCATTTATGACTTGCTTTGGAAAATGATCATGATGCATTAGATTGTGAAATAATAACCATATTCTCTCATTGATTTACTCTAAGTGTATTCTTGTTCGTTTTCATTAATTTGATTTTTTTCTAAACTCAAACTCAATTAATTGAAAATCATACATCTTGATTTTCAGTGTGTTTGGCACTAGATGTTACATTAGCGATTGAGTTAGTTGTTAAGGTAGCGATTAGCTGTTAGCTGTTAAACTAGCGATTGAAGTAACTGTTTGAGATGAGTGTTTGGTAAGAACATTCAGATGTTTAAGTAGCTGTTAGATATAAAATGACGTAAAAGGATAATATATTATTTTTATAATTTTTAATTTATAATATAGTTTATTTTATTTTTAGTACTGATATTCATCTATTAAATGATTTTTAAAAGATTTTTAATTAAAAATCTTTAATATTGTATTCATCAATTAATTAAAAATATATAATATAATATTTATTTAAACTTTTTAAAAAATCATAAAAACTTGCAATCACATTTAATAAATTAAAATAATATTTAAATTATTATCATTAAAAAATTAGAATATAGTTAAAGCATATAAAAAAAATCTAATTCAAAAGAATAATTTATATTAGGACATTTTGGTAATAACCAAAATTGGATAAGAGTAGAATGGGAGCTTTTTGATTAGCGATTTGTGGACAGCTACATCAAGTAGCTGTCAGGAAATCGCTAATTGAACATCTAATCGCTAATCAAAAAGCTGCTCCCAAACACTTAAATTTCCAAATCGCTAACCTAAAATCTAATCGCTAATTAAAAATCTGCTTACCAAACACACTCTTTATGAAATTTTGGCTATTCACTTAATTATTCTTGAATCGATCTTTTCTCTCTAATTGGCAATCCTAGAGGACGATAATCTTGCAGCTACTACATTAGACATTGTAATGAGTGGTGTTAAAATCGTTTGATCAAAGCTTACACTCTAGTATTTGTTCTTATGGTGACTCGAACACTTGATGCACAGTTCGAAGATGAAATGGATATCATAGGATCCACATTTGCCTAAGCGAAAACTTTTAATAATTAGTTAATTAATCCATATTGCAAAGAACATTAATAGTATTCATAATGAAATGTTAAATGCATATACACCTTTTATAGAAATACGCTAAATAGGAATTAAATTCATAAAACCGCGTCTGGTAAAACAATTGGTTAGAAGACTAGAAAACCGCGTTTCTTGAACAATGGGCAAAAGGATGGTAAAACACATCTAAAAATTGGCTATATATAGGACTTTTATCTTTTGATTGAAAAGGTGTTTTAAGCAATTAGAGGAATAGAAACGGGATGAATATTCTAAACACCATAGAAATGAGTACATGGGAAAGATCATTGAAATTGAAATATGTTCTATCAGAATTGAAGATGTCAGAGCTTTTCCATGTCACTCATTTCTACGGCTTTTAGATTTTTCTCTAATTTCTATATGTTCTTCTTTCAACATCAGATTTTATATGTGACATGAGTATGTGGCCTTATCTTTATTTCTGGCATTATTTCTATATGTTCTTCTTCGATTTTAACTATTATTTGGTTTTTCTTTCCTTCTAATAATTATTTTTTAAGGAAAATTGAAAAATCTAACATGTAGAATTTGCATTGGTAGATCTATGATTTTTTCTCCATTTATAGCCATAATTTCAATTGATCTGAGTCATCACAATCCGAAATCAATTTTATCACTGTATCTATTTGTTTTAGGTAATGTAATTCAAATTTTTGAGAAATTAATTCAAAAAAATAAGATATCAATTAATAAAATATTATCAAGCAAGATGATCTAATTAATATTCACATAAAAATGAAGATCTTTTACATAAATATTGAACAACAAACAATGAGAAGTACACAAAATTGGTATATATGGACATTGAATTTTATCAAATACACGTACTATTCATGATATTTTGATAAATATGGGTACTATTCATGATATAATTTTAATGTGAACGGTAATTAATAGTTAATAGTAGTAATGATAAATAAAGATAAAGTATAATGGTCTCGAAAGCCCTTGAATTTGGCCATATTTTTCATGTTAACCCTCCAACTTCACGAAATGTTAATTTAACCTCTTAACTTCCAAATGTTAAATCAATTAAGCCCATTTTTTTTTGTTGATGTGGATGACTTAATTGATATTTCCAAGTGAACTCTTTTTATTGCCAAATTGACCTCCTCATCAGCGAAAATGACTTAATTGACTCACCATTTGGAGAGGGTAAAGTGACCATTCTTGAAGTTTCAGAGCTAACTTGAAATATATAGTTAAAGTCAGGGGCTCCTAACACCCTTATGCCTAAAGATAATGATAATATATTTCATTTGGTTATATAATAATTAATATATATATATATATATATATATATTTCATAATAAATACTTTCTACCCACTTTATATAGAATAAAACCAACCCCATTCAATATGTTGTTATCTTCTTCCTTACTAGGGGTGTTCAAAAAACCTGTGACCCGATAATCCAACTTGAACCTGTCGGGTTTATCAAGGTTCAAGTCAGTCCGGGTTCATTAACGGGGTTGGGATCAGTCCATAAATTTAGAAAAAGTCGGATTTTTTAATAGACCCGACCCGACCTTGACTCGGCCCTATAAGAGGCTATTTTTATTTTTATTTTTTTAAATTTTTGTGCATATTGCTAAATATGTAATGTTTTTAACTTTATTGGATTTTTTTAATCAATATCATGATAAATAGTACCATTATGAGTCAAAAATTGGAAATATATTTATATATTTTCAAAAATTTATATAATGTATTTTGATTTTTTTATTAATGTGTCAGACCCGAGACCGACCCGACCTTGACCCGAAATGTTAAAGGGTTTGGTCTGATCCGTATTTTTACCACATTATCGAGTTTTGGGTCAAACATGTCGGTCCGAGTTTGACCCGAACCCGACCCGTGAACACCTCTATTCCTTACACAATAATAATAATAATATTAATAATATTAATTATTAATATTATTATTATTATTATTATTATTATCCAAAACTAAAATTGAATTGAAGAGACACACCACCTACTTAAATTTGTTAGCTATTGTTATGATTTTGGAACTTGATTAAAATGGTTGATTAGTGCATTAAAAAAAATCGAGATAATTTACTTTGAAATTTATATTTGAATTATCAAGAAGGTTCACACATTAATTTGACATTATAATTTTATTTATAAATGTAATAGTAATATTATTATATATTTTTATTAAAATTATTTAATATAATTTAAATTATTATTTGATTCTGATAGTTTATTTTATTATTAACGTTAATTTAATTTAAATACACAATGAATTAAAAGTTTAATGAATTTAATATTTAATCAAAATTATACTTTAAGAAAATTGGTTGTTTATATAGTTAAGTACAAAATAAATGAAAGTAGTTAGTATCTAGTATATAATAAGAAATTATATTTTACTAAGTGAAATTAAATTTTGTTATGTTTATTTGAAATAATATCTTACTAATGGAATAAATAAAATTAATATTAAATAATAAAAATAATTAATAAAAAATATTTGAATATTAAATAATTTTGAAACAAAATAAATTAATGTAGAATATTAAAAAAAATTGCACTTTAATTAATTAAATATTTAAATAAATAAACAGTTAAGTGAGATAAATAATTACAAATATCTATTTTAACTAAATTCACTACAAAGCTAGTTGATTCTCCCAATAAACTTTCTCCTCTTCCTTTGGAGCAAAGTCAATCTTGATGTTGAATCCTTGTGAATCTCCTTCGTTGTTTTGTCTGTTTTGTCTTGATCACGTCAATAACTGACAAGCAAAGTCCACCATACTCTTGGTAGCCTAACAATATAACTCATGACAAGCAAAGTCCACCATACTCTTGGTAGCCTAACAATATAACTCATAACAAATTCAATAATTCAACAGCATACGCTTGATCATGTCTGTTTTGTCTTGATCATGTTTTGTCTGTTTTGTCTTGATCATGTCAATAACTAAAAGATGTGTAGGTTTTGAACTTATAAAAAAATAATGTACCAAAATACAATCAACTCAAAATTAAAAAATAGTCCAACAAACAAAAATAAAGGTTGCAAGAGTAAAAATCAACGACATCCAACCCCAATTTACCTTGAGTGGTTTCACTAAATTTGGTTCAGAAGAATGTTTGTTCCTAGAAATATAAGATGAATGCAACTAAAGAAAACAAACATATTATGATTAATAGCTTGAATATTAACATTGACATTTGATATCAACAAATTCAATAATTCAACTAAATAACTTCTTCCACCTTCAAACGAAGTACTTTCAATTTTTTCTAAGAGTATATACATATTATAACTAACAAAATTACTTCTTTACCCATTAAAATAAGTGCCACATTAAAAAATAGAGTAGACTATTTTGAGGAACACTAAAATACTAAGAAAACAATTCGAAATCAATCATAAAAACAAATATGTATTGTCAATCAGAGAACTTTACTGGATTTAAGCGGTTCAGCTAGCTAGCCTATGTCATAGCTAGTGTCCTGATTCTAAAAATAAAACTACAATAAAAACCAAAACTAAAACCTAAAACATATAGTTTTCTATTACTCTCAGAAGTTTTTATTGATACCTATTTACTGGAAAATCAAGGACAAAAAATCTACCTTTAAAATCTTATGAAGATTAAACTACATGTTGAATTTAAAAACTTCTACTATCTTGTTGATTCTGAAGGTTACTCTATCTTTAATAAAAATTATCCATTCAGTGGATATTTATTCGTAATTACAAATTCACTTCCAAACTACACAAAATATCAAAATAGAGTAAATTAGCATGGAAACTCGTGACCCATTGACCAAGAATAATTGGGCTTCTCTTCCCCTTAAAGAAAAAGATGCTGCAAACATTTGATTAAAAAAATCTTAATTTTTTTTTTAAATTAGAGGTTTTTTATTCTTATTTTTCATTTAAGGCGGAACTTTTCATTAATTAGAACACGCAAATGTAATTTCTCTTGTAAATATCACCAACCTAAAGACGAAGTTGGCTTTATGAGCAATACTACTGAATATTCATGATTATTCATTGTGTCCAGTTTGTATGAGAAAAATAAATGAGACTAACATGTCCTATACGGTGTTTAGTATTGAGCTAATAAAGAAAGTACATTTTAAATTCTATTTTGCTTTACTGATAAAATATCTACTTGAAATATTCAAAAAAAATATATTTTATATATGAAACTAATTGATTTGTTTTTAATAAATTGTAGTATTAAGGAAAAAAATGAATTGTTGGTAGTACTAAATTCTATCGGGCATCATTCATGAAATTTGAATTTTCCATGGGTAAGAATTTTTTATTAACAAATTGCATTACTATTATTATTATTATTATTTTATTAAGGTGTTAATGTTGTTATTTTACTTTTCATTTTTGGTAATATGCATAGCTTTTCTAATTATATTCTGGTCTGAATAGAAATCTCATTTAATTAATATTGTTAAGTATCAGAACAAGTAGATTTTGTTGATCTACTTATATGCTTTTGTTCAATGTATATATGCTTCAAATGTGTGTTTTAGTATAAATAATTGCTTGTCTTATGGCTTCATTCTACTCATATCCAACACAATTTTTATATTTTGGTCGAGTAATGATTCACAGCCTACTCTTTTTGCCAACTTCTTATGCCTACTCTTACATGTTAAAAATTGATTAGGTGAAGAAATAAATGCATTAATTATTATAAAATTCATATCCAATTATATATCGCCACGTAAGAGTAGGCAACTAAGGTAGGCAAAAAGAGTAGGCTATGTAGCATTACTCATTTTGGTATGCGTATTGTGCTTAATTATTATGGAAAAATATGCAGCAATCTTATGGTGTTATATGAAATAGAACATTTCCTTAACAAATAAATAATTTAATATGAAATGTTTGTCGAGATTTATTTTACCATAATTTCACTGAAAGTGAACTTGTACGAGTTCATAAATATAACTTTGACTATTATTGTTACTTCGAAGCATCAAAATACAATTGTTTGTGTTGGATTCTTTACTGAAATGATTTGATTTGAATAATTGGATTGGAATATTTCTATAGAGTTTCAGTAGTCTGATTATAGATATGCTGAAATCTTCCATCTCTCTCATGCTTTGATCTCTTGCTAGATCACAGTTCTTCATTAGCCATGGTCATATTAAAATTGCAAGGGTTTTCAAATTTTGAAGTCATTGATTATCAATATTGTTTATCAATATAATGTTCAAACAAACTTGATTAGCTTTAATCAATAGGAAAAGTGTCACACTTTTTAGTTTATTTTTATACTAATTCTCTATCAATTCTACTCAGGGATTTTATAAAGTTAGTCTTGTACTATCTTACACATTAAACATTGAGTAGTTATTAAAATAGATGGAGAAGTTAAAACATAGAAAATTTGTATATGTTTCAAACTATAATTATTTTGAACTGTTAATGGACTATATTTATCATTCAAAATAATGTGATTAAGTTCTATAATTGTAACACCCAAAAATTGACCCCAAATTTGGTTGAAATTGTGATTTGAGAATTAGGTTTAGGCTTTTGAAAATTGTGATTTAATATAATCATTATGCTTTTACTAAAGAAGATAAGTTATTCAAAAATATTATTATTTATAAGACCCTAGTGAGACACTTTTTTTTTTTCACAATTTCCAATAATATATATATTTTTAAATTGTCCTTTGTGGATTAGAATAGATTTTATCAGGTAATTAAATTGTTATTATTATTATTTTTTACATAACAAATTCTAATAAAAAATTATAATAATATTTATTACAACGTGAAAAAAATTATATTTTAATGTATTGAAGTATGATATTCAATTTAATAATTCTATTTTATTTTAATTTAATAAATAATATTTTTCGTTTCTTTATACATTTAAAAATGTAGAAAGAATAATAAAGTAAGTGGAGTGATGTATATTACTTCTTTAAATTAAGTAAATGGTAAGTCACAAGATTGTATAAATTATTTTTTATAACATATTATATAAAAATAAAATATTAAAAATTATATATGCCGATAGATACAAATAAAATAAATATGAAATAAAATTTCATTAGGTTGTTTATTTAGTAATAAAGTTACATTTGCTTTGGATATATGATTTTTTTTTAATTATGATTTTTATTTTATTTTCATTCTGCAATTGATCTCAACAATGACTAAGCTGATCTGCTAAATTCTATTATCAATTAACTTCTCATGCACGTTTCAGTTCTAAATCACAGATTTACCTTCTAGATCATCATCAATGATCTGTTAAAAGATCTGTCGATTCAATTTAACATATCTCAATCATAAAGTTGCATATATCTCTATACTGCAAACTATACAACTAATAAACACAATCTGTAGAAAATTAGATCTATAGTTTATCTCTAGAACTACGATCCTCTGTTCTTAGATCTGAAACCTAATTGCCATCTCTGGTATGAATTAAGCTTCAAATTAACAAAATTACGTAACTCTCGTTCTTGTAATCAATAAGCTCATGAAATTCAAGTAAATCTGGTTGTAAATTGGACAAGATTCATGCAATCAAATGATAATCAATACTCAAATCTCAGCAAAACCACAGAGCTTTTAGCTAGCACAACTACTTCAGCACATTCAATCAAAGTACAAAATCATCATCGACATGCTTAAGATTTAAATCTTACCAAGGAAGATTGAAGTTAGACTGTGTCACAGTTTTGCTTCACAACCTTCAAGCTAAATCTCAATGATAAACAGAAAACAAAGTACAAAACTTCTTCAAGATACTTCTCTGAAAATATTGAATAAAGCGTATAGAAGAATCTAGAATTTCTTTTCTTCAAGGATAATATAATCTTAAAAGTTCAAAAGAATCTCAAAAAGTCCCTTAATGCTTTTTCTGAGCTCCTATTTATAGAGTTTTAGCTCAGTGGCAATTTTGAAATAAAATCTTCAAAGAAACACAAATTGGCGAAGTAACATTTTTCTCCGCTTATGTCGCCTGTTCCTTCGCCTGAACCTAAGCAACTTAGTCAAATTTTGCTTGTCTTGATCGCCAAGCTAACAACCTCCCTAGGCAAAATGTGCTCAACATTGCCATAATATGTCGCCTAATATCTAGGCGAGTGATCTTTCCTCGCCATAACATTCCTCCAAATATAAACACTCCAGGCGATGTTTTATTGAATGTCGCCTTTTATCACCCCTCAACTTGGCGACATATTTCCTATATTGCCTCAGTTATCGCCTTAAGATAGGCAAGGTTGACCTTTCAACGCCTAAGAATTTCGCCAAGGTGGCGACAAAAGAAAGCGACGAGTTCCTGATTCGCCTTATGTTTTTTATTCTTCGAGGCGAGATCTTATTTGTATCGCCTGCTTCATCGCCCTCTCCTCCAGATTGTGGCGATATCTTTAAGCGAATCCTTTCCTCAGCATATCATTGCACCATTATTGTTGACTTCGGATGAAATTCCAATTTGGTCCTTTTTTCCTTGATTTTGCATTTTTAGCTTCCATATCTTTTCATCCAAGTCTCTGTCTCAGCAATAATAGTCTAGAATTACTAGAAATTTATTCAATATCTCATCTTTAAAGCTCAATTTCTTTACCTTTAAACTCATAAAATACACTAAAATATAGGTAAATTCTAGACTTATCAATTATCAATACCGTTTCTCAATATAATGTTGAAACAAACTTGATTAGCTTTAATCAATAGGAAAAGTGTCAAAGTTTTTAGTTTCTTTTTATACTAATTCTCTACCAATTCTACTCGCACTAGGATTTTGTATAGTTAGTCTTGTACTATCTTACACATTCAACATTGAGTAGTTATTAAAATAGATGGAGAAGTAACATAGAAAATTTGTATATGTTTCAAACTATAGTTATTTGGAATTGTTCATGGACTATATTTGTCATTCAAAATAATGTGATTAAGTTCTATAATTGTAACACCCCGAAAATTGACCCCAATTTTGGTTGAAATTATGATTTGGAAATTAAGTTTAGGGTTTTGAAAATTGTGATTTACTTTAATCATTATGCTTTTACTAAAGAAGATAAGTTATTCAAAAATATTATTATTTATAAGACCCTATTGGGGCTTTTTTTTTCCTCACAATTTTCAATAATACATATATATATATATATATATATATATATTAAATTGTCTTTTGTGGATTAGAATAGATTTTATGGGTAGTTAAATTATTATTATTTTTACCTAACAAAGTTCTATTAAAAAAATTATAATAATATTTATTACTATGTGCAAAAAATTATATTTTAATTTTAATATATTAAAGTATCATATTCAATTTAATAATTCTATTTTATTTTAATTTAATATATAATATTTTTCGTTTCTTTATACATTTAAAAATGTAGAAAGGATAATAAAGTAAGTGGCGTGATGTATATTACTTCTTTAAATTAAGTAAATGGTAAGTCACGAGATTGTATAAATTTTTTTATAACATATTATTATATAAAAATAAAATATTAAAAATTATATATGCCAATAGATACAAATAAAATAAATATGAAATAAAAAATTCATTAAGTTGTTTATCTAGTAATAAAGTTACATTTGCTTTAGATATATGATTTTTTTAATAATTATTATTATTTTGTTTTGAAGAAGTCTTTAATAGATATTTGAATGTGAATTATCCCTTAAATAGGTACGCCACTGACAAAATATTTGATGGATTTTTGTAAAAAAACTTATAAAACTCTAGAGAATTTATAACCAATAAATATAATTTAATCTATTAAAGTAAGAATTATCTAAAAAATAAAGTATATTTATATTTTTTAAATTAAAAAAGACATAATTTTATTTTTTAAAATACAAACAGTTTAGATGTTGAGATCTCATTCTACGATGATTTTCAACAACTTTGAGATTAATTATCCATTAATCTCCAACAATTTTGAGATTATCGATATTCTTCAATAATATTTTTCTCCCACACTATATAAACACTTTTCACACTGGGCATCAAAACAATTAACACAGAAAACGAATTCAGTTCAATTAAAAATGGGAAGAGGAGAAATGAAGATGGTTTGGTTGGCAATACTGTTGTTGGTTATGTGCTGCACAACACAAGCAATTGAAGCCGTAGAAGAAGTTTCATCTGTTGAGGCATTCAAGAAGAGTCCAACAAAGCCGGGTGGGCGTAAAGGTGGACCTCCGTCATGGTGGGGCAGTTGGTGGCATCATGGGTCTCCAAACCCCCTAAGAAAGCTCCTAAAAAGCCAAAATTGGGCAGCTGGTGGAAATTTCCATGCCCACCTCTTCCTTCTCCTCCTAAGTCGTGGAAATGGTGGTCTCATCACTTTAAACAACCACCTTCTCCTCCTAAGAAAACCATCCATCATTAACTAGCTTGCTTTCTTCACTAGCAATTATTAGTAATTTTTGTTTTTATTTCAATAAGTAAATATTAATAAAAATATTTTATTTTAGATTAGAATTTAATTAATTTAGAATTTGAAAAAAATAGCAATGTTCTCATTTAATGAAAATAGAAGTATTTTTTAGTTTATTTTTTATTTCAATGATTATTTAATTAATTTATATTTATTGTTGATAAAATAGACTGGTAATGTAAATAAATATATTAATTTTGATTCTACTTACCTATCCAAGGATGATGATGGGTTTGGTAAATCTTATCCAAGAGAAGTACGTATAATTACAATTACGATTACCTTTTAAAATCACTGTCGTTTCACGCGCTTCGCCTCTAAGCGGGCGGAACTGCTGTGGATGATAACGGCCGCCTTTACTGGCTCGAATCCCGTCCTACAAAGCCGGGATATAGTGAAATCCCATGTTTTGTATTTGATAGTTTGGATTCGAGATTGTTGTTTTGACTTTTTGTGATTGAGTATAGTCGAGCTATTCTTAGTGAAAAAGTAGGAGATGAACCGATTGACACTACGCCAAAAGGGTGCTGGTGCTTTTAAGATTTTTGGAGACACTTTGTGAAAGTTCTATATGTAGGAATATAATACTCTAGAGGGGGGGTGAATAGAGTATGTAAAACAATCGCGGATAAATAGAATAAAATATATAGTCAAGGTCTTGAAACTAGATATAATGAATAAAACAAGTAACAAACAAATAAATAAACAGAAAGAACAAAGTGATTTGTTACGAAGTTCGGTCGTTTAAACGGCCTACTCTTCGTCTACGGGTTTCTTTAAACCCGTAGGATTTATACGTCAATTTTATTTATATTCTTCCCTTAGGGTTCTAGTACAATCCTAGAAGATTTAACCTTTTCTTCTATAATTCGTAGCACCCTGCTACAAAAACTAGCCACCCAATTTAATATAAATAAACTACGTCTAATTTTTCTTTTAACAGAAGTATAACAACTCTCTAAGGGATAATCAAAATCTAACAAAAAATAAATACTCAGACTAGTAGAAGATGATTAAAACTTGTAGTGGAAATAAAAAGATCTTGAGCGCCGATGAATCACTTTCTTTTTGTTTTTACAGAAACTTCAAGTAATTTCATGTCTTATAGAGCACTTCAACTTGATGCTTTAAATAGAGTCTTCAAATTATAGACGTTGTTGAAGTTGCAGAAAAGATGGAACTAACAAAATCCTATCTTTCCTAATCATAATTAATTTTGTGAAGATAAGTTTGACTAAAACACTGTCTATTAAGATATTTAACAATTTTAACAATTGAACAATTCTGATAGTTTATTAAAACTAAATACCTTTATTTTTTATCTAATAACAGATTATAAAAACTAAATAACTTTATTTTTATCTAACAGATTATAAAAACTAAATAACTTTATTTTTATCTAACAGATTATAAAAACTAAATAACTTTGTCTTCATCATCAAGGAGTCAACACTTTGGTTTTCTCTACTTACGAGATCAAAGCCTTTACAAGCAGTCTGGTCTACTTTCTTCCTCTCTAACGTCATCTACTGCCACTCTTTTTCTTACATAGACTAAATATCTATGTTTGTTTAAGTCAACAGTGTATTAAGAGTGTGTTTGGATGGCTGTGGTTTTCTAATGTATGGTTCTATAATATTTTGTTACTAAATTATGTTTGGATACATATTTGTGTTTGGATGATGGTAATGTAATGTTATAAAATTGAAAAATGACTATAACTTTTAGTAAATAATATTATAATTCAAGTTGGATTTTTTTTAAAAAAATTTTTTCTTTTAATAATACTCTAAATATAATTTAAATAAAAATTATACATTTATATGATATATTGATTTAAACGTTATCAATCATTTAAGGTAATTAAACGTAATCTAATATGAAAATTGAAATATATATATATATTTCAATATATATGGATGTATAATTGTAAATATATAAATCTAATTTTCAAATTGAATTGAACTCAATTTATTTGGTCTAAAAAATTAATTTTCACTCTTTATTCAATTTACTTAAAAATATATTTTTAAAAATAAATTATAATTAATACTATTAAAATAAAATTACATATCTAATTTATATATATATATATATATTTATAATAATATAAATATTATTTTGATAACAACATAATATCAATTTAATAATATAGTATACTTTAAAATATTAATAAAATAATAATAGGGTAAATTAGAAAATAAAAAATTGAAATTAAGCCAATCCGCTGCTTCCAAAAAGTGGAGCTTTTCAATCCACACATTACATTCATGAACAAAACAGTACCACACCAACCCATAAAACAAACATAGTATAGAACAAATATAACCAAACTGTACCATGTGAACCCACCATCCAAACACAACCTAAGTGTTTTGTTTGAATCTATATATATGTGAAGCATTTACTAGTCGATTATTTTTTGTTGATATGCTTGTAGTTTCATTTCTTGTTCCAATTACTCCGGATTATGGTTTGCTTATGTGTTATGGTGATGGAGTCTTTGATTCACGCTTTAACCCTCATGTCACTGTGAGAGAAAGTAAGTTATTCAGAAATGTTATTTTTAACACCTTCTTATTATTAAGAGACTCTGTTGAATTCTGTTACGTGACTATGTTATGATTTGATCTTATCCATGCAACATTAGATTTGATTGGGGGTTGTTATTTCCCACGGCCTAATTACTATAGGTAACATTTTTTTTCCAAATATAACCTTGTAATATATTTTTAATATATAATCAAATTTAATTCTACAAAATAAACTAATTTATTTTATAATATTTTTATACCATTTGTATCCTTGAAATACTATTTTATTTATGAAGTTTTATATTTGATTTGATTGATATTTTTTCAGGATGATATTTTAAATCTTAAATCCTAATAAAATAAAATATCATAATTCTACTAGACACAAATATATAGTTTGATACAGAGAACATCATATAAGTCGTCATCTTTAATGTTCTCCATAAACTTAACAAGATCTTAGTTTTCTTTGAAATCATATTAACGAGGAAGAGGATGAAACTCGTGATCATTGAATCCCACATCTGTACTCAAACAACATTATATAATTAGTAAAATTACAATAAGTAAACTAACGATGTATTAATTCAATATTTTTAATTACATAAATTGTTTTTGATTTGTAATGTATTTACAGTAGTTTAGTAAAGATCAAATATAAATCAATTGAGGAGTTTTAAGTTAACTAGACAATTTAATATATATATTAATTATTAAATTAAGGTTAATTAAGTTATTTTAATATTATTTAAATAATTTATAATTTTATTATATTAAAATAGAAAAATAAATTGAAAGGATATTTAAAATAATTATTTAAACATGTTATGAATATTTTAGTAATGTTGATGTTAGGTATAGTAATTTGATCGTGGGAAATAGCAACCATGATTTAATTTTATCTATGTTGTATTTGAATCAAACTCATGTTATCTACACACTAGAACGTGAATGTGTATCTATAAATATATTATTTGATCCATGAAACAAATATCATCTTCTTATTCAGAGCTGCTTGTATCTAACTCTATTTTATCTCTGTTTATTATTTTTCTTCACATGGTATCAGAGCCATTAATGGCTTCCAACATAGCAGTTACTTCACCCGTTTATTCTCCAACAACTACTTCCCACCAACAACTACTTTCCATCAAACCTTTACAATCAAGCTGAACAACAAAAACTACCCAGCCTGGAAAACACAATTTCTGCCTTTATTGAACTATCAAAATTTGATGGGTTACATTGATGGCTCTAATCCGAAGCCCCCTTCCCTTATTCTCAATCCTACAGATCCATCCACTACCATTTGAAATTATAATAATATTTATTACAACGTGAAAAAAATTATATTTTAATGTATTGAAGTATGATATTCAATTTAATAATTCTATTTTATTTTAATTTAATAAAGTAAGAATTATCTAAAAAATAAAGTATATTTATATATTTTAAATTTAAAAAAAAATATATATAATTTTATTTGTTAAAACACAAACAGTTTAGATACGATCATTTTCAACAGCTTTGAGATTAATTATCTAATAATCTCCAACAATTTTGAGATTATTTATCCGATATTCTTCAATAATATTTTATCTCCCACACAATATAAACACTCTTCACCATATAAACACTCTTTAGGAGCCTCTAAGCGACTTGACGGAACTGCGGCCGCCTTTACGGGCTCAAATCGCGTCCTAGTGAGTTCAGGTATAGTTAAATCCCATATGTTATGTAACTATTCTCAAATTTGAAAAAACGAAATTGTCTTTTTGATAAAGTTGATTAATTCTCTCTTTAGATCATCGTGACGATGGTGTGAACCCAATCATTGAAATTGTAGCCGTAAACCTTAGTGACCAGAACATTCAAGGTATATTTCATTATGTGTACTGGTTTTCTTGCATTGTGACAATAAATGTCTACCATGTATGTTTCATTATGTGTACTGTTTTTCATTGGAAATGTCTGCAACCCTAATCACTTTAGTCAAGATTTGTATAATGTGTGGTTACACCTTAGCTAAAATATTATTTTTTAAATATTTTGAAGTTACACATCCATGAGGATCTGCAGGACTAAGATCAAAATTTTAATGTTTGGTATTTTCATTTAGTCTTCTTTCTGCCCTTAGCCTGAATGGTGTGTATTAACTTCTTTCTGTGTTTCATTATACTTTTCTTTCTCAGAACCGAAGAAATTAGTTAGTGGCAGCAACTTTTATGTTTTCCCACGGGTGGATCCAAAAGGTGAAAAAATTGCATGGATTGAATGGCATCATCCTAACATGCCATGGGACAAATCTGAACTCTTGGTTGGATATATTTCTGAAAATGGTTACTCCTAATTGCATCCTCTTCAAGAATAACAAGCTTGCATTTGCTCTTTTATAGTATGATTTAATGGACCTACTATGGAGTTGCTTAGGCTGACCAAAACATGATTCACTGACATCATTTCTCATTTAATTGTTCCTTTTCAACTGCTTAGGTACATGGATATCTTATGGTATTGATATGTGACATGTTTTCAAATGTCGATGATAATTTTGCAAATCTTTTCTCATACAATCGAGATTGTCTATCCCTCCACTTTATGGTTTTGCTAATTGAAATGTCTTTGTTGTACCAATATTAGCTTGGTGACATGCATGCAACATATTCTGTTCACATTTCCTATCAAGGTGCCGCTAACAAATTCTAATAAAGTGCAAAAATTATAAAAATGCCCCTGCACGTGTTTTGTATAAATAAGTTAGTTAGAGACTTTTAAAGTATCTTTTGTCATTGTTGGTAGAGAAATTTGTTATTCTAGTTAGAGAAACACTTATATCTAGTGTTCTAGAGAGAAAGTGAAGATCTTTCGCTTTCTTGGAAGAGGTTTCAAGATTGATTGCAAGGATTTCACTTAGATTATCAAGACTTCAAGCTGCTTCTTGGAGATCTTCTTCAACATCACTAGTTTGTCTTGATCCCTTGCTCTTTTATTGAATTTTTACTATTTTCAATGGAACTTACCTGTGATTTTTGTGAATCTACTTTGAATATGAGTGGTTAAATTCTATTTTTTAATTGTTGATTCTTGATCATATAGTACCTTTTGTGTTTGGATGTTTGGAATTGAGTACTTAATTTAATGAGAATTAATTAAACATTATAATTTAACTTTGATTAAGACTAGAGATAAGTAATTTTGAGGTTAAATCTAAGATTTAAATATTCACTTAGGTTAGAGACAACAATTTTTTAATATCAACCATAATTAGGATTGGGCTTTATAAATCATTATCACATACTATAGAGATATAGCTGAAATTGAGATTAGGATCATTTAGTAATTGAGAGTTAACTAATTTGGCTCAATTTGGATCCATTCTATGTGATTTTGAGTTTAATCATTTATGACTTTATGGAAAATGATTATGATGCATTAGATTGTGAAATAATAACCATATTCTCTCATTGATTTACTCTAAGTGTACTCTTGTTTAGTTTTTATTAATTTGAATTTTGTCTAAACTCAAACTGAATTAATTGAAAATCACACATTGAATCTTGATTTGATAAATTTTTGGCTGTTCACTCAATTATTCTTAAAAAGTCTTTTCTCCTAGAGGACGATAACCTTGCAACTACTACATTAGACATTGTACTAAGTGGTGTTAAAACCGTTTGATCAAATCTTACACTCTAGTATCTTTTCTTATGGTGACACAAACACTAGATGTATAGTTCAAAGATGGAAAGGATCTCATAGGATCCACATTCCCCTAAGCGAAAACTTTTAATAATTAGTTAATTAATCCATATTGCAAAGAACATTAATATTATTCATAATGAAATGTTAAATGCATATACAATTTTTATGGAAATACGCTAAATAGCAATTAAATTCATAAAATTGCGTCTGGTAAAACAATTGGTTAGAAGACTAGAAAACCGCGTTTCTTGAACAATTGGAAAAAGATGGTAAAACACATCTAAAAAAATGCCTATATATAGGACTTTTATCTTTTGATTGAAAAGGTGTATTAAGCAATTAGAGGAATAGAAACGGGATGAATATTCTAAACGCCATGGAAATGGGTACATGGGAAAGATCATTGAAATTGAAATATGTTTTATCAGAATTGAAGATGTCAGAGCTTTCCCATGTCACTCATTTCTACGGTTTCTAGATTTTTCTCTCATTTCTATATGTTCTTCTTTCAACATCAGATTTCATATGTGACATGGGTACGTGACCTTATCTTTATTTCCGGCATTATTTCTATATGTTCTTTTTCGATTTTAACTATTATTTGGTTTTTCTTTCCTTCTAATAACTATTTTCTAAAGAAATTTGAAAAATCTAACATATAGAATAAGCATTGGTAGATCTATGATTTTTTCCCCATTTATAGCCATAATTTCAATCGATCTGAGTCATCACAATTTGAAATCAATTTTATCACTGTACCTATTTGTTTTAGGTAATTTAATTGAATTTTGTTGAGAAATTAATTCAAAAAAATATGATATTAATCAAACAAATATTATCAAGCAAGATGATCTAATTAATATTCACATAGAAATGAAGATCTTTTACATAAATATTGAACAACAAGGAGAAGTACACAAAATTGGTATATATGAACCTTGAATTTTATCAAATACGCGTACTATTCATGATATTTTGATAAATACGGGTACTATTCATGATATAATTTTAAAGTGAACAATAAATAACAGTTAATAGTAGTAATGATAAATAAAGAAAAGGCGTAATGGTCTCGGAAGCCCCTGAATTCGGTCATTCCAACTTCATGAAATGTCAATTTAACCTCTTAACTTCCAAATGTTAAATCAATTAAGCCCACTTTTTTTATTTATTATGTGGATGACTTAATTGATATTTCCAAGTTAACCCTTTTTTATTGCCAAATCGACCTCTACAGCAGCAAAAATGGCTTAATTGACTCCCCATTTGGAGTGGGTAAACTAACCATTTTTAAAGTGTGAGAGCTAACCTGAAAAATATAATTAAAGTCAGGGGCTTCTAACACCCTTATGCCTAAAGATAATGGTAATAGTTTCATTTGGTTTTATAATAATTAAAAAATATATTTCACAATAAATATTTTCTACCCACTTTATATAAAATAAGATCAACTCCTCATTCAATGTATAGTTATCTTCTTCCTTACTAGGGGTGTCCGAAAAATCCGTGACCCGATAACAAGATCTGAACCCGTCGGGTTTATCAAGGTTCGGGTCAGTCCAGGTTCATTAACAGGGTTGGGGTCGATCCATAAATTTAGAAAAAGTCGGATTTTTTAACAGACCCGACCCGACCTTGACCCGACCCGGTCCAACCCGATAGACTCTATAATAGGCTATTTTTATTTTTATTTTTTATTTTTTATCCATATTGCTAAATATGTGATGCTTTTAACTCTATCCAAACTGTTTTGGGTTCTTTAATCAATATCATAATAAATAGTATCATTATGAGTCAAAAATTTGAAATATATTTATATATTTTCCAAATATTATATAATGTTTTGATGCCACAAACATGTGTTAAATTGGCTGAACGGGTATTGCGAATTGAATAAGAGGAACAATTCGTTCGCTCAATTGATTTACTGAAAATATAATGTCAAATCCGTTCTTTAGAAACCCTAAACACCCATTTTATGAGGTGTTACTCTTAACCTTAACAAGAAAAAAATGATTCCGAAATTACAAAAATATAATAATAAAAGTCTGAAAAAATCCCTCTAAACGATCCCAAAACGCTGAAATTAATCAGAACGCCGTTTCGCTTCAACCAGTAAAATTTGGGCTCCAAATTCCATACTCAAAATCAATGCCGAAAACCTGGTGCATCATGTTTTTTGGTTTTTTTTTATTAAAATAGGTTTGACCCGACCTTGACCCAAGACAGACCCGAAATGTTAAAGGGTTCAGTCCGGTCCGCATATTACCACACTTTCGGATTTCGGGTCAAACAGGTTTTTCCGGATTTGACACGCACCCGACCCGTGAACACCCTATTCTTTACCTAATAATAATAATAAATTATATTATTATTATAATTTATTATTATTATTATTAGCCAAAACTAGAATTAAATTGAAGAGACCCACCACCTATTTAAATTCGTTAACTATTGTTATGATTTTGGGACTTTTATTAAATTTGTTGATCAGTGCATTAAAAAAATCGAGATAATTTGCTTTGACATTTATATTTGAATTATCGAGGGGTTCACACATTTATGAATATAATAGTATTATTACTATATATTTTTATTAAAATTATTTAATATAATTTAAATTATTATTTGATTCTAATAGTTTATTTTATTATTAATGTTAATTTAATTTAAATACACAATGAATTAAAAGTTTAATTAATTTAATATTTAATCAAAATTATACTTTAAAAAAATTGGTTGTTTATATAATTAAGTACAAAATAAATGAAAGTAGTTAGTATGTAGTATATAATAAGAAATGATATTTTACTAAGTGAACTTAAATTAAATAATGTTTATTTGAAATAATATCTTATTGATGGAATAAATAAAATTAATATTAAATAATAAAAATAATTAATAAAAAATATTTGAATATTAAATAATTTTGAAACAAAATAAATTAATGTACAATATTAAAAAAATAAATTGAACTTTAATTAATTAAATATTTAAATAAATAAACAGTTAAGTAAGATAAATAATTACAAAATATCTATTTTAACTAAATTCACTCTAAAGCTAGCTGATTCTCCCAATAAAGTTTCTCCTCTTCCTTTCAAGCAAAGTCATTTTTTTATGTAGAATGCCTTGTGAATCTCCTCCGGTGTTTTGTCTTGATCATATTGAAGAGTAAAGTCCAACATATTCTTGGTAGCCTAATCATACAACTCATAACAATACAAACAATCAATATTCAATTGCATTTCAATGGGCTTTAGTGCCCACTTACGAAATATTTTGACATATTAGAAGAATTGGATTTTATATATTAACGGTATCATTTCTTCCTGCAACAACAACAACCACAAACAAAAATCACACTTTCACATAATACTCGGTAAAAATCACACAAAATACAACCTTAACATAAAAACAAGTACAACTGTGAGAAAATTAAAAATTATAAAATTCTAAGTTTTCATTGTTTTCAAATAAGATTTCTTAATAACATCCAAATAATTTAATCAAATAGAGCAGACATGGTCACCATACAAGTCCTGCAATGAGAGAAGACAACATTCATAGCCAGCTTACTTTGATGGAGCTCAGACCTTCAAGTAGGAGAACTTTCCATCCTATTTAGAGCACGACTTGAAAAACACAATATTGTTGAATCTAAAATCATTGGTACAAACATCTTAAAACTCCAAAACCAATATATTCTCCATCTTGTTATCTCCTAACTAAAAGATGTATAGGTTTTGAACTTATAAAAAAATCATGTACCAAAATACAATCAACTCAAAATTAAACAATAGTCCAACAAACAAAAATAGTGATCGCAAGAGTAAAAATCAATGACACGAACCCCAATTTACCTTGAGCGGTTTCACTAAATTTGGATTAGAAGAATGTTTGTTTCTAGAAATATAATATGAATGCAACTTAAGAAAACAAACATATTATGATCAAAATCTATATAACATTGACATTTGATATCAACAAATCTTCCACCTTCAAACCAAGTAGTTTCAAACTTTTCTAAGAGTATATGCAAATGATAACTAACAAAGTTACTTCTTTACCCACAAAAAATAAGTGCCATATTAAAAAATTGAGTAGACTATTTCAAAGAACACTAAAATACCAAGAAAACAATTTGAAATCAATCATAAAAACAAATATGTATAGTCGATGAAAGCACAACAATAAAAAATAAAAACAAATAAATTGGACCAACTGCCTTAGAAGAGATCTTTACTCGATTTAGCCTATGTTTATAACTAATGTCCTAATTTTAAAAATAAAACTACAATAAAAACCAAAACTAAACCCTAAAACATATAGTTTTCTATTACTCTCACAAGTTTTTATTGATACCTATTAACTAGACAATCAAGGATAAAAAATCTACCATTTAAAATCTTATGACGATTAAACTACATGTTGAATTTAAAAACTTCTACTATCTTTTTGATTCTGAAGGTAACTCTATCTTTAATGAAAATTATCCATTTAGTGGATATTTATTTATAATTACAAATTCACTTCCAAACTACACAAAATATCAAAATAGAGTAAATTAGCATCGAAATTCAATCAACGTGACCCATTGACCAAAATTTGTTGGGCTTCTCTTCCCCGAAATAGAGTAAATCTAATGTCTCTTGTAAATATCATCAACCTAAAGACGAACTTGGTTTTATGAGCTATTCATTGTGTCCAGTTTGTATGAAAAAATAAATGAGACGAACATGTCCTATACGCTATTTAGTATTGAGCTAATAAACAAAAGTACATTTTTAATTCTATTTTGCTTTATTGATAAAATATCTACTTGAAATATTCAAAAAAATTATTTTATATATGAGACTAATTGATTTGTTTTTAATAAATTGTAGTAGTTCAGGGAAAATATGAATTGTTGGTAGTACTGAGTTCTATCCAGCTTCATTCATGAAATTTGAATTTTTCATTGGCAAGAATTTTTTATTAACAAATTGCATTACTATTATTGTTTTATTACGGGGTTAATGTTGTTAGTTTACTTTTCATTTTGGTAATCTACATAGCTTTTCTAATTATATTCTGGTCTGAATAGAAATCTCCTTTAATTAATATTGTTAACCATCAAATCAAGCAGATTTTGTCGATCTACTTATATGCTTTTGTTAAATGTACATATGCTTCAATGTGTGTTTCAGTATAAATAATTGCTTGTCTTATGGCTTCATTCTACTCATATCCAATACAATTTTTAAATTTTGGTCTGCGTATTGTGCTTAATTTATTATGGAAAAAATATGCAGCAATTTTATGGTGTTGTTATATGAAATAGAATTTTTCCTTAACAAATAAATAATTTTATATGAAATGTTTGTCGAGATTTATTTTACCATAATTTCACTTAAAGTGAACTTGTAGGAGTTCATAAATATTACTTTGACTATTAATGTTACTTTGAAGCATCAAAATACAGTTGTTTGTGTTGGATTCCTTACTGAAATGCTTTGATTTGAATAATTGGATTGGAATGTTTCTACTGAGTTTCAATAGTCGGATTATAGATATGCTGAAATCTTCCATCTCTCTTATATCATTCTTTGGTCTCTTGCTAGATCACAATTCTTCATTAGCCATGGTCATATTAAAATTGCAAGGGTTTTCAAATTTAGAAGTCATTGATTATTGGTGGTTTGAAAACAGACTGAAATTATTGGTTTCAATATTTCAGATAAGAATCCCATCAATGTCTAATGTAGTATTTAAAATATCGTCACCACAGGGATTGACAGCTAAGAAGAATGATTGAAATTAAGATCTAAACTGAATTGCCAAAAGAATCCTATGTACAAGATAAATCGTTGAATTCAAAGAATTGATATGGACTATGAGCACTGATGACATTCATTCAATTAAAACACGAAATAGCATTCAATTCTGCAATTGATCTCAACAATGACTAAGCTGATCTGCTAAATTCTGTTATCAATTAACTTCTCATGCACGTTTCAACTCTAAATCACAGATTTACCTTCTGTTAAAAGATCTCTCGATTCAATTTAACATATCTCAATCATAAAGTTGCATATATCTCTATACTGCAAACTATACAACTAATAAACACAATCTGTAGAAAATTAGATCTATAGTTTATCTCTAGAACTACGATCCTTTGTTCTTAGATCTGAAACCTAATTGCCATCTCTAGTCTGAATTAAGCTTCAAATTAACAAAATTACGTAACTCTCGTTCTTGTAATCAATAAGCTCATGAAATTCAAGTAAATCTGGCTGTAAATTGGACAAGATTCATGCAATCAAATGATAATCAATACTCAAATATCAGCAAAACCGCAAAGCTTTTAGCTAGCACAACTACTTCAGAATATTCAATCAAAGTACAAAATCATCATCGACATGCTTAAGATTTAAATCTTACCAAGGAAGATTGAAGTTAGACTCTATCACAGTTTTGCTTCACAACCTTCAAGCTAAATCTCAATGATCAACAGAAAACAGAGTACAAAAACTTCTTCAAGATACTTCTCTGAAAATATTGAATAAAGCGTATAGAAGAATCTAGAATTTCTTTTCTTCAAGGATAATATAATGTCAAAAGTTCAAAAGAATCTCAAAAAGTCTCTTAATGCTTTTTCTGAGCTCTTATTTATAAAGTTTTATCTCAGTGGCAATTTTGAAATAAAATCATCAAAGAAACACAAATTGGCGAAGTAACATTTTTCTCCACTTATGTCGTCTGTTCCTTCGCCTGAACCTAAGCAACTTAGTCAAATTTCGCTTGTCTTGATCGCCAAGCTAACAACCTCCCTAAGCAAAATGTGCTCAACATTGCCATAATATGTCGCCTAATATCTAGGCGAGTGATCTTTCCTCGCCATAACATTCCTCCAAATATAAACACTCCAGGTGATGTTTTATCGAATGTCGCCTTTTATCACCCCTCAACTTGGCGATATATTTCCTATATTGCTTCAGTTATCGCTTTAAGATAGGCGAGGTTGACCTTTCAACGCCTAAGAATTTCGCCAAGGTGGCGACAAAAGAAAGCGACGAGTTCCTGATTCGCCTTATGTATTTTATTCTTCGAGGCCAGATCTTTTTTATATCGCCTGCTTCATCGCCCTCTCTTCCAGATTGTGGCGATATCTTTAAGCGAATCCTTTCCTCAGCATATCATTTCACCATTATTGTTGACTTCGGATGAAATTCCAATTTGGTCCTTTTTTCCTTGATTTTGCATGATTTAGCTCCTTTTCCACATCTTTTCATCCAAGTCCCTGTCTCAGCAATAATAGTCTAGAATTACTATAAATTTATTCAATATCTCATCTTTAAAGCTCAATTTCTTTACCTTTAAACTCATAAAATACACTAAAATATAGGTAAATTCTAGACTTATCAATTATCAATACCGTTTATCAATATAATGTTGAAACAAACTTGATTAGCTTTAATCAATAGGAAAAGTGTCACAGTTTTTAGTTTCTTTTTATACTAATTCTCTACCAATTCTACTCGCACTAGGATTTTGTATAGTTAGTCTTGTACTATCTTACACATTCAACATTGAGTAGTTATTAAAATAGATGGAGAAGTTAAAACATAGAAAATTTGTATATGTTTCAAACTATAGTTATTTTGAATTGTTAATGGACTATATTTGTCATTCAAAATAATGTGATTAAGTTCTATAATTGTAACACCACAAAAATTGACCCCAATTTTGGTTGAAATTATGATTTGGAAATTAAGTTTAGGGTTTTGAAAATTGTGATTTACTTTAATCATTATGCTTTTACTAAAGAAGATAAGTTATTCAAAAATATTATTATTTATAAGACCCTATTGAGGCTTTTTTTTTCTCACAATTTTCAATAATATATATATATATATATATTTTGTGGATTAGAATAGATTTTATGGGTAGTTAAATTATTATTATTTTTTTACCTAACAAAGTTCTATTAAAAAAATTATAATAATATTTGTTACTATGTGCAAAAAATTATATTTTAATTTTAATATATTAAAGTATCATATTCAATTTAATAATTCTATTTTATTTTAATTTAATATATAATATTTTTCGTTTCTTTATACATTTAAAAATGTAGAAAGGATAATAAAGTAAGTGACGTGATGTATATTACTTCTTTAAGTTAAGTAAATGGTAAGTCACGAGATTGTATAAATTTTTTTTTATAACATATTATTATATAAAAATAAAATATTAAAAATTATATATGCCAATAGATACAAATAAAATAAATATGAAATAAATTTAGTTATAAAGTTACATTTGCTTTAGATATATGGTTTTTTTTTAATTATTATTATTATTTTGTTTAGAAGAAGAAATCTTTAATAGATATTTGAATGTGAATTATCCCTTAAATAGGTACGCCACTGACAAAATATTTGATGGATTTTGGTAAAAAAAAAAACTTATAAAACTCTAGAGAATTTATAACCAATAAATATAATTTAATCTATTAAAGTAAGAATTATTTATAAAATAAAATATATTTATATTTTTAAATTAAAAAGACATAATTTTATTTGTTATGTAACACCCGAACCCCTGCCCCGACGAAAAGGGAACGCGGAGATCGGACGTCACATGCGGAAGACAGAAACATAACACACAAATAACAGATAAATAGATAAATACAAATCATATTCAAATCTGAAAGACAGTTCTTATAAATCCAAATTAAAATAGTTCGAAAATAAATCCAAATCCAAATTGTAGTTGAACTACTAGTTCCAAATGTAAGACAATTACATAAAAATATCTCATTACTCTAAAAACAAATCCAAAACATCTGCAGTGGGTTCAAAATACAGAAATAAATCTAGTAAAGAAAATTGATATGAAATCCAAATCTGAAGAGGATGTCATGTGAATGCTCGATGCTAGTGATATCCTGCTATCCCACCTGACTATCTAAACTCAACAATTCCATTCCCAAAAAGGGTTGAAAACATACGAAACAAAAATAGAAACAACGAAGGGTCAGACTATCGATGTCTGGTTTGTAAGCCAATGCCCAACAAACACATACAGATGCGTCTTATTAAACAGAATAGTATTTCATCCACAAATGCAAGTTAGTTAACAACCAAAGGGTACAAACATAAGCAAACAAGTTGATTAACAAATCAAGTTATCCCAAAATTTAATCCCTTTTAAGTGATCTAGGATAAATGATTAGAGATTATTGCAATTACCAACTGAAAAGGCTTTACAGTTATCAAATTATTTTTAGAAGGAAGACCGTAACCGAATAGTAGTTCGGTAAGCAGTCCAGTAGGTTATACGGTCAGAGAGCGTTACCAGACTTCCCGAATTGTAGTTCGGTGAACATTCCGGTAAGCTATACGGTCAGAGAGCAATTATACGAATCCAAGGAAAGTTTAAGTGACAGTTCGGTACCTATTCCGGTATGAAGCTCGGTCAGAGAGTTTCAATTCTCTCAGACATGCCGAATTGTAATTCGGTACCTAACTCGGTGAAGAGTTCGGTCAGAGAGGTTGAACAGTCTTCGGAGGCTCATACCGAACTACAGTTCAGTAACTTATTCGGTAAGTAATTCGTCCAGAGAGTGAAGCTAATGATCTCCAGTCTGACCGAATTGTATTTCGGTAACCAGCTCGGTAAGGAGTTCGTCCAGAGACCATCCTACGTTCAGTTTTCCAGTTTTAAATGACAGTCCGGTATCTAATTCGGTAAACAGCCCGGTTACGGACCCTGGGCACATTTTAAGCCTATTTCAAGTTATTTCGATAAACAAACAAAGTCTAGCTACCTAGTAGGGTCTAATCTAAGCACTTACAGCCAATTAGTAGTCACCATAAACACTACCTAGTGTTAAAACCCAAAAGAAAACAACTAGCAGCAGCCAAAAATAAACCACAACATATCCAACACATAACCAGAAGCAGAAACACATCATTATCACAAAGTTCAGATTACCCAAATTATTTTGTGTTTAACTTACCAGGCCTGTCCTTAGTCTAATAACAAAATCGGGAACAAAACAGACAGATAGGGTTAAACCCTCAGAGATGGATCAAAGATCCCGGAGATGATGCCGTCGCATCTAGAAATGAGCCAAGCTCCAAAAATGATGCCGTCGCATCCAGTTTCGCGCATCGATGTATACATCTTATTTTTCTTAACAGCATGCTGGTCTTATCGTATTAACCTTAGGACAGGACTTTAGCAGATTCCAAAATTCAATTTTTCATATAGCAGACAGATAGCAAACAAATGTGAACATAAATTTATATGTCCGAACATGATCAAATAATAGGGCAGCAATATTCCCAAGCAAATTATATCAAATGCAGCAGATTAAGTATTCAATCATAGTTTTCAACTTATTTTTGTTTATCCAATTCGCAAACAAATAAACAAACAAATCAAACAAAAGTGAGGGCGTAAACATGGCTACTAACCTTATTCGCTAATCCAAAATATCACCGAAATTACTCCGGTTGACGATCCCCAACTTGGTCTACACCAAATCAAGAATAATCCATAAATTTCCAATTCACAAAAGTTAGGGTTTATACCCAAAAAGCAATTAAAATCGATTAAGACCCAATATACCCAAATCATGAAATCAACTTCACGGGTTTCAAAACTCATACTATTAGAAAAAAAATCCCCAAATCAATTTGTAGAAAACAACATCAATTCATCAAACCCTAATTATAGATAAAATCCCCAAATCAATTAAAAGTTAATTAAAAACAAGAAGAGAAAGGATTTATTACCTAGATGTGAAGAAATCAAGGCAACACAAAAATCCAATTGCAAACTTTGAAAATCGTGGCTTTGAAAATCCGTGGAACGTTTCTTGGTTTGAGAGAAAAGTGAGAATACGTAAAAAGCTCTTTCTTTAGGTTTTGTGACAAATGAATTTCAAAGCATCTTTTTATATTTATATGGGTGGCAAATATCACCATAAGCCCACATGTTTTCACTTTAATTAAAAATAACCCCATTTATAAAATAATTACAAAATTATCTCTACTATCCAATTGTTTTCAAAACCAACCCAAAAGTCAACGGAGTCAGATTATTTGGTCAAACCGGAAAAAGTCAACTTTTTTCAAAAATGCCTATTTTACCCTTAAAATGAAAATAAATAAAAATCAAGAAAAATTTCAAAATTAAGCAGACGAATAGCCCCAGATTACGGACGTGACAGCTCTACCCTACTTAAGAAATTTCGTCCGCGAAATTACCTGAACTAAACAGATATGGATACTGACGTCGCATAGTCCCTTCTGGTTCCCACAACGCTTCTTCAACCGCGTGGTTACGCCAGAGGACCTTAACTAGGGGTACAGTCTTGTTCCTCAAAACTTTCACTTCCCTAGCCAAAATCTGAACTGGTTTTTCCTTATAACTCAAATCCGGTCGAATCTCAATAGTCTCACATGTAAGGACATGAGAAGGATCAGAACGATACCTTCTTAACATCGATATATGAAAGACATTATGGATCTTTTCCAATTCAGATGGCAAAGCAAGTCGATAAGCAACTGGACCAATCCTTTCCAGAATTTCATAAGGTCCAATGAATCGCGGAGCCAACTTACCTTTCCGACCGAATCGAAAAACTTTCTTCCATGGAGAAAGTTTCAAAAATACCTTATCACCAACTTGGTATTCAATATCCTTCCTCTTAAGGTCAGCATAGGACTTCTGCCAATCCGATGCTTTCTTAAGCTTCTCCTTAATCAACTTAACTTTCTCCTCAGCTTCCAAAAGTAAATTCGGACCAACAATCCGAGACTCTCCCAACTCAGTCCAACACAACGGAGTACGGCACTTCCGACCATGCAAAGCCTCATAAGGAGCCATACAGATACTCGCCTGAAAATAGTTATTGTAGGCAAACTCAACCAGAGGCAAGTACTTGATCCAAGAACCACCAAATTCAATCACACAACATCTGAACATGTCCTCCAGAGTCTGGATTGTCCTTTCGGACTGCCCGTCAGTTTGCGGATGAAAGGCGGTACTGAAATTCAACTTCGTCCCCAACGCCTCTTGAAATTTCTTCCAGAATGGCGAGGTGAACCTAGGATCCCTGTCAGAAATAATAGACGAAGGAACCCCATGTAACCTCACAATTTCCTTCAGATACAACTCAGCCAATCTCTCCAGAGAATAATCAACCCGGATTGGCAGAAAGTGTGCAGACTTGGTCAAACGATCCACAATCACCCAAATAGCATCAAACTTCTCACGAGCCAATGGCAACCCAACAAAAAAATCCATAGTGACTCGATCCCACTTTCATTCCGGAACTGATATCTGCTGAAGCAAACCAGATGGAAGTTGATGTTCTGCCTTAACTTGATGACAGACCAAACACTTCCCAACAAAATCGACAATGTCTATCTTCATACCCGGCCACCAATACATCACCTTCAGATCGTGATACATCTTAGTAGCACCAGGATGCATAGCATACACTTGCCTATGCGCTTCTGTCAATATTTCAGCTCTCAGATTATCGGATAATGGCACGTAAATCCGATCACCAAAATACCAACTACCATCATCTCTCTGAGACGCTTCAGTTCTCTTACCCTGACCAGATTTCTTAGCCCACTCCAAAGCTACCTCATCCGACTTCTGAGCTTCCAAAATTCTAGCAGTCAAATCTGGTTTCACTACCAGTTCGGCTACCAGAGCATCATCCTTCAGACTCAATCTGGCCATCACGGCATACAAAGCGTGCATGGATTTGCGGCTAAGAGCATCCGCTACCACGTTAGCTTTACCAGGATGGTAATTGATCTCCATATCATAATCCTTCAAAAATTCAACCCATCTACGTTGTCTCAAATTCAAATCCTTCTGCACTGGTAGATACTGCAAACTCTTGTGATCTGTATACACAAAACACTTCGCTCCGTACAAATAATGTCTCCAGATTTTCAATGCAAAGACAATGGCAGCCAACTCCAAATCATGAGTAGGGTAATTACGCTCATGAATCCGCAATTGCCTTGATGCATAAGCAATCACATTCCGGCCTTGCATAAGTACACAACCAAGACCGTTCAGCGAAGCATCACTATACACAATGTAGTCCACCCCCCTTCAACCGGCTGAACCAAAACTGGAGCTTCAGTAAGCAACTTCTTCAACAAATCAAAACGTTCCTGACACTTGCTAGTCCATTCAAATTTAGCTCCCTTATGCAGAAGCTTCGTCAAAGGATCTGCAATGGAGGAGAATCCTTTCACAAACTGACGGTAATAACCCGCCAAACCCAGAAAACTCCTTACTTCAGTCACATTCACAAGTGGTTTCCAAGCCATTACAGCCTCAATCTTTTTCGGATCCACCTTAATGCCATCTTTTGAAATCACATGACCAAGAAACGCTACTTCTTCCATCTAGAACTCACATTTGGACAGTTTCGCATAAAGTTGGTTCTCACAAAGAATCAGCAAAATTATTCTCAAATGCTTAGCATGCTCTTCCTTGTCTTTCGAATACACCAGAATGTCGTCAATAAACACCACAACAAACTGGTCCAGAAATTGCTTAAACACTCTGTTCATCAAATCCATAAAGACAGCAGGAGCATTAGTCAAACCAAATGGCATCACCATAAATTCATAGTGGTCATACCTGGTCCGAAATGCTGACTTAGGAATATCCGACTCCTAGATCCTCAATTGATGATAACCAGATCTCAAATCAATCTTAGAGAACACACCAGCCCCTCTCAACTGATCAAACAAATCATCTAAACGGGGAAGAGGGTACTTGTTCTTCACAGTAAGCTTATTTAACTGCCGGTAGTCAATATACAACCGGAAAGTTCCGTCTTTCTTCTTCACAAACAGAACTGGAGCACCCCAAGGTGAAGTACTCGGTCGAATATAGCCTTTATCCAACAATTCTTGCAACTGGACTTTCAATTCCTTCAATTCTGCCGGAGCCATTCGATAAGGTGCCATAGAAACTGGCGCGGCGCTCGGAACAAGCTCAATAGTAAACTCCACTTCTCTCTGTGGCGGCAAACCCGGAATTTCATTAGGAAAGATATCCAAAAATTCATTAACAGTCGGAATGAACTTTCCATCGGAACGTGGCTCATCCACTTCTACCACATGAGCCAAGAATGCTTCACATCCACTTTGAAGCATCTTATCACACAAAGCAGCCGAAACAACCCTATCTAAAGGATTCCTACAATCACCAACAAAAGTGACCCAACCGTGCGGAGATTGAATAGTCATCCTCTTCGCCCTACAATCCATAACTGCTTCATGTCTAGACAACCAATCCATACCCAGAATAACATCAAACTCATTACTTTTCAACTTCAGCAAATCACCCAGAAAAGTAATACCACCAATCACAATTGGCACATCACGATACACACGGTTAACTACAACACAATTCCCCAACGGATTCGTGACATACAGATCCTTATCAGTCAAACCAGATTCCCAACTAAGGTACGGTCACGTCCAAAGGGGAGATTACGGCTTCTGCCAGCCATAATCTAAAAATCGACAAATCAAAAAGGAATTCGGGATGGGAAATGCTCAGAAGCAGGTGTTAGCAAAGATATACTCAGTAAGACTCAATTCCTTGAATACAATGTCATGAGTTTGAAAACAATGCACAAACACACTTATTCTAATGCACAACAAGAAGCAACCGAGAACCGGTGCTCTGATACCAACAAATGTAACACCCGAACCCCCGCCCCGACGGAAAGGGAACGCGGAGATCGGACGTCACATGCGGAAGACAGAAACATAACACACAAATAACAGATAAATAGATAAATACAAATCATATTAAAATCTGAAAGACAGTTCTTATAAATCCAAATTAAAATAGTTCGAAAATAAATCCAAATCCAAATTGTAGTGGAACTACTAGTTCCAAATGTAAGACAATTACATAAAAATATCTCAAGTGTGATTACTCTGAATATAAATCCAAAACATCTGCAATGGGTTTAAAATACAGAAATAAATCCAGCAAAGAAAATTGATATGAAATCCAAATCTGAAGAGGATGCCATGTGAATGCTCGATGCTAGTGATATCCTGCTATCCCACCTGACTGTCTGAACTCAGCAATTCCATTCCCAAAAAGGGTTCAAAACATACAAAATAAAAATAGAAACAACGAAGGGTCAGACTATCGATGTCTGGTTTGTAAGCCAATGCCCAACAAACACATACAGATGCGTCTTATTAAATAGAATAGTATCTCATCCACAAATGCAAGTTAGTTAACAACCAAAGGGTACAAACATAAGCAAACAGGTTGATTAACAAATCAAGTTATCCCAAAATTTAATCCCCTTTAAGTGATCTAGGATAAATGATTATAGATTATTGCAATTACCGACTGAAAAGGCTTTACATTTATCAAATTATTTTTAGAAGGAAGACCGTAACCGAATAGTAGTTCGGTAAGCAGTCCGGTAGGTTATACGGTCAGAGAGCGTTACCAGACTTACCGAATTATAGTTCGGTGAACATTCCAGTAAGCTATACGGTCAGAGAGCAATTATACGAATCCAAGGAAAGTTTAAGTGACAGT
Source organism: Cardiospermum halicacabum (assembly GCA_031304145.1). NCBI lineage: Eukaryota > Viridiplantae > Streptophyta > Magnoliopsida > Sapindales > Sapindaceae > Cardiospermum > Cardiospermum halicacabum. Next base: position 5,238,220 of record CM062392.1, read on the forward strand.
TCGGTACCTATTCCGGTATAAAGCTCTGTCAGAGAGTTTCAATTCTCTCAGACATGCCGAATTGTAATTCGGTACCTAACTTGGTGAAGAGTTCGGTCAGAGAGGTTGAACAGTCTTCGGAGGCTCATACCGAACTACAGTTCGGTAACTTATTCGGTAAGTAATTCATCCAGAGAGTGAATCTAATGATCTCCAGTCTGACCGAATTGTATTTCGGTAACCAGCTCGGTAAGGAGTTCGTCCAGAGACCATCCTACGTTCAGTTTTCCAGTTTTAAATGACAGTCCAGTATCTAATCCGGTAAACAGCCCGGTTACGTACCCTGGGCACTTTTTAAGCCTATTTCAAGTTATTTCGATCGACAAACAAAGTCTAACTACCTAGTTGGGTCTAATCCAAGCACTTACAGCCAATTAGTAGTCACCATAAACACTACCTAGTGTTAAAACCCAAAAGAAAACAACTAGCAGCAGCCAGAAATAAACCACAACATATCCAACACATAACCAGAAGCAGAAATACATCATTATCACAGAGTTCAGATTACCCAAATTAATTAGGTGTTTAACTTACCAGGCCTGTCCTTAGTCTAATAACAAAATCGGGAACAAAACAGACAGATAGGGTTAAACCCTCAGAGATGGATCAAAGATCCCGGAGATGATACCGTCGCATCCAGAAATGAGCCAAGCTCCAGAAATGATGTCGTCGCATCCAGAAAATGGTTGGCAATCAAGGTCATATACGCTTTCGCGCATCGATGTATACATCTTATTTTTCTTAACAGCATGCTGGTCTTATCGTATTAACCTTAGGACAGGACTTTAGCAGATTCCAAAATTCAGTTTTTCATATAACAGACAGATAGCAAACAAATGTGGACATAAATTTATATGTCCGAACATGATCAAATAATAGGACAGCAATATTCCCAAGCAAATTATATCAAATGCAGCAGATTAAGTATTCAATCATAGTTTTCAACTTATTTTTGTTTATCCAATTCGCAAACAAATAAACAAACAAATCAAACAAAAGTGAGGGCGTAAACATGGCTACTAACCTTATTCGCTAATCCAAAATATCACCAAAATTACTCCGGTTGACGATCCCCAACTTGGTCTACACCAAATCAAGAATAATCCATAAATTTCCAATTCACAAAAATTAGGGTTTATACCCAAAAAGCAATTAAAATCGATTTAGACCCAATATACCCAAATCATGAAATCAACTTCACGGGTTTCAAAACTCATACTATTAGAAACAAAATCCCCAAATCAATTTGTAGAAAACAACATCAATTCATCAAACCCTAATTATAGATAAAATCCCCAAATCAATTAAAAGTTAATTAAAAACAAGAAGAGAAAGGATTTATTACCTAGATGTGAAGAAATCAAGACAACACAAAAATCCAATTGCAAACTTTGAAAATCGTGGCTTTGAAAATCCGTGGAACGTTTCTTGGTTTGAGAGAAAAGTGAGAATACGTAAAAAGCTCTTTCTTTAGGTTTTGTGACAAATGAATTTCAAAACATCTTTTTATATTTATATGGGTGGCAAATATCGCCATAAGCCCACATGTTTTCACTTTAATTAAAAATAACCCCATTTATAAAATAATTACAAAATCTTCTCCACTATCCAATTGTTTTCAAAACCAACCCAAAAGTCAACGGAGTCAGATGATTTGGTCAAACCGGAAAAAGTCAACATTTTTCAAAAATGCCTATTTTACCCTTAAAATGAAAATAAATAAAAATCAATAAAAATTTCAAAATTAAGCAGACGAATAGCCCCAGATTACGGACATGACATGTTAAAATACAATCAGTTTAGATTTTGAGATCTCATTCTATGATGATTTTCAACAACTTTGAGATTAATTATCCAATAATCTTCAACAATTTTGAGATTATCGATATTCTTCAATAATATTTTTCTCCCACACTATATAAACACTCTTCACACTGGGCATCAAAACCATCAAAACCATCAACACAGAAAAAAAATTCAGTTCAATTAAAAATGGGAAGAGGAGAAATGAAGATGGTTTGGTTGGCAATATTGTTGTTGCTTATGTGCTGCACAGCACAAGCAATTGAAGCCGTAGAAGAAGTTTCATCTGTTGAGGCATTCAAGAAGAGTCCAACAAAGCCGGGTGGGCATAAAGGTGGACCTCCGTCATGGTGGGGCAGTTGGTGGCATCATGGGTCTCCAAACCCCCCCTAAGAAAGCTCCTAAAAAGCCAAAATGGGGCAGCTGGTGGAAATTTCCATGCCCACCTCTTCCTTCTCCTCCTAAGTGGTGGAAATGGTGGTCTCATCAGTTTAAACAACCACCTTCTCCTCCTAAGAAAACCATCCATCATCAACTAGCTTGCTTTCTTCACTAGCAATTATTAGTAATTTTTGTTTTTATTTCAATAAGTAAATATTAATAAAAATATTTTATTTTAGATTAGAATTTAATTAATTTAGAATTTGAAAAAAATAGCAATGTTCTCATTTAATGAAAAAAGAAGAAGTATTTTTTAGTTTATTTTTTTATTTCAATTGATTATTTAATTAATTTATATTTATTGTTGATAAAATAGACTGGTAATGTAAATAAATATATTAATCTTTATTCTCGTTACCTATGCAAGCATGATGATACATTTGGTAAATCTTATGCACTAGAAGTACGTATAATTACAATTACGGTTACCGTTTAAATACAATAAGATACAGTGAAATAGCGTGAAATAGCTTCCTTGATCATAACGTCTAGTTTCGCATTAAACAAACTTTTCGTTAGAAGATTTGTATTCACAATCTCAGCAAGAAGCAGAGGCAGCACACTCGCGTCCTACTGACTCCAAGTATAGTGAATGGTGAAGGCTCATATGTTATGTCACTGTTCTCAAATTTGAAAAACCGAAATTGTCTTTTTGGTAAAGTTGATTAATTCTCTCTTTAAATCACTGTGACATTGGGTTGAACAATCACTGAAATTGTAGCCGTAAAGCCTAGTGACCAAAACATTCAAGATATTTTTCATTATGTGTACTGGTTTTCTTGCATTATGACAATAAATATCTGCAATGTATGTTTCATTATGTGTACTATTTTTTCTTGCATTGTGAAGGTCGCTGGACATGTGTGCAATGTCTGTAACCCTAATCACTTTGGTCAAGATTATACCACAAACCATGATTTCATAAAAAGTAAAGATTTGTATTATATGTGGTTACACCTTAGCTAAAATATTATTTTTTTAAATATTTTGAAGTTGAGGATATGCAGGACCAAGAACAAAACTTTAATGTTCGATATTTTCATTTAGTCTCCCTTCCGCCTCTTTGCCTGAATGGTGTTTATTAACTTCTTTCTGTGTTTCATTATACTTTTCTTTCTGAGAACTCTGGGTTAGATATATTTTTGAAAATGGGTAAATGAGATTCTATTACTCCTGATAGCATCCTCTTCAAGAATAACAAGCTTGCATTTTCTTTTTTATAGTATGATTTAATGGACATACTATGGAGTTGCTTAGGCTGACCAAAACATGATTCACTGACATCATTTCACTGACATCATTTCTCATTTAATTCTTCGATTTACCTACAATAAATTGTGGGTAAGGATACCCACACTTATTTTAACCATTAGATTAATCTAATGGTAATCTAATGGTTTAAATTAATTGAATTAATAATAATTTTAGAATAATATTTTACCTGCTACTTGCTCTTAACCTGCTTTATTTTTTTAATATTTTTTAATATTTTAAAATTAAATTTTTTTTATTTATTAAATTCAGTTTTTATTTTCTATTTACATATTAATTAGTATATTTATTTTCTGTTTACATACTAATTAGAGTGTATTTTTATCATATGAGACTGAATAAATTTATATAAATTATGTAACAACATTCTAATTATAATTTTACAACATTAATTTTTATTTAAATTAATATAAAATCGTAACATTTACATGAGATTTGCAATATCTTGATATTAATGTTGCTACCTCAATTATTTTTAATTAAAAAATATAAAATCGCAACATTAAAGTCAAATTCACAATTTCCTAACGATGTTGTTGCAATTATAATTTTTAATTAAATAGAATTAAAAATTAATGTGTATGAGAGGTTTGGAACCTATGGACCCCTGTATGCAAATTTAATTTTTAATTAAATCAATTTAATGTTGCAACCTTTACGTAGTATTCATGACCTCTCAACGATGATATCGCAGCTCAATATATGTATTTTTATTTAAACCAACGTAAAATTGCAATAACGTAGTGTTCGCAATCTATTACAAAAGTGTTGTAGATACCGTGTCTTTCTAGTTAAAACAACATAAAATGACAACCTCAACATGAGATTCGTAACCTATTAACAAATGTGTTACAACATTAACCTACGATTAAATCCACGTAAAATCACAATCTTTACGTGAGATTTACAACCTATCAACAATGTTGTCACAACCTTTATTTTTTTATTTTTATTTATTAAAGTCATGTAAAACTGAAACTTCTACGTGAGTTTCACAACCCGTTAACGATGGTGCCACAAGCATAATTTTTAATTAAACAAAATAAAATTGCAACTCTACATGGTATTCGCAACCTCAATTTTTATTAAGAAAGAGATTGCAACCTTGATTTTTTAACAACATTAATATAAAATTGCAACCGCTCGATGAAAAAATCACAACTTGTAAATTTTTTTTAATAAATGAACATAAAATCTCAACCTTCATGTCGAGTTTGCAACCTGACGACTTCGGTGTCACAACCTTAATTTTATTATTAAATTAATGTAAAATTGTAAACTCTATATGAATTTCGCAACCTCTCAACCAATGAGTCGCAACCTCAAAATTTATGAAATTAACATTGAAATGCAACCTCTACGTTGTGTTCGCAACCTGCCAATGATGAGATCACAACCTTAATTTTGTTATTAAATCAACGTAAAATCGCAACATCTGAACGAATGGATCGCAACATCTGAACGAATGGATCGCAACCTCAAAGTTTTATTAAATTAACATTGAATTGCAACATCTACGTTAGGTTCGCAACCTGCCAACGATGAGATCGCAACCTCAATTCTGTTATTGACTCACGTAAAATCGCAACCTCTATGTGAATTTAGCAACCTCTTAACGAATTGATTGCAACCTCTTAACGAATTAATCGCAACCTCTTAACGAATTGATCGCAACCTCAAAGTTTTATGAAATTAACATTGAATTGCAACCTCTATGTTAGTTTCGCAACATGCCAATGATGAGATCGCAACCTCAATTTTTTTTATTAAATAAATGTAAAATCGCAACCTCCATATGAAGTTCGAAACCTCTCAACAAATGGATCGCAACCTCAAAATTTTATGAAATTAATATTGAATTACAACCTCTATGTTAGTTTCACAACCTGCTAATGATGAGATCGCAACCTCAATTTTTTATTAAATCAATGTAAAATCGCAACCTCCATATGAAGTTCGCAACCTCTCAACGAATGGACTGCAACCTTAAAGTTTTATGAAAATAACATTGAATTACAACCTCCACATCAGGTTCGCAACCTAAAAACGATGAGATCGCAACCTTAATTTTATTATTAAATTAACGTAAAATTGCAACCTCTACATCTGATTCGCAACCTATCAACAATGTCGTCGCAACTTCAATATTTTTAATTAATTTATCATAATTTATTATTTTATTATTTATATTTCACATGATTATATATTTTTTATTTTTTATTATCAAAAGTAAATTAATTTTATACAATTTAAATTATTATTCTTAAAATTTTAATAATATTTAATTTATTAAAATTATATAAATTATTTTGAATTATTACATTATTTTTAACCTGCTTAACCTGTTATAGCAGGTAAAAAATATTGGGTAACGTTATTGGAATATAACTTCCAAGCATTGTAGCATGACCCTCTTTTCAACTGCTTAGATACTTGGATATCTTATGGTATTGATATGTGACATGTTTTCAAATGTCTGATGATCTCTTCTCATACAATCGAGACTGTCTATCCCTCCACTTTATGTTTTTGCTAATTGAAATGTCTTTGTTGTACCAATATTAGCATGGTGACATGCACCCAACATATTCTTAAGCATCGGGTTCACATTTCTTGTCAAGGTGCCGCTAACTGATTCTAATAAAGTGCAAAATTTATAAAAATGCCCCTGCACGTGTTTTGTATAAATAAGTTAGCTAGAGACTTTTAAAGCATTTTTGTGTAGAGAAATTTGTTATTCTAGTTGGAGAAACACTTATAGAGTGTTCTAGAGAGAAAGTGAAGATCTTTCACTTTCTTGGAAGAGGTTTCAAGATTGATTGTAAGGATTTCACTTAGATTATCAAGACTTAAAGCTGCTTGTTGGAGATCTTCTTCAACATCACTAGTTCTTCTTGATCCCTTACTCTTTTATTGAATTATTACTATTTTCAATGGAACTTACTTGTGATTTTTGTGAATCTACTTTGAATATGAGTGGTTAAATTCCATTTGGTTATCCTTTAATATATCTATAAAATTCATGTGATTTTATAGGAAGATCTTGTTTAATTGTTGATTCTTGATGATATAGTACCTTTTGTGTTTGGATGTTTGGAATTGAGTAGTTAATTTAATGAGAATTAATTAAAAATGATAATTTAACTTTGATTGAGACAGAGATAGTAATTTCGAGGTTAAATCCAAGATTTAAATATTCACTTGAGGCTAGCAATTTTTTAAGATCACATATAATTAGGATTAGGCTTTATAAATCATTATCACATTCTATAGAGATGTAGGTGTAATTGAGATTAGGATCATTTAGTAATTGAGAGTTAACTAATTTGGTTGAATTTGAATCCATTCTATGTGATTTTGAGTTTAATCATTTATGACTTTATGGAAAATGATTATAATGCATTAGATTGTGAAATAATAACCATATTCTCTCATTGATTTACTCTAAGTGTACTCTTGTTTAGTTTTTATTAATTTGAATTTTGTCTAAACTCAAACTCAATTAATTAAAAATCACACATTGAATCTTAATTTGATGAAATTTTAGCTATTCACTCAATTTGAATAAATGTTTTCTCTCTAATTGGCAATCATAGAGGACGATAATCTTGCAGCTACTACATTAGACATTGTACTGAGTGGTGTTAAAACTGTTTGATCGAAGCTTACACTCTAGTATCCGTTCTTATGGTGACTCGAAGACTAGATGTACAGTTCGAAGATGGAAGGGATCTGATAGGATCCACATTCGCCTAAGCGAAAACTTTTAATAATTAATTAATTAATCCATATTGCAAAGAACATTAATATTATTCATAATGAAATGTTAAATGCATATACACCTTTTATGGAAATACGCTAAATAGGACTTAAATTCATAAAACCGCGTCTAGTAAAACAATTGGTTAAAAGACTAGAAAACCGCGTTTCTTGAACAATGGACAAAAAGATGGTAAAACACATCTAAGAAATGGCTATATATAGGACTTTTATCTTTTGATTGAAAATGTGTAGTAAGCAATTAGAGGAATATAAACGGGATGAACATTCTAAACGCCATGGAAATGGGTACATGGGAAAGATCATTGAAACTGAAATATGTTTTATCAGAATTGAAGATGTCAGAGCTTTCCCATGTCACTCATTTCTACGGTTTCTAGATTTTTCTCTCATTTCTATATGTTCTTCTTTCAACATCAGATTTCATATGTGACATAGGTACGTGGCCTTATCTTTATTTCCAGCATTATTTCTATATGTTCTTCTTCGATTTTAACTATTATTTTGTTTTTCTTTCCTTCTAATAACTATTTTCTAAAGAAATATAACATGTAGAATTAGCATTGGTAGATCTATGATTTTTTCCCATTTATAGCCATAATTTCAACTGATCTGACTCATCACAATCTGAAATCAATTTTATCACTGTATCTATTTGTTTTAGGTAATTTAATTGAATTTTTTGAGAAATTAATTCCAAAAAGTAAGATACTAATCAAACAAATATTATCAAGCAAGATGATCTAATTAATATTCACATAGAAATGAAGATCTTTTACATAAATATTGAACAACAAACAAGGAAAAGTACACAAAATTGGTATATATGAACCTTGATTTTTATCAAATATGCGTACTATTCATGATATTTTGATAAATACCGGTACTATTCATGATATAATTTTAAACTGAATAATAAATAATAGTTAATAGTAGTAATGATAAATAAAGATAAGGCATAGTGGTCTCGAAAGCCCCTGAATTTGGTCATTCCAACTTCATAAAATGTCAATTTAACCTCTTAACTTCCAAATGTTAAATCAATTAAGCCTTTTTTCTTTCTTTTTTTTTATTTTTTATTTTTTATTTATTTATGTGGATGACTTAATTGATATTTCCAAGTTAACTCTTTTTTATTGCCAAATCGACCTCCACATCAACGAAAATGGCTTAATTGACTCACCATTTGGAGAGGGTAAACTAACCATTCTGGAAGTTTGAGAGCTACTTGAAAAATATTTTTCAAGTCAGGGGCTCCTATGCCTAAAGATAATGATAATACATTTCATTTGGTTATATAATAATTAAAAATTTATATTTCATAATAAATACTTTCTATCCACTTTATATAGAATAAAATCAACTCCTCATTCAATGTGTAGTTATCTTCTTCCTTGATAGGGGTGTTCAAAAAACCCGTGACCCGATAACCTGACCCGAACCCGTCAAGTTTATCAAGGTTCAAGTCAGTCTGGTTCACTAACGCGGTTGGGGTTAGTCCGTAAATTTAGAAAAAATCGGGCTTTCTTAACAGACTCAACCCGACCTTGACCCGACCCAATAGACCCTATAAGAGGCTATTTTTATTATTTTATATTTTGTCCATATTGCTAAATATGTGATGTTTTTAACTCTATCCATGTTGTTTTGGGTACTTTAATCAATATCATAATAAATAGTACCATTATGAGTCAAAAATTGGAAATATATTTATATATTTTAAAATATATATATAATGTTTTGATGTCGGAAACGTGTATTAAATTGGCTGAACGAGTATTGCGAATTGAATAAGAGGAATGATGCGTTTGCTCAATTGATTTACTGAAAATATAATGTCAAATCCGTTCTTTAGAAACCCTAAACACTCATTTTATAAGGTGTTACTCTTAACCTTAACAAGAAAAAAAATAATTCCGAAATTTAAAAATAAATGTCCGAAAAACCCCTCTAAACGATCCCAAATGCCGAAATTACTCAGAACGTCGTTTTGCTTCAACCAGTCAAATTTAGGCTCCAAATTCCATACCCAAAATCAATGCCGAAAATCCGGTGCATCATGTTTTTTGTATTTTTTTTTAAAAATAGGTTTGACCCCACCTTGAACCGAGACCGACCCGAAATGTTAAAGGGTTCAGTCCGGTCCGCATTTTACCACACTTTCTGATTTTGGGTCAAATGGGTCTATCCGGATTTGATCCGAACCCGACCCGTGAACACCCTATTCCTTACATAATAATAATAAATTATATTATTAATATTATTATAATATATTATTATAATATATTATTATTATTATTATATTATTATTATTATTATTAGCCAAAACTAGAATTAAATTGAAGAGACACACCACCTATTTAAACTCGTTAACTATTGTTATGATTTTGGAACTTGAATTAAAATTGTTGATCAGTGCATTAAAAAAAATCGAGATAATTTGCTTTGACATTTATATTTGAATTATAAGGGGGTCCACACATTATACAGACATTTAATTTTATTTTTAAATATAATAATAATATTATTATTATGTATTTTTATTAAAATTATTTAATATAATTTTAATTATTATTTGATTCTAATAGTTTATTTTATTATTAACGTTAATTTAATTTAAATACACAATGAATAAAAGTTTAATTAATTTAATATTTAATCAATATTATACTTTAAAAAAATTGGTTGTTATATAATCAAGTACAAAATAAATGAAAGTAGTTAGTATGTAGTATATAATAAGAAATGATATTTTACTAAGTGAACTTAAATTAAATAATGTTTATTTGAAATAATATCTTATTGATGGAATAAATAAAATTAATATTAAATAATAAAAATAATTAATAAAAAATATTTGAATATTAAATAATTTTGAAACAAAACAAATTAATGTAGAATATTAAAAGAAAAATAAATTGAACTTTAATTAATTAAATATTTATATAAATAAACAGTTAAGCAAGATAAATAATTACAAAATAACTATTTTAACTAAATTCACTATAAAGCTAGCTGATTCTCCTAATAAACTTTCTCCTCCATTGTTTTTTCTTGATTATATTGACAAACAAAGTCCAGCATACTCTTGGTAGCCTAATCGTATAACTCATAACAATACAAACAATTAATATTCAATTGCATTTCAATGGGCTTTAGTGCCCACTTACGAAATATTTTGACATATTAGAAGAATTGGATTTCATATTAACAATATCATTTCTTCCTGCAATAACAACAACAATCACAGATAAAAATCAAACCTTCACAAAATACTCGGTAGAAATCACACAAAATACAACCTTAACACAAAATACACAAGCATGACTGTGAGAAAAAGAAAAACTATAAAATTTTAAGTTTTCATTCAAATAAGATTCCTAAATAACATCCAAATAGTTTAATAAAATAGAGCAGACATGGTCACCATACAAGTCGTCACCATACAAGTCCTGCAATGAGAGAAGACAATATTCATAGCTAGCTTAATTAGAAAAAATCCATAGCCAGCTTACTTTGATGGAGCTCAAACCTTCAAGTATGAGAACTTTCCATCCTATTTAGAGCACGACTTGAAAAACACAACATTGTTGATGCTAAAATCATTGTTACAAACATCTTAAAACTCCAAAACCAATATATTCTCATCTTATTATCCCCTAACTAAAAGATGTATAGGTTTTGAATTTATAAAAAATCATGTACCAAAATAAAATCAACTCAAAATTAAACAATAGTCCAATAAACAAAAATAGTGATCGCAAGAGTAAAAATCAACGACATCGAACCCCAATTTACCTTGAGCGGTTTCACTAAATTTGGTTTAGAAGAATGTTTGTTCCTAGAAATATAAGATGAATGCAACTAAAGAAAACAAACATATTATGATCAATAGCTTGAATATGTAACATTGACATTTGATATCAACGAATTCAATATGTCAACTAAATAACTTCTTCCACCTTCAAACAAAGTACTTTCAATTTTTTCTAAGAGTATATACGTATTATAACTAACAAAGTTACTTCTTTATCCACAAAAATAAGTGCCACCTTAAAAATTTGAGTAGACTATTAAGAGGAACACTAAAATACCAAGAAAAAAAATTTGAAATCAATCATAAAAACAAATATGTCTAGTCCATGAAAGGACAACAATAAAAAATAAAAACAAATAAATGGGACCAATCGCCTTAGAAGAGAACTTTACTGGATTTAAGCGGTTCAACTAGCCTATGTCATAGCTAATGTCCTGATTCTAAAAATAAAACTACAATAAAAACCAAAATTAAAACCTAAACCATATATTTTTCTATTACTCTTAGAAGTTTTTATTGATACCTATTAACTAGAAAATAAAGGACAAAAAATCTACCCTTTAAAATCTTATGAAGTGTAGCAAGATTAATAGATATTTGAACAAGAACACACAAATCAAACACACATATTACGTTGTTCACCTCAAAAGAGGCTAATCCACGGGACCTCAGCTTCGAACTGAGAGATCGATGGCACTACTAATCAGATCACAAGACCACAGAGTATATCACAAAGTAATTACACAAAGATTACAACCAAAATCACAGAGAAACCCTAACAAAGATGAAACCCTAGCAGAACAGGAGGAGAGAGGTAGCAATTTCTCTCACTAAGACTGCTCTGAAGAAAACATAACAAATATATAGCTAGGTCAGGCAGTAGCAATCGGGTATCCAAAAGTAAAGGTGCGGATCTGAGGCGGGTCGGGGCAGGAGCCAGGAGCAAATCAGCAGAGTCAAACAGCTTCAAGATGCCACAGAAGAAGTCCACACAAGGCCCAACAATAATCAAAGCCCAAGAGCCAAAAGAACCACAAGATTAAAAAGTTTGTAGAATGCACATATTACAACAATACTTCCCCTAATATACATTCTACAGGAATCATAAAAATGGTCTATAGATCATCACTTTTGATCATTGTGCCTCCAAGCCTTTCTCAATTTCATTTGTGTTGCATCATTGGTCCAGTTTCCCTTGGTATTAGACCCGGCAGATGTGAAGGAAGTTCCTGCAGTACAGAAACTTCTTCAATGACACTACCTTGGTGCCCATATCAGAGGGATTTTTGTCTGTTGGAACTTTTTCAACCTGCAGGACACCATTTAAAACATTCAGTCTAATGAAGTGATATTTGACCCCAATATGCTTAGTTCTGTCATGATAGACAGGGTTCCTACTGATGTGGTAGGCTCTCTGGCTATCAGTGAAGACTATTGCTTTGGAGCCAAGTAAATTGATTTCCTGAAGGAGCCCCTGTATCCAGAGCCCTTCTTTTATACCCTCAGTTAGAGCAATGTACTCAGATTCAGTGGTACTCAAAGCCACATCAAATTGCAATTTGGATCTCCAGGAAACACAATTTCCACACACAGTAAACACATAAGCAGTCATAGAACGTTTGAATTCAATCTCTTTTGCAAAATCAGAGTCAGTGTAACCAATAATATTCACAACATCAGAATGCTTACTATATTCTAAACCAAAATCAACAGTGCCTTTAATATACCTGAAGAGACCTTTAATAGCATTGGTTTCATCATGTATCTGCTTAATATGCTTATTGAATAAGCTAGGTCAGGTCTTATACAGACCATAGCATACATGATGCTGCCAATGGCTTCAGGATATGGAATGTCATGAAGGATATGATCATCATCACAGAGTTTATTGTCAAGTTTATGACTAGCAGATAGGGGCAGACTATTCGGTTTTGCATCACTCATATTGAAATTGTTCAGAATTTTATACAAGTAATTTTTCTGATCAATGCATAAAAGATTATTACCTCTGTCCCGAGATATAGACATGCCAAGGACTTTGGAGGCTTCCCCCAAATCCTTCATGTCAAATTCCTTATTCAGATCATGTTTGACAGTGGCCAGATACTGCATTTTTGAACTCATTAACAGAATGTCATCCACATACAACAACATGAATACAGGTGAATTATCAACAGACTTGTAATACAAGCAAGCATCATACATACTTCGTTTAAAACCCATTTTGCCTGCATAATCATTAAACCTTTCATTCCATTGACGGGGTGATTGTTTCAAACCATAAAGAGACCTTTTCAGGAGACACACCTTGCCACCAGGTTTGACAAACCCTTCAGGTTGGTCCATATATATTTCCCTGTCAAGAAAGCCATGAAGAAAGGCTATTTTGACGTCCATCTGCTCTAATTCCCAATTAAAATGAGCAACTAAAGACAACATGATCCTAATAGTAATATACCGAACTACAGGAGAGAATACTTCTGAGAAATCAACCCCAGCTTTCTGGGTAAACCCTTTGGCTACTAATCTAGCCTTAAACCGACCTGGATCAGAAACTGGTAAGTTCTCCTTCACCCTGTAAATCCACTTACAGCCCACAAGTTTCTTAAGTTCAGGTTTCGTTACCAGATCCCAAGTATGATTCTTCATCAATGAGGCTATTTCATCATCCATAGCATTCTTCCAAATGATTGCATTTGGATAATTAATAGCTTCTTGATAAGAATTTGGAATAAATTCTGATTCAGTATACGTGTTAAGAGCATAGATCACAAGATTTATATCAACAAAGTCACTATATTTGGATGGCATCCTAGTGGTCCGCCTAGGTCTGTCTCTACTCAGGAGATAATCATCCAAATTATGCTCATGGTATGTCTCATTTATAATCTCACCAGGTTGATTCTCAGAATTCTCAATAGGATTAGTTTCAGATGGACCAGGGGATAGAACAGACTCACTGTTAGTTCCAGGTTCACTGACCCTATGGCTATCATGCTCTATAATAGGCACATCAGACTCAATACCAGGCTCAGAATCCTCAGATTCTAGTGGTTTGATTTCAAAACTGGAGAGATCAAGCTGTTTGTACTGAATAGGATTAGAAGACTCAGAATTAAGGAATCCAGGAAATTCAGTCTCAAAAAACACAACATCACGACTGATAATGAATTTATAACTGGATTTATCCTTAAAGACTAGCCTGTAACCCTTAGTACCAGCCTGAAAACCCATAAACAAACCAATAAGAGATCTAGGATCGAGCTTATCAAATCTTTGATGAGCTAAAACTTTGCAGCCAAAGGTCCTAATGTGACTGAAACTAGGAGGTTTCCCATACCAGAGTTCAAAAGGAGTCCTATTGTCAATAGAAGAGGAAGGAGACCTATTTTTAAGGTAGGTAGCATAATTCAAAGCTTCACCCCAGAAAATCTTAGGAAAACAGGCTTGGAATAACAGACTTCTAATCCTTTCTAGAAGTGTTCTATTCAACCTTTCAGCAACCCCATTTTGCTGAGGAGTATACCTAACAGTCCTATGTCTCCTAATCCCGGTATCCTCACAAAACTTGTGAAATTGTTCATTGCAAAATTCCAGACTATTATCAGTTTTAAAACATTTGATTTTCTTTCCAGATTCATTTTCTACTAAAGATTTCCAAATTTTAAATTTTTCAAAGACTTCAGTTTTGGATTTTAACAAATAAGTCCAGCAGAATCTTGAAAAATCATCAGTAAATGAAAGAAAATATTGACAATTACTAAATGTTTTGGTTCCTGTAGGACCCCACAAATCAGAATGAATATATTCAAGAACAGCTTTTGATTTAAAATCAGATTTTGGAAATGGTGATCTGGTTTGTTTAGCAAGAATACATTTCTCACAAGTAGGAATGACACAAGGAAAGTCACTCTCAATTAACCCCTGTTTCTGAAGTTCTCTAAGACTACCTAAACCTATGTGGCCTAGCCTTCTATGCCATAGCAAAGCCTTACTAATGGAATCACTAAGTTTGGTTTGGGTAGCTAGAACTTCTAAGGTTGATCCTTCAAGAATGTATAGGTTTCCTACCCTTTTCCCCCTTAAATCTACCTTATTCGATCCAGGTCTAGACATTTCTACCAATCGGTTCTTAAACACACACTCAAAACCCATCTCACCCATTTTACTCACAGACAGGAGGTTCCTTCTAAGTTTAGGGACATATTTGACATCTCTAAGGGTTAAAGTCCTACCATCATACTGTCTAATGGTTACATTTCCTACCCCAACTATGTCACACCTATGGTCAGACCCCATGACAACAAAACCCCCTTTAACAGACTCAAAGTTTGAAAACCAGGCCTTATTTGGTGACATATGGTGTGTACAACCTGAATCTATCACCCAATCAATCAAAAAATTATCAGGAATGGCAGAATTATTTAACTCAATCACAGCAGTAAAACCATCAACAAAAGGATCAGAAACAGTAACAGTATTAGATACAGCAGGTTTAACAATACCATTTGCTTCATCTCTCTTCTTCTGGAAGCAGTCCTTAATAAGATGGTTAGCCTTTTTACAATAATAACACTTTCTCTCTTTATTGCTACCATTTTTACCCTTACTACTGTCCTTCTGTTTGTTATCAGCCCTACTCAAATTATTTTGGTTAGCTGCAGGTTTCTTACCCTTCCCCTTAGTCCTATGGCTGGTGTTAGGCTTGCTAAGGAATAACCCTTCATTATCCTTTTTAATCATCTCCTCACCTACAGATCTGAAATTCAGAGCATCCATGATATCCTTAGTGGTTAAAGATTTCTTATTAAAAGAAATGATTCTCTAACAACACTATGGGACTCAGGCAAAGCATGAAGAAGGACCATAGCTAGATATTCATCGCTAAGCCTCTCAGCTTCTTTTGTCCTAATATTCAGATCCTGAACTAACCTTTTAAACACAGCCAAGTTCTCATTTACCGTCTTATTAGGGGCAAACCTAAAGTTAAACAGTTTATGAAGGCTAATAATCCTATTTGGAATATCAGATTCTAAATAGTTAGCTTCTAATGCTTTCCAGAGAGAGTCAGCAGTCTTGACATCATTCATAGCAGTTAAAACATCATCAGATAAATGCAATAGTATGGTATGATATGCACGCTTAGCCATTCTAGCCTTATCAGTGTCAGTAGTACCAGAAGGATAGTCATTATCCACAGCCCCTTCAATGCCATGGTGAACCAAAACAGATAACATTTTCTTTTGCCACAAAACAAAATCTTGAGATCCATCAAAGACCTCAATGTTTATTGGATTGGAACTAGAAGGTTTGGAAGACATTTTGTAAAGAATTTTAATTAAAGAATGTTTAAAAATCTTTATAATACACTGACACTACAAGGAAGGCCAAAGAAATATGATGCACTATATTCACAAAGAATGAACAAATCAATTTCAGATATACAACAAATATATCACAACATAAACAGATCACTCAGATATTCACACAGAAGCAAGACAAATATTAACACTATTATTCCCAAAGGTTGAGAACCTCAAACAAGTCAGATTTTCACATTACTGACACCGTTTGGGTCTTTTAACAAGAACTAAGCTTGTGACCCTCAGCCACGTTCAAACAAGCCAGTCTGTTCCGTACTGGCAGGCGGTTCGAGGCTTTAACAAGCAACTAAGGCTTGTACCTCTTCAGCCAAGGTTCTCAACCAACCAAAGATCCACAGTAAACTCAAGACAGTATATGATATCACAAAGAAGGATCAATTTCAAAAAAAAAAAACAGAATGCTTAAAGTAAAGAGTAGGGTTTAGAGAGGCTCAGTATATGCTGCAATCTGGTAAATCGACCTGACAAGGTTCGATTTTCCTCCTAGTGCTCCGGAACCTCTCTTAGGGTCACCCTTCTAGTTTCCTCTTCTTCTCCATAAGCCTCTTATTCTCTTTAACAGCTTCAGAGGGTACCTGTCACTCAAACTAACTTGTTAGAAACAAGAAATGACAGAAGAAGCAAAATATCAAACAAGTAACAAACTGCTCTGTTAGGGTTTCACTTCAGCAGATTATAACTAACTATAAGCCTCAGATCTACAAAAAATCAAAGACCAATAGTTCGATTAAACACACAGGTAAACACATAGAATCACAAAGAAGAGATAAATCACCAAGAAGCCACACAGTCATTCAAAGATCTGTAAACCCTAAATCACAAAAACAGAACAAACAAACCCTTACCTAAGCTCTGATACCATTTTGTAGCAAGATTAACAGATATTTGAACAAGAACACACAGATCAAACACACATATTACGTGGTTCACCTCAAAAGAGGCTAATCCACGGGACCTCAGCTTCGAACTGAGAGATCGATGGCACTACTAATCAGATCACAAGACCACAGAGTATATCACAAAGTAATTACACAAAGATTACAACCAAAATCACAGAGAAACCCTAACAAAGATGAAACCCTAGCAGAACAGGAGGAGAGAGGTAGCAATTTCTCTCACTAAGACTGCTCTGAAGAAAACATAACAAATATATAGCTAGGTCAGGCAGTAGCAATCGGGTATCCAAAAGTAAAGGCGCGGATCTGAGGCGGGTCGGGGCAGGAGCCAGGAGAAAATCAGCAGAGTCAAACAGCTTCAAGATGCCACAGAAGAAGTCCACACAAGGCCCAACAATAATCAAAGCCCAAGAGCCAAAAGAACCACAAGATTACAAAGTTTGTAGAATGCACATATTACAACATGAAGATTAAACTACATGTTGAATTTAAAAACTTCTACTATCTTGTAACTCTATCTTTAATGAAAATTATCCATTTAGTGGATATTTATTTGTAATTATAAATTCACTTCCAAACTACATAAAATATCAAAATAGAGTAAATTAGCATTGAAATTCAATCAACGTGACCCATTGACCAAAATTTCCAAAATTTTGTGGGTTTCTCTTCCCTTTAAAGAAAAAGATGCACAAACATTTAAACTTGAAAAAATCTTAAAATAAAAAAATATATATATTATAAAATTAGAAGTTTTTTTTTTTCTTATTTTTCATGTAGGGCGGAGCTTTTCATTAATTAGAACATGTAAATCTAATGTCTCTTGTAAATATCACCAACCTAAAGACGAAGTTGGCTTTATGAGCAATGCTACTGAATAATCATGATTATTCTTTGTGTCCGATTTGTATGAGAAAATAAATGAGACTAACAGGTCATTTACGCGGTTTAGTATTGAGCTAATAAAGAAAGTACATTTTTGATTCTATTTTGCTTTACTGATAAAATATCTACTTAAAATATTCAAAAAATTTATTTTATATATGAAACTAATTGATTTGTTTTTAATAAATTGAAGTAGTTTACGAAAAAAATGAATTGTTGGTAGTACTGAGTTCTATCCGGCTTCATTCACGAAATTTGAATTTTCCATTGGTAAGAATTTTTTATTAACAAATTGCATTACTATTATTGTTTTATTAAGGGATTAATGTTGTTAGTTTACTTTTCATTTTGGTAATCTGCATAGTTTTTCAAATTATATTCTGATCTGAATAGAAATCTCATTTAATTAATATTGTTAAGCATAAAAATAAGCAGATTTTGTTGATCTACTTATATGCTTTTTTCAGTGTATATATGCTTCAAATGTGTGTTCCAGTATAAATAATTGCTTGTCTTATGGCTTCATTCTACTCATATCCAGTACAATTTTTATATTTTGGTCTGCGTATCCTTAAAAAATAAATAATTTTATATGAAATATTTGTCGAGATTTATTTTACCATCATTTCACTAAAAGTGAACTTGTAAGAGTTCATAAATATAACTTTGACTATTAATATTTCTTTGAAGCATAAAAATACAATTGTTTGTGTTGGATTCCTTACTGAAATGCTTTGATTTGAATAATTGGATTGAAATATTTCTACAGAGTTTCAATAGTCGGATTATAGATATGCTAAAATTTTCCATCTCTCTTATATCATGCTTTGAATTCTTCATTAGCCATGGTCATATTAAAATTGCAAGGGTTTTCTAATTTAGAAGTCATTGATTATTAATATTGTTTATCAATATAATGTTGAAACAAACTTGATTAGCTTTAATCAATAGGAAGAGTGTCACATTTTTTAGTTTCTTTTTATACTAATTCTCTATCAATTCTACTCGCACTGGGATTTTGTAAAGTTAGTACTATCTTACACATTCAACATTGAGTAGTTATTAAAATAGATGGAGAAGTTAAAACATAGAAAATTTATATATGTTTCAAACTATAGTTATTTTGAACTGTTAATGAACTATATTTGTCATTCAAAATAATGTGATTAAGTTCTATAATTGTAACACCCAAAAATTGACCCCAATTTTGGTTGAAATTGTGATTTGGGGATTAGGTTTAGGGTTTTGAAAATTGTGATTTACTTTAATGACTATGCTTTTATTAAAGAAGATAAGTTATTCAAAAGTATTATTATTGGTAAGACCCTAATGAGGCATTTTTTTTCTCACAATTTTCAATAATATATATTTTTTAAAATTTTATTTTGTGGATTAGAATAGATTTTATCAGGTAATTAAATTATTATTATTTTTTTACATAACGAAGTTCTATTAAAAAAATTATAATAATATTTATTACAACGTGAAAAAAATTATATTTTAATTTAATATATTGAAGTATCATATTCAATTTAATAATTCTATTTTATTTTAATTTAATAAATAATATTTTTCGTTTCTTTATACATTTAAAAATGTAGAAAAAATAATAAAGTAAGTGGAGTGATGTATCATTACTTATTTAAATTAAGTAAATGGTAAATCACCAGATTGTATAAGTTATTTTTTGCAACATATTATTATGTAAAAAAATATTAAAAAATATATATTGATAGATACAAATAAAATAAACATGAAATAAAAATTTCATTAGGTTGTTTATTTAGTAATAAAGTTACATTAAACTTGTTTTTCTATGCTTTGGATATATGATTCTTTTAATAATAATTATTATTTTTTATAGAAGAACAAGTCTTAAATATATATATTTGAATGTGAATTATCGCTTAGATAGTTACGCCATTAGCAAAATATTTGATGGATTTTTGTAAAAAAGTTATAAAACTCTAGAGAATTTATAACCAATAAATATACTTTCATCTATTAAAGTAAGCATTATCTAAAAAATCAAGTATATTTATATTTTTAAAATTAAAAAAGACATAATTTTATTTGTTAAAATACAAACAGTTTAGATTTTGAGATCTCATTCTACGATAATTTTCAACAACTTTGAGATTAATTATCCAATATTCTTCAATAATATTTTATCTCCTATGTTAGGAAATTTCCGGTTCTATCCCACTTTCTTCCTGATTCCTAGTTCGATTCAACCAAAACAATCAGCCCAAACACAAATACAATATTTAACGTGGTTCGGAAAATTGCCTAATCCACGGAAAGATAACAACTTTACTATGAGAAATAAGGATTACAAGTCATTCAGACAATACCTTCTCTCCACACAAAATTGATTTCTTTCTCAACCAGAAATCTCTTTTAGGCGAACAACTCCACCATGGCGAGACAACCCGAAATCAAAATTTCCTTAATGGCGAGACAACCCAATTCAAAATCTCCTTAATGGCGAGACAACCTCAACTCGAAATCTCCTTAATGGCGAGACAACCTCAAATCCAAATTTCCTTAATGGCGAGACAACCTCAACTCGAAATCTCCTTAATGGCGAGACCCAACCTCAATACTCGAAATCTCCTTAATGCCGAGACCCCAACCTCAATACTCGAAATCTCCTTAATGGCGACACTTCAGCCCCAATGATCATTACCCACGGGTATGACCCAACTCCAATGATCACCACCCCAAAAGGTCGAGATGCTTTCTTCTTCATGAGACAACTCTATTTATAGTGATCATCAAATATACTTTCCTAATTTGTTTCCTTTCCAACTAAGGAATACAATCAACCAAATTAGGAAAACCAAATCTTTCCAAAACAAGGAATCAAACCACTAGGAAATAGATCCAAACTCAAAAAAGGAAAACCTTCCTAAAAGGAAATCCTTGTGATTCAAGGAAATCCTAACAACCCACACTATATAAACACTCTTCACTCTAGGCATCAAAACCATCAACACAAAAGAAATTCAGTTCAATTAAAAATGGCAAGAGGAGAAATGAAGATTGTTTGGTTGGCAATATTGTTGTTGGTTATGTGCTGCACAGCACAAGCAATTGAAGCCGTAGAGGAAGTGTAATCTATAGAGGCATTCAAGAAGAGTCCAACAAAGCCGGGTGGTCGTAAAGGTGGACCTCCATCATGGTGGGGCAGTTGGTGGCATCATGGGTCTCCAAACCCACCTAAGAAAGCTCCTAAAAAGCCAAAATGGGGTAGCTGGTGGAAATTTCCACGCCCAGCTCTTCCTTCTCCTCCTAAGTGGTGGAAGTGGTGGTCTCATCACTTTAAACAACCACCTACTCCTCCTAAGAAAACCATTCATCATTAACTAGCTTGCTTTCTTCACTAGCAATTATTAGTAATTTTTGTTTTTATTTCAATAAGTAAATATTAATAAAAATCTTTTATTTTAGATTAGAATTTAATTAATTTAGAATTTGAAAAAAATAGCAATGTTCTCATTAAATAAAAAAAAGAAGAAGAAGTATTTTTTAGTTTATTTTTTTTTATTTCAATTGATTATTTAATTAATTTATATTTATTGTTTATAAAATAGAGTGGTAATGTAAATAAATATATTAATCTTGATTCTACTTACCTATCCAAGCATGATGATGCATTTGGTAAATCTTATTCCCAAGCAGCACGTATAATTACAATTACGCTTACCGTTTAAATACAATAAGATAGCGAAATGGCTTCCTTGATCATAACGTCTAGTTTGGCATTAAACAAACTTTTCGTCAGAAGATTTGTCTTCATAATCTCAGAGAAGAAGCAGAGGTACCAGAGCTATAGAGTGATGGCGAGTTCGATATCGCAAGAGAAAATCACTACTCCTTAGTTCATAGAATTCTCCGATCACCACTGACATCGTTTCAGACGCCTCAAAGCGATTTGGCGGAACTGTGGTTGATGATAACAACCGCCTTTACTGGCTCGAATCGCGTCCTACTAAGTCCCAATCACGGAAATTGTAGCACTAAACCTTAGTGACCAAAACATTCAAGCTATATTTCATTATGTGTACTGGTTTTCTTGCATTGTGACAATAAATGTTTGCAATTTATGTTTCATTATATGTACTATTTTTTTCTTCCATTGTGAAGGTCGCGTCTGCAGCCCTAATAACTTTGGTCAAGATTATATCACAAACCATGATTTCATAAAAAGTAAAGATTTGTATCATATGTGGTTACACCTTAGCTAAAATATTATTTTTTAAATATTTTGAAGTTGAGGATATGCAGGACCAAGAACAAAATTTTAATGTTCGATATTTTCATTTATTCTCCCTTCCGCTTCTTTGCCTGAATGGTGTTTATTAACTTCTTTCTGTGTTTCATTATACTTTCTTTCTCAGAACTCTGGGTTGGATATATTTTTGAAAATGGGTAAATGAGATTCTATTACTCCTAATGGTATCTTCTTCAAGAATAACAAGCTTGCATTTGCTTTTTTATAGTATGATTTAATGGACCTACTATTGAGTTGCTTAGGCTGACCAAAACATGATTCACTGACATCATTTCTCATTTAATTCTTCGATTTACCTACAATACATTGTGGGTAAGGATACCCACACTTATTTTAACCATTAGATTAATCTAATGGTAATCTAATGGTTTAAATTAATTGAATTAATAATAATTTTAGAATAATATTTTACCTGCTACTTGCTCTTAACCTGCTTTATTTTTAATTTTTTTTTTAATATTTTAAAATTAAAATTGTTTTATTTATTAAATTCAGTTTTTATTTTCTATTTACATATTAATTAGTGTATTTATTTTCTGTTTACATACTAATTAAAGTGTATTTTTATCATATGAGACCGAATAAATTTATATAAATTATGTAACAACATTCTAATTATAATTTTACAACATTAATTTTTATTTAAATTAATATAAAATTGTAACATTTACATGAGATTTGCAATATCTTGATATTAATGTTGCTACCTCAATTATTTTTAATTAAAAAATATAAAATCGCGACATTAAAGTGAAATTCACAATTTCCTAACGATGTTGTTGCAATCGTAATTTTTAATTAAATAAACTAAAAAAATCTTAATGTGTATGAGAGGTTTGGAACCTATGGACCCCTGTATGCAAATTTAATTTTTAATTAAATCAATTTAATGTTGCAACCTTTACGTAGTATTCATGACCTCTCAACGATGATATCGCAGCTCAATATATGTATTTTTATTTAAACCAACGTAAAATTGCAATAACGTAGTGTTCACAATCTATTACAAAAGTGTTGTAGATACAGTGTCTTTCTAGTTAAAACAACATTAAATGACAACCTCAACATGAGATTCGTAACCTATTAACAAATGTGTCACAACATTAACCTACGATTAAATCCACGTAAAATCACAATCTTTACGTGAGATTTACAATCTATCAACGATGTTGTCACAACCTTAATTTTTTATTTTTTTATTTATTAAAGTCATGTAAAATTGTAACCTCTTCGTGAGATTCACAACCCGTTAACGATGGTGCCACAAACATAATTTTTAATTAAACAAAATAAAATCACAACTCTACATGGTATCCGCAACCTCAATTTTTTATTAAGAAAGAGATTGCAACCTTGATTTTTTAACATTAATATAAAATTGCAACCGCTCGATGAAAAAATCAAAACTTGTATATTTTTTTAATATATGAGCATAAAATCGCAACCATCATGTCGAGTTTGCAACCTAACGACTTTGGTGTCACAACCTTAATTTTATTATTAAATTAATGTTAAATCGTAAACTCTATATGAATTTCGCAACCTCTCAACGAATGAGTCGCAACCTCAAAATTTATGAAATTAACATTGAAATGCAACCTCTACGTTATGTTCGCAACCTGGCAACAATGAGATAGCAATATTAATTTTGTTATTAAATCAACGTAAAATTGCAACATCTGAACGAATGGATCGCAACCTCAAAGTTTTATTAAATTAACATTGAATTGCAAGCTCTATGTTAGGTTCGCAACCTGCCAACGATGAGATCGCAACCTCAATTCTGTTATTGACTCACGTAAAATCGCAACCTCTATGTGAATTTCGCAACCTCTTAACGAATTGATCGCAACCTCAAAGTTTTATGAAATTAACATTGAATTGCAACCTCTATGTTAGTTTCGTAACATGCCAATGATGAGATTGCAACCTCTATTTTTTATTAAATCAATGTAAACTCGCAACCTCCATATGAAGTTCACAATCTATCAACAAATGGATCGCAACCTCAAAATTTTATGAAATTAATATTGAATTGCAACCTCTATGTTAGTTTCGCAACCTGCCAATGATGAGATCGCAACCTCAATTTTTTATTAAATTAATGTAAAATCGCAACCTCCATATGAAGTTCGCAACCTCTCAACGAATGGACCGCAACCTTAAAGTTTTATGAAAATAACATTGAATTGCAACCTCCACATCAGGTTCGCAACCTAGAAACGATGAGATCGCAACCTTAATTTTATTATTAAAATCAACGTAAAATCGCAACCTCTACGTCTGATTCGCAACCTATCAACAATGTCGTCGCAACTTCAATATTTTTAATAATTTATCATAATTTATTATTTTATTAATTATATTTCACATTATTATATTTTTTTTTATTTTTTTTATCAAAAGTAAGATAATTTTATACAATTTAAATTATTATTCTTAAAATTTTAATAATATTTAATTTATTAAAATTATATAAATTATTTTGAATTATTACATTATTTTTAACCTACTTATTTTTAACCTGCTTAACCTGTTATAGCAGGTAAAAAATATTGGGTAACGTTACTGGAATATAACTTCCCAACATTGTAGCATGACCCTCTTTGCATTACACTCTTTTCAACTGCTTAGGTACTTGGATATCTTATGGTATTGATATGTGACATGTTTTCAAATGTCTGATGATCTCTTCTCATAAAATCGAGACTGTCTATCCCTCCACTTTATGTTTTTGCTAATTGAAATGTCTTTGTTGTACCAATATTAGCTTGGTGACATGCACCCAACATATTCTTAAGTATCGGGTTCACATTTCTTGTCAAGGTGCCGCTAACTGATTCTAATAAAGTGCAAAAATTATAAAAATGCCCCTGCACGTGTTTTGTATAAATAAGTTAGCTAGAGACTTTTAAAGCATATTTTGTGTAGAGAAATTTGTTATTCTAGTTGGAGAAACACTTATAGAGTGTTCTAGAGAGAAAGTAAAGATCTTTCACTTTCTTGGAAGAGGTTTCAAGATTGATTGTAAGGATTTCACTTAGATTATCAAGACTTCAAGCTGCTTGTTGGAGATCTTCTTCAACATCACTAGTTCATCTTGATCCCTTGCTCTTTTATTGAATTCTTACTATTTTGAATGGAACTTACTTGTGATTTTTGTGAATCTACTTTGAATATGTGTGGTTAAATTCCATTTGGTTATCCTTTAATATATCTATAAAATTCATGTTATTTTTTAGGAAGATCTTGTTTAATTGTTGATTCTTGATGATATATAGTACCTTTTGTGTTTGGATGTTTGGAATTGAGTAGTTAATTTAATGAGAATTAATTAAAAATGATAATTTAACTTTGATTGAGACTAGGGATAGTAATTTCGAGGTTAAATCCAAGATTTAAATATTCACTTGTGGCTAGCAATTTTTTAAGATCACCTATAATTAGGATTAGGCTTTATAAATCATTATCACATTTTATAGAGATGGAGGTGTAATTGAGATTAGGATCATTTAGTAATTGAGAGTTAACTAATTTGGTTCAATTTGGATCCATTCTATGTGATTTTGAGTTTAATCATTTATGACTTTATGGAAAATGATCATGATGCATTAGATTGTGAAATAATAGCCATATTCTCTCATTGATTTACTCTAAGTGTATTCTTGTTTAGTTTTTATTAATTTGAATTTTGTCTAAACTCAAACTCAATTAATTGAAAATCACACATTGAATTTTAATTTAATGAATTTTTGGCTATTCACTCAATTATTCTTGAATCGATGTTTTCTCTCTAATTGGCAATCATAGAGGACGATAATCTTGCAACTACTACATTAGACATTGTATTGAGTGGTGTTAAAACCGTTTGATCAAAGCTTACAGTCTAGTATCTGTTCTTATGGTGACTCGAACATTGGATGTACAGTTTAAAGATGGAAGGGATCTCATAGGATCCACATTCGCCTAAGCAAAAACTTTTAATAATTAGTTAATTAATCCATACTGCAAAGAAAATTAATATTATTCATAATGAAATGTTAAATGCATATACACCTTTTATGGAAATACGCTAAATAGCAATTAAATTCATAAAACCGCGTTTGGTAAAACAATTAGTTAGAAGACTAGAAAACCGCGTTTCTTGAACAATGGGCAAAAATATGGTAAAAGACATCTAAAAAATGGCTATATATAGGACTTTTATCTTTTGATTGAAAATGTGTATTAAGCAATTAGAGGAATAGAAACGGGATGAATATTCTAAATGCCATGGAAATGGCTACATGGGAAAGATCATTGAAATTGAAATATTTTTTATCAGAATTGAAGATGTCAGAGATTTCCCATGTCACTCATTTCTATGAATTCTAGATTTTTCTCTCATTTCTATATGTTCTTCTTTGAACATCAGATTTATTATGTGACACGGGTATGTGGCCTTTTCTTTATTTCCGACATTATTTCTACATGTTCTTCCTCGATTTTAACTATTATTTGGTTTTTCTTTCCTTCTAATAACTATTTTCTAAAGAAATTTGAATAATCTAATATGTAGAATTAGCATTGGTAGATCTATAATTTTTTCCCCATTTATAGCCATAATTTCAATCGATCAGAGTCATCACAATCTGAAATCAATTTTATCACTGTATCTAGTGTGTGTTTGGTAGGTAGATTTTTAAGTAGCGATTAGATTTTTCATTAGCGATTTGCCAATTTAACCGTTTGGGGAAGCTTTTTGATTAGCGATTAGATTTTTAATTAGCGATTTTCAGAACGCTACTTCAAGTAGCTTTCCACGTATCGCTAATCAAAAAGCTCCCATTTTACCCTTATCAATTTATGAGTATTACTAAACTACCCTTAATAATATTAAAAGCTTCTATTTGTACTAAATTAGGTTAACTTTAATAATAATTTTTTTTTATTAAAAATGATTAAAAATAGTTAAATATTTTTTTAGTTAGTCTATATTTTATTTATTTTTTAATTAGTTGATAACTAAAGGATGATTGATTTTAAATTAACAACCTTGAAAAAAAATTTATTTAAAAAAGAATACTAATACTAATAATTATATTGTAAAGTAAAAATAATATATTGTATTGTTTACGTAATTTTACATCTAACAGCTACTTCAACATCTAATTGTTATTACCAAACACTCATGCCAAATCGCTACTTCAACATCTAATTTTACAACTAACAGCTAATCGCTACTTCAACAGCTAACTCAACATCTAATGTAACATCTAGTGCCAAACATACACCTATTTGTTTTAGGTAATTTAATTGAATTTTTTGAGAAATTAATTCAAAGAATAAGATATTAATCAAAAAAATATTATCAAGCAAGATGATCTAATTAATATTCACATATAAATGAAGATCTTTTACATAAATATTGAACATCAAACAAGGCGAAGTACAAAAAATTAGTATATATGAATCTTGAATTTTATCAAATACGCGTATTATTCATGATATTTTGATAAATACTGGTACTATTCATAATATAATTTTAAAGTGAACAATAAATAATAGTTAAGAGTAGTAATGATAAATAAAGATAAGGCATAATGATCTCGAAAGCCCTTGAATTTGACCATTCCAACTTCACGAAATGTCAATTTAACCTCTTAACTTCCAAATGTTAAATCAGTTAAGCCCATTTTTTTTTTTAATCTGAATGACTTAATTGATATTTCCAAGTTAACCCTTTTTATTGCCAAATCGACCTCCATATCAACGAAAATTGGATCAAATAACTCACCATTTGGAGAGTGTAAACTAACCATTCTTGATGTTTGAGAGCTAACTTGAAAAATATAATCAAAGTTAGGGGCTCCTAACACCCTTATGCCTAAAGATAATGATAATATATTTTATTTGGTTATATAATAATTAAAAATTTATATTTCATAATAAATACTTTCTATCCACTTTATATAGAATAAAATCAACTTCTCATTCAATGTGTAGTTATCTTCTTCCTCACTAAGGATGTTCAAAAAATCCGTGATCCGATAACCCGACCCGAACCCGTTGGATTTATCAAGGTTCGGGTCAGTCCAATTCACTAACGGGGTTGGGGTCGGTATATAACTTTAGAAAAAATCGGGTTTTTTAACATACCCAACCCGACCTTGACCCGACCCGATAGACCCTATAAGAGGTTATTTTTATTATTTTAGTTTTTGTCCATATTGCTAAATATGTGATGTTTTTAACTCTATCCAAGTTGTTTTGGGTTCTTTAATCAATATCATAATAAATAGTACCATTATGAGTAAAAAATATGAAATATATTTTGATGTCGAAAACGTGTGTTAAATTGGCTGAACGAGTATTGCGAATTGAATATGAGGAACAATTCGTTCTCTCAATTGATTTACTGCAAATATAATGTTAAATCCATTTTTTAGAAACCCTAAACACCCCTTTTATAAGGTGTTACTCTTAACCCTAACAAGAAAAAAAAAATTCTGAAATTACAAAAAAAAAAAAAAAACCCTTAAAATAATAAAAGTCCGAAAAACCTCTCTAAATGATCCCAAAACACAGAAATTACTGAGAACGATGTTTTACTTCAACCAGTCAAATTTAGGCTCCAAATTTCATATCCAAAATCAATGTCTAAAACCTGGTGCATCATGTTTTTTAATTTTTTATTAAAATAGGTTTGACCCGACTTGACCCGAGACCGACCTGAAATGTTAAAGGGTTCAGTCCGGTCCGCATTATACCACACTTTCGGGTTTCGGGTCAAACGGGTCTATTCGGGTTTGACCCAATCTCGACCCGTGAACACCCTTACATAATAATAAAAAATTATATTATTATTATTATTATTAGCCAAAACTAGAATTAAATTGAAGAGACACATCATCTATTTAAATTCGTTAACTATTGTTATGATTTTGGAACTTGATTAAAATTGTTGATCAGTGCATTAAAAAAAATCAAGATAATTTGCTTTGACATTTATATTTGAATTATCATGGGGGTTCACACATTATGCAAACATTTAATTTTATTTATAATTATAATAATATTATTACTATATATTTTTATTAAAATTATTTAATATAATTTAAATTATTATTTGATTCTAATAGTTTATTTTATTATTATCGTTAATTTAATTTAAATACACAATGAATTAAAAGTTTAATTAATTTAATATTTAATCAAAATTATACTTTAAAAAAATTTGTTGTTTATATAATTAAGTACAAAATAAATGAAAGTAGTTAGTATGTAGTATATCATAAGAAATTATATTTTACTAAGTGAACTTAAATTAAATAATGTTTATTTGAAATAATATCTTATTGATGGAATAAATAAAATTAATATTAAATAATAAAATAATTAATAAAAAATATTTGAATATTAAATAATTTTGAAACAAAATAAATTAATGTACAATATTAAAAAAAATAAATTGAACTTTAATTAATTACATATTTAAATAAATAAACAGTTAAGTAAGATAAATAATTACAAAATGTCTATTTTAATTAAATTCACTATAAAGCTAGCTGATTCTCCCAATAAACTTTCTCCTCTTCCTTTCGAGCAAAGTTATTTTTTATGTTGAATGCCTTGTGAATCCCCACCGTTGTTTTGTCTTGATCATATCTATAAGTAACAAGCAAAGTCCAGCATACTTTTGGTAGCCTAATCTATAACTCATAACAATACAAACAATTAATATCCAATTACATTTTCATGGGCTTTATTGCCACCACTTACAAAATATTTTGACATATTAGAAGAATTGGATTTCCTATTAACAGTATCATTTCTTCCTGCAATAACAACAACAATCACATACAAAAATCAAACTTTCACAGAATACTCGGTAAAAATCACACAAAATACAACCTTGATATACACGCAAGCACAACTGTGAGAAAAAAAACTATAAAATTCTAAGTTCTCATTGCTTTCAAATAAGATTTCTAAATAACATCCAAATGGTTTAATCAAATAGAGCAGACATGGTCACCATACAAGTCCTACAATGAGAGAAGACAATATTCATAGCTAGCTTACTTAGAAAAAATTCAGAGCCGGCTTACTTTGATGGAGCTTAGACCTTCAAGTATAAGAACTTTCCATCCTATTTAGAGCACGACTTGAAAAACACAACATTGTTGATTCTAAAATCATTATTACAAACATCTTAAAACTCCAAAACCAATATATTCTTCATCTTGTTATCCCCCAACTAAAAGATGTATAGGTTTTGAACTTATAAAAAAATCATGTACAAAAATACAATCAACTCAAAATTAAACAATAGTCCAACAAACAAAATAGTGATCGCAAGAGTAAAAATCAACCCATCGAACTCCAATTTACCTTGAGCGGTTTCACTAAATTTGGTTTAGAAGAATATTTGTTCCTAGAAATATAAGATGAATTCAACTAAAGAAAACAAACATATTTTGATCAATAGCTTGAATATATAACATTGACATTTGATATCAACAAATTCAATAATTCAACTAAATAACTTCTTCCACCTTCAAACCAAGTAATTTTAATTTTTTCTAAGAGTAAATACAAATGATAACTAACAGAGTTACTTCTTTACCCACCAAAATAAGTGCCACATTAAAAAATTGAGTAGACTATTTACAAGAACACTAAAATACCAAGAAAACAATTTGAAATCAATCATAAAAACAAATATGTATAGTCGATGAAAGCACAACAATAAAAAATAAAAAACATATAAATTGGACCAACCGCCTTAGAAAAAAACTTTACTAGATTTAAGGGGTTCAGCTAGCCTATGTCATAGCTAATGTACTGATTCTAAAAATAAAACTACAATAAAAACTAAAACCTAAAACATAGAATTTTCTATTACTCTCTGAAGTTTTGATTGATACCTATTAACTAGAAAATCAAGGATAAAAATCTATTCTTTAAAATTTTATGAAGATTAAACTACATGTTGAATTTAAAAACTTCTACTATCTTGTTGATTCTGAAGGTAACTCTATCTTTAATGAAAATTATCCATTCAGTGGATATTTATTTGTAATTATAAATTGACTTCCAAACTACACAAAATATCAAAATAGAGTAAATTAGCATCAAAATTCAATCAACGTGACCCATTGACCAAAATTTTTTAGGCTTATCTTCCCCTTAAAGAAAAAGATGCGGCAAACATTTAAACTTGAAAAGAATCTTAAAATAATATATATATATATATATATATTATAAAATTAGAGGTTTTTTGTTCTTATTTTTAAACTGAGTTCTATCCGGCTTCATTCATGAAATTTGAATTTTCCATTTGGTAAGAATTTTTTATTAACAAATTGCATTACTATTATTGTTTTATTAAGGGGTTAATGTTGTTAGTCTACTTTTCATTTTGGTAAAATCTACATAGATCTACTTATATGCTTTTATTCAATGTATATATGCTTGAAATGTGTGTTTCAGTATAAATAATTGCTTGTCTTATGACTTCATTATACTCATATCCAACACAATTTTGATATTTTGGTCTGCGTATTATGCTTAATTATTATGGAAAAATATGTAGCATTCTTATGGTGTTGTTATATGAAATAGAATTTTTCCTTAACAAATAAATAATTTTATATGAAATGTTTGTCGAGATTTATTTTACCATAATTTCACTGAAAGTAAACTTGTAGGAGTTCATAAATATAACTTTGACTATTATTGTTACTTTGAAGCATCAAAATACAATTGTTTGTGTTGGATTCCTTACTGAAATGCTTTGATTTGAATAATTGGATTGGAATATTTCAATTGAGTCGGACTATAGATATGCTGAAATCTTCCATCTCTTTTATATCATGCTTTGATCTCTTGCTAGATCACAATTCTTCATTAGCCATTGTCATATTAAAATTGCAAGGGTTTTCAAATTTAGAAGTCATTGATTATCAATACTGTATATGATTATCAATACTGTTTATCAATATAATGTTGAAACAAACTTGATTAGCTTTAATCAATAGGAAAAGTGTTTCTTTTTATACTAATTCTCTATCAATTCTACTCGCACGGGGATTTTGTAAAGTTAGTCTTGTACTATCTTGCACATTCAACATTGATTAGTTATTAAAATAGATGGAGAAGTTAAAACATAGAAAATTTGTATATGTTTCAAACTATAGTTATTTTGAAATGTTAATGGACTATATTTGCCATCAAAATAATGCGATTAAGTTCTATAATTGTAACACCCCAAAAATTGACCCCAATTTTTTTTTAAATTATGATTTGGAAATTAGGTTTAGGGTTTTGAAAATGTGATTTACTTTAATCATTATGCTTTGACTAAAGAAGATAAGTTATTCAAAAATATTGTTATTTATGAGACCCTATTGAGGCATTTTTTTTCTTCACAATTTTCAATAATATATATATATATATATATATATATATATATATTTAAATTGTCTTTTGTGGATTAGAATAGATTTTATCGGGTAATTAAATTATTATTTTTTTACATAACGAAGTTCTATTAAAAAAATTATAATAATATTTATTACAATGTGAAAAATTTATATTTTAATTTTAATATATTGAAGTATAATATTCAATGTAATAATTCTATTTTATTTTAATTTAATATATAATATTTGTCGTTTCTTTATACATTTAAAAATGTAGAAAGAATAATAAAGTAAGTGGAGTGATGTATATTACTTCTTTAAGTTAAGTAAATGGTAAGTCACTAGATTGTATAAATTATTTTTTATAACATATTATTATATAAAAATAAAATATTAAAAATTATATATGGCGATAGATACAAATAAAATAAATATGAAATAAAAATTCCATTTGGTTGTTTATTTAGAAATAAAGTTACATTAAACTTGTTTTTCTATGCTTTGGATATATGATTTTTTTAATTATTATTATTATTATTATTATTATTATTATTATTATTTTGTTTAGAAGAAGAAGTATTTAATAGATATTTGAATGTGAATTATCCCTTAAATAGTTATGCCACTGACAAAATATTTGATGGATTTTTGTAAAAAACTTATAAAACTCTACAGAATTTATAACCAATAAATATACTTTAATCTATTAAAGTAAGAATTATCTAAAAAATCAAGTATATTTATATTTTTAAATTAAAAAGACATAATTTTATTTGTTAAAATACAAACAGTTTAGATTTTGAGATCTCATTCTACGATCATTTTCAACAACTTTGAGATTAATTATCCAATAATCTCCAATAATTTTGAGATTATTTATCCGATATTGTTCAATAATATTTTATCTCCCACACTATATAAACACTCTTCACACTAGACATCAAAACCATCAACACAGAAAACAAATTCAGTTCAATTAAAAATGGCAAGAGGAGAAATGATGATTGTTTGGTTGGTAATATTGTTGTTGGTTATGTGCTGCACAACACAAGCAATTGAAGCCGTAGAGGAAGTGTCATCTATAGAGGCATTCAAGAAGAGTCCAACAAAGCCGGGTGAGCGTAAAGGTGGACCTCCGTCATGGTGGGGCAGTTTGTGGCATCATGGGTCTCCAAACCCACCTAAGAAAGCTACTAAAAAGCCAAAATGGGGCAGCTGGTGGAAATTTCCATGTCCACCTTTTCCTTCTCCTCCTAAGTGGCTGAAATGGTGGTCTCATCACTTTAAACAACCACCTTCTCCTCCTAAGAAAACCAGCCACAATTAACTAGCTTGCTTTCTTCACTAGCAATTATTAGTTATTTTTGTTTTTATTTCAATAAGTAAATATTAATAAAAATCTTTTATTTTAGATTAGAATTTATCTAATTTAGAATTTGAAAAAAAATAGCAGTGTTCTCATTTAATGAAAAAAGAAGAAGTATTTTTTAGTTTTTTTTTTTTATTATTTCAATTGATTACTTAATTAATTTATATTTATTGTTTATAAAATAGACTGGTAATGTAAAAAAAATATATTAATCTTGATTCTACTTACTTATCTAAGCATGATGATGTGTTTGGTAAATCTTATCCACAAGTTACGATTACCGTTTAAATACAATAAGATAGGTATTATGTTATGTCATTGTTCTCAAATTTGAAAAAAAGAAATTGTCTTTTTGGTAAAGTTGATTAATTCTCTCTTTAGAATCACTAAAATTGCAGCCATAAACCTTAGTGACCAGCACATTCAAGGTTCATTATGTGTACTGTTTTTTTGTTGCATGTTTTTTTATTGCATTGTGAAGGTCGCTGGAAATGTCTGCAATGTCTGCCCTAATCACTTTGGTCAAGATTTGTATAATGTGTGTTACACCTTAGCTAAAATATTATTTTTTAAATATTTTGAAGTTACACATCCATGAGGATCTGCAAGTGAGGGGTGGCCGGAGGGGCGACCGCCGGGGGTCCCGGTGGCGGGGGCCTTCAGAGTCGGGAGGTGTATTAAAATTTTAAAATAAAAGAATGTAATTTTGGTGTTACTTTTTTTCAAAAAAAAGTAATTACTGAAATTGGATTGACATGTTAATTTATAGTATTGAATACTAGTACCCATATTTATTCTATTCATGGTCATATTAAAAATTAAAAAAAAAATAACTTGAAAGGCCCATTGTACCACATTTTCCACGGGCCTCAAAAAATATAGAGACGGTGCTGGCAAGACCAAGATCAAAATTTTAATGTTCGATATTTTCATTTTGTCTCTTTTCCGCCTCTTATCCTGAATGATGTTTATTAACTTCTTTTTGTGTCAGTGGCAGCGACTTTTATAGCATTCCCATGGATAGATCCGAAAGGTGAAAAAATTGCATGGATTGAATGGCATCATCCTAACATGCCATGGGACAAATCTGAACTCAAGGTTGGATATATTTCTGAAAATAGGTAAATGAGATTCTGTTACTCCTGATTGCATCATCTTCAAGAATAACAAGCTTTTTTTATAGTATGATTTAATGGACCTACTATGGAGTTGCTTAGGCTGACCAAAACATGATTCACTGACATCATTTCTCATTTAATTCTTCATTTTCAACTGCTTAGGTACTTGGATATCTTATGGTATTTATATGTGACATGTTTTCAAATGTCGATGATAATTTTGCAAATCTCTTCTCATACAATCGAGACTGTCTATCCCTCCACTTTATGGTTTTGCTAATTGAAATGTCTTTGTTGAACTAATATTAGCTTGGTGACATGCATGCAACATATTTCGTTCACATTTCTTGTTAAGTGCCGCTAACAAATTCTAATAAAGTGCAAAAATTATAAAAATGCCTTCGCACGTGTTTTGGTATAAATAAGATAGTTAGAGACTTTTAAAGCATCTTTTGTCATTGTTGGTAGAGAAATTTGTTATTCTAGTTAGAGAAACACTTATAGAGTGTTCTATAGAGAAAGTGAAGATCTTTCACTTTCTTGGACGAGGTTTCAAGATTGATTGCAAGGATTTCACTTAGATTATCAAGACTTCAAGCTGCTTGTTTGAAATCTTCTTCAACATCACTAGTTCTTCTTGATCCCATGCTCTTTTATTGAATTTTTACTATTTTCAATGGAACTAACCTGTGATTTTTGTGAATCTACTTTGAATATGAGTGGTTAAATTCCATTTGGTTATCCTTTAATGTATCTATAAAATTCATGTGATTTTATAGGAAGATCTTGTTTTATTGTTGATTCTTGATCATATAGTACCTTTTGTGTTTGGATGTTTGGAATTGAGTGGTTAATTTAATGAGAATTAATTAAAAATGATAATTTAACTTTGATTAAGACTAGAGATAAGTAATTTCGAGGTTAAATCCAAGGTTTAAATATTCACTTGAAGCTAGAGACAACAATTTTTTAATATCAACCATAATTAGGATTAGGCTTTATAAATCATTATCACATACTATAGAGATGTAGGTGTAATTGTGATTAGGATCATTTAGTAATTGAGAGTTAACTAATTTGGTTTAATTTGGATCCATTCTATGTGATTTTGAGTTTAATCATTTATGACTTGCTATGGAAAATGATCATGATGCATTAGATTGTGAAATAATAACCATATTCTCTCATTTTACTCTAAGTGTATTCTTGTTTAGTTTTTATTAATTTGAATTTTGTCTAAACTCAAACTCAATGAATTGAAAATGACACATTGAATCTTGATTTGATGAATTTTTGGCTATTCACTCAATTATTCTTGAATCGATCTTTTCTCTCTAATTGGCAATCCTAGAGGACGATAATCTTGCAACTACTACATTAGACATTGTACTGAGTGGTGTTAAAACAATTTGATCAAAGATTACACTCTAGTATATGTTCTCATGGTGACTTGTGTAAAGTGTGGAGTTTGTCTGTTTATTATTTTATTTTTCTCTTTTATATTGGGCTCAGATTGTGTCGGGCCAGTTAGATATAAATAGATCCCTTGTAATTGTAAACCCTATGTACTCAGAAAAGAGAGTAGAAACCTAAAACTAGTGTGACGTGGAGTAGGCAGTTTTGGCCAAACCACAGAAAATCCGCATGTTCTTTTCTCTTCAGAATCTTTAGTTTTCTATCTTGCCTACATTATTTCCTAACAAGTGGTATCAAAGCCTCGGTTCGAAGCAATGGCAGAAGATGGGAAAGTTAAGATTGATAAGTTCAATGGAACAAATTATAGTTTTTGGAAGATGCAAATCGAAGATTATTTGTATCAGAAAAAGTTACATCAACCTCTCAAGAAAGATAAGCTAGAAGGTATGTCAGACGCAGACTGGAAACTTCTGGATCGGCAAGCCCTAGGCGTGGTCAGATTGACGTTGGCGAGGAATGTTGCGTACAATATTGTCAACGAGGAGACTACTTATGGACTGATCGAGGCGTTATCAAATATGTATGAGAAACCTTCTGCTTCTAATAAGGTATATTTGATTCGTCAGTTGGTGAATACCAGGATGAAAGAATGAGGGCCGGTCACTAATCATGTGAACTAATTTAATTCTATTATATCGAGATTAGATTCGTTAAATATTAAATTTGATGATGAAGTTCAAGCGCTACTCCTATTGTCATCATTGCCAGATAGTTGGGCAGGAACGGTTACAACAATAAGCAGTTCATCAGGAATAAATACTCTCAATTTTAAAGGCATTCGGGATTTGATTCTTAGTGAAGATACACGGAAACGTAATGTTGCAGAGTCATCGGGATCAGGTTCTGCGTTGTATACTAAAAGCAGATGCAGAAAGTCTCAGGGAGGTCAGAACCAAAAAGGTAGACCTAAATCGAAAAAGAGAAGTGACTCAACAAGTGGTAAGGAAGGGCGTAAAGATATTGTATGCTGGAATTGCAACAAGACTGGTCACTTCCGAAATCAGTGTAGAAATCCAAAAGATAGAAGAGAGAATGATTCGGTGAACGCAGCAATAGAAGATTCTGATGCACTTGCTTGTTGTGTAGAATGTCCAATAGAATCTTGGATTATAAATTCGGGTGCGTCGTTTCACTCAACTCCGTGTAAGGAATTACTGCATAACTTTATTCCAGGAAGGCTTGGAAAGGTTCATCTTGCTGATGATGAACCATTATTCATCGAAGGGAAAGGTGATGTGAACTTGAAGACTCCTAAAGGGATGGTATGGAAATCTAACAGATGTTAGGTTTGTTCCTGGACTCAAGAGAAATTTGATTTCAGTAGGCCAGTTGGATGCAAATGGTTATCATACAACTTTTGCAAATGGGCAATGGATGGTCACAAGGGGTAATCTGATTTTAGCAGGAGGACAAAAGGTTGGAACCTTGTATGTTGCAGAAAAATCGGATTCTTTAAATACCGTCAACAATGGTGTCAGTCCTTCAAATTTGTGGCATCATAGACTTGGACACATGAGCGAGAAGGGTATGAAGCAGTTAGCAACAAATGGCAAGATTCCAGAGTTGAAGACAGTTGATCTCAGTTTCTGCGAACCATGTGTATTGGGAAAGTAAAAGAGAGTGACTTTCACAAAGTTTGCCAAGACACCAAAGGCTAGAAAACTTGAACTAGTACATACAGATGTGTATGGTCCTACATCCGTGGAGTTAATTGGAGGAGCTCGATATTATGTCACCTTTATCGATGACGCGACAAGAAAGGTATGGGTTTATTTTCTGAAAAATAAATCTGATGTGTTTTCTACTTTCAAAAGATGGAGAACTGAGGTTAAGAACCAGATTGATTTGAAAATCAAATGTTTGAAATCAAATAATGGTGGAGAGTATAATAGTCGTGAGTTCAAAGAGTATTGCGCAGAGAGTGGTATTAGAATGATCAAAACTATTCCGGAGACACCGCAGCAGAATGGTGTAGCAGAGCGGATGAACAGAATTCTTAATGAGAGAGCGAAAGTATGAGACTACATGCAGGGTTGCCAAAGAAATTTTGGGCAGAAGCTGTTAAGAAATAAAGTAGGCAAGATAGAAAGCTATCGATTCTGAAGAGTAAAGAACACACGGATTTTTATGTGGTTTGGCCAAAACTGCCTACTCCACGTCGCACTAGTATTAGGTTTTCTACTCTCTCTTTTCTAAGTACATAGGGTTTACAATTACAAGATATCTATTTATATTCTAACTGGCCCGACACAATCTGAGCCCAATATTAAAGAGAAAAATAAAATAATAAACAGACAGACTCCACACTTAACAATCTCCCACTTGGAGGCTGACATTACTATTTTTCTCACTCTTGTAAATCTAGTAGACCCTTCTTTTCCTTCACTAGTGCAATAGCCTTCTCTGCGATTAGCTCTGAAGGCTAGCTGAAGCTATGCAATGCTTCAGCTTTTCTTTGGTAACCACCTTAGTAAACATATCTGCCGGGTTGTCATCACCTGCTATCTTTACCAAGGTTAACACCTCATCAACAATTAGCTAACGGATAAAATGATATCTTAGTTAAATATGCTTCGTCCTGGCATGAAAAATTGGATTCTCTGCAAGATTGATTGCACTCTGACTATCACTGTAGAGTACAATTTGAATTTGCTCCTTACCTAATTCTGCCATGAAGTTTTTCAACCAAATCATCTCATTGCTAGCTTCTGAAATAGCCCTCTACTCAGCTTCTGTAGTTGAGAGCGCAACACTTTTCTAAAGCTGAGACATCCAGCTAACAGCTGTACCACCTAGAGTAAAAATATACCCTGTAGTACTTTTTCTCCCATCCAAGTCGCCTCCTAAATTTGCATCAGTAAAGCCTTCTATGATAGTATTTGTTCGCCTAAAATAAAGTCCTCTATCTGCAATGGCTTTCAAGTAACGGAAAAGCCACTTTACTGCTTCCCAATGCTCTTTTCCTGGATTTGACATAAACCGACTCACAACTCCCACTACATGAGCAATATCTGGTCTCGTACATACCATCGCATACATCAAGCTACCAACTGCCGATGCATAAGGAACTCTGCTCATGTAATCTCTATCTTCATCTGTTTTTAGTGATAGCTCCTTTGAAAGTTTAAAGTGACTTCCTAAAGGGGTGGTCCGAACTGTAGCATCCCGAAGATTAAACCTGTCAATTATCTTTTGAACATACTTCGTTTGGGACAGCTTCAAAGTACCTTCTGATTGATTTCTGGTAATCCTCATCCCAAGAATCTGCTGTGTAGGACCTAAATCTTTCATCTCAAAAACATCAGATAATTGATACTTTAACTTGTTGATTTCTATCATGTCAGATCCTGCAACTAACATGTCATCAACATAAAGCAACAAAATTATATAGGAGTTTGCAAAAGACTTGATAAAACAACAATGATCCATCTCACATCTCTTGTAACCATTGTTAGTCTTAAAGCCATCAAATTTCAAGTACCATTGTCTAGGAGCTTGTTTCAAACCATACAAGCTTTTCTACAACTTGCAAACCATGTCTTCTCTACCAGTAATCTGAAAACCCTCTGGCTGCTTCATATAGATATCCTCGTCAAGATCTCCATGTAAGAATGCAGTCTTTACATCTAACTGCTCTAGATGTAAATCCTCTGCTGCTACAAGCCCCAAAACCAATCTGATAGTAGTCATTTTTACTACAGGAGAGAAAATCTCATTGTAGTCAATACCCTTCTTTTGCTGAAAACCTTTTACTACTAATCTTGCTTTGTATCGCTTGCTTCCATTAGGTTCTTCCTTGACTCTGTATACCCATTTATTCTCAAAAGCCTTCTTTCCTACCGGTAACTTAGTCAATGACCATGTCTTGTTCTTTTCAAGAGAATACATCTCTTCTTGCATGGCATCCTCCCACTGCTTAGAATCATCCGTCTGTATTGCCTCTGAGTAACATTCTGGTTCACCATGTTCTGTCAAAAGCAAATAAAACTTGGATGGAGAATACCTATCCACTTGCTTTCGCTCTTTACCAGACCTCCTCAATACAGCTGTAGGCATAGGCGGATTTATTGATGTATCTTCGTTTGCACCAATATCATCTTCAGTAATATCTTCCAACACTGCTTCTTCTCTTTTCTCAGTCTGTTTCATTGTAGCCTCAGAATCAGCCATAAACTTGTCTTTGTATAAGAAGTCCTCATGAAAAATAATATCTCTACTTTTGAAAACCCTTCTGCTATCATCATCCCAGAAGCGATAACCCATGTCATCAGAACCGTAGCCGATAAAATAACACTTTTTCGATTTTGAGTCAAGTTTATCTCTGTCAGAATCTGTAACTCGCACATAAGAAACGCAACCAAAAGTTCTTAAGTGTGAAAGATTTGCCTCTTTTTCTAACCAAACCTCTTCAGGAATCTTGAACTCTAATGGAACTGAAGGTCCTCGATTTATGAGATATGCTGCTGTATTAACGGCTTCTGCCCAAAATTTATTTGGCAACCCTGCATGTAGTCTCATACTTCTCGCTCTCTCATTAAGAGTTCTGTTCATCCTCTCTGCTACACCATTCTGCTGCGGTGTCTCCGGAATATTTTTGATCATTCTAATACCATTCTCTACGCAATACTCTTTGAACTCGCGACTATTATACTCTCCACCATTATAAGATTTTAAACATTGATTTTCAAATCAATCTGGTTCTGAACCTCAGTTTTCCATCTTTTGAAAGTAGAAAACACATCAGATTTATTTTTCAGAAAATAAACCCATACCTTTCTTGTCGCGTCATCGATAAAGGTGACATAATAACGAGCTCCTCCAATTGACTCCACGGATGTAGGACCATACACATCTGTATGTACTAGTTCAAGTTTTCTAGCCTTTGGTGTCTTGGCAACCTTTATGAAAGTCACTCTCTTTTGCTTTCCCAATACACATGGTTCGCAGAAACTGAGATCAACTGTCTTCAACTCTGGAATCTTGCCGTTTGTTGCTAACTGCTTCATGCCCTTCTCGCTCATGTGTCCAAGTCTATGATGCCACAAATTTGAAGGACTGACACCATTGTTGACGGTATTTAAAGAATTCGATTTTTCTGCAACATACAAGGTTCCAACCTTCTGTCCTCCTGCTAGAATCAGATTACCCCTTGAGACCATCCATTGCCCATTTGCAAAAGCTGTATGATAACCATCTGCATCCAACTGGCCTACTGAAATCAAATTTCTCTTGAGTCCAGGAACAAACCTAACATCTGTTAGTTTTCCATACCATCCCTTTAGGAGTCTTCAAGTTCACATCACCTTTCCCTTCGATGAATAATGGTTCATCATCAGCAAGATGAACCTTTCCAAGCCTTCCCGGAACAAAGTTGTGCAGTAATTTCTTGCAGGGAGTTGAGTGAAACGACACACCCGAATCTATAATCAAAGATTCTATTGGACATTCTACACAGCAAACAAGTGCATCAGAATCTTCTGTCGCTGCATTCACCGAATCATTCTCTCTT
The DNA here is from genome assembly GCA_031304145.1 of Cardiospermum halicacabum. Taxonomy (NCBI): domain Eukaryota; kingdom Viridiplantae; phylum Streptophyta; class Magnoliopsida; order Sapindales; family Sapindaceae; genus Cardiospermum; species Cardiospermum halicacabum. Next base: position 5,280,712 of record CM062392.1, read on the forward strand.
CTGTCTTTCGGGTTTCTACACTGATTTCTGAAGTGACCAATCTTGTTGCAATTCCAGCATACAATATCTTTACGCCCTTCCTTACCACTTGTCGAGTCACTTCTCTTTTTCGATTTAGGTCTACCTTTTTGGTTCTGACCTCCCTGAGACTTTCTGCCTCTGCTTTCAGTATACAACGCAGAACCCGATCCCGATGACTCTGCAACATTACGCTTCCGTGTATCTTCACTGAGAATCAAATCCCGAATACCTTTGAAACTGAGAGTATTTGTTCCTGATGAACTGCTTATTGCTGCTCAACTATCTGGCAAGGATGACAATAGGAGTAGCGCCTGAACTTCATCATCAAATTTAATCTTTACCGAATCCAATCTCGATATAATAGAATTAAATTCGTTCACATGATTAGTGACCGACCCTCCTTCTTTCATCCTGGTATTCACAACCTGACGAATCAAATATACCTTATTAGAAGCAGAAGGTTTCTCATACATATTTGATAACGCCTCGATCAGTCCGTAAGTAGTCTCCTCGTTGACAAATATTGTACGCAACATTCCTCGCCAACGTCAATCTGACCACGCCTAGGGCTTGCCGATCCAGAAGTTTCCAGTCTGCGTCTGACATACCTTCTGGCTTATCTTTCTTGAGAGGTTGATGTAACTTTTTCTGATACAAATAATCTTCGATTTGCATCTTCCAAAATCTTTAATCTGTTCCATCGAACTCATCAATCTTAACTTTCCCATCTTCTGCCATTGCTTCGAACCGAGGCTCTGATACCACTTGTTAGGAAATAAAGTAGGCAAGATAGAAAGCTATCGATTCTGAAGAGTAAAGAACACACGGATTTTTATGTGGTTTGGCCAAAACTGCCTACTCCACGTCGCACTAGTATTAGGGTTTCTACTCTCTCTTTTCTGAGTACATAGGGTTTACAATTACAAGATATCTATTTATATTCTAACTGGCCCGACACAATCTGAGCCCAATAAAAAAGAGAAAAATAAAATAATAAACAGACAGACTCCACACTTAATAGAAGCCGTTAATACAGCATCATATCTTATAAATCGGGGACCTTCAGTTCCATTAGAGTTCAAGATTCCATAAGAGGTTTTATCAGGAAAAGAGGTAAATCTTTCACACTTGAGAACTTTTGGCTGTGTTTCTTATGTGCGAGTTACAGATTCTAACAGAGATAAACTTGACTCAAAATTGAAAAAGTGTTATTTTATCGGCTACGGTTCTGATGACATGGGTTATCGCTTCTGGGATGATGATAGCAGAAGGGTTTTCAAAAGTAGAGATATTATTTTTCATGAGGACTTCTTATACAAAGACAAGTTTATGGCTGATTCTGAGGCTACAATGAAACAGACTGAGAAAAGAGAAGAAGCAGTGTTGGAAGATATTACTGAAGATGATATTGGTGCAAACGAAGATACACCAATAAATCCGCCTATGCCTACAGCTGTATTGAGGAGGTCTGGTAAAGAGCGAAAGCAAGTGGATAGGTATTCTCCATCCAAGTTTTATTTGCTTTTGACAGAACATGGTGAACCAGAATGTTACTCAGAGGCAATACAGACGGATGATTCTAAGCAGTGGGAGGATGTCATGCAAGAAGAGATGTATTCTCTTGAAAAGAACAAGACATGGTCATTGACTAAGTTACCGGTAGAAAAGAAAGCTTTTGAGAATAAATGGGTATACAGAGTCAAGGAAGAACCTAATGGAAGCAAGCGATACAAAGCAAGATTAGTAGTAAAAGGTTTTCAGCAAAAGAAGGGTATTGACTACAACGAGATTTTCTCTCCTGTAGTAAAAATGACTACTATTAGATTGGTTTTGGGGCTTGTAGCAGCAGAGGATTTACATCTAGAGCAGTTAGATGTAAAGACTGCATTCTTACATGGAGATCTTGACGAGGATATCTATATGAAGCAGCCAGAGGGTTTTCAGATTACTGGTAGAGAAGACATGGTTTGCAACTTGTAGAAAAGCTTGTATGGTTTGAAATAAGCTCCTAGACAATGGTACTTGAAATTTGATGGCTTTATGACTAACAATGGTTACAAGAGATGTGAGATGGATCAAAAGATGACTAACAAGCTCCCAAACGAAGTATGTTCAAAAGATAATTGATAGGTTTAATCTTCGAGATGCTACAGTTCGGACCACCCCTTTGGGAAGTCACTTTAAACTTTCAAAGGAGCTATCACCAAAAACATATGAAGATAGAGATTACATGAGCAGAGTTCCTTATGCATCGGCAGTTGGTAGCTTGATGTATGCGATGGTATGTACTAAACCAGATATTGCTCATGTAGTGGGAGTTGTGAGTCGGTTTATGTCAAATCCAGAAAAAGAGCATTGGGAAGCTGTAAAGTGGCTTTTCCGTTACTTGAAAGGCACTGCAGATAGAGGACTTTGTTTCAGGCGAACAAATACTATCATAGAAGGCTTTACTGATGCAGATTTAGGAGGCGACTTGGATAGGAGAAAAAGTACTACAGGGTATATTTTTACTCTAGGTGGTACAGCTGTTAGCTGGATGTCTCGGCTTCAGAAAAGTGTTGCGCTCTCAACTACAGAAGCTGAGTACATGGCTATTTCAGAAGCTAGTAAGGAGATGATTTGGTTGAAAAACTTCATGGCAGAATTAGGTAAGGAGCAGATTCAAAGTGTACTCTATAGTGATAGTCAGAGTGCAATCAATCTTGCAGAGAATCCAGTGTTTCATGCCAGGACGAAGCATATTCAACTAAGATATCATTTTATCCATGAGCTGATTGTTGATGAGGTGTTAACCTTGGTAAAGATAGCAGGTGATGACAACCCGGCAGATATGTTAACTGAGGTGGTTACCAAAAAAAAAGCTGAAGCATTGCATAGCTTCAGCTGACCTTCAAAGCTGATTGCAGAGAAGTCTATTGCACTAGTGAAGGAAAAGAATGGTCTACTAGATTTACAAGAGTGAGAAAAATAGTAATGTCAGCCTCCAAGTGGGAGATTGTTAAGTGTGGAGTCTGTCTGTTTATTATTTTATTTTTCTCTTTTATATTGGGCTCAGATTGTGTCGGGCCAGTTAGATATAAATAGATCCCTTGTAATTGTAAACCTTATGTACTCAGAAAAGAGAGTAGAAACTCTAATACTAGTGTGACGTGGAGTAGGCAGTTTTGGCCAAACTACAGAAAATCCGTGGGTTCTTTTCTCTTCAGAATATTAGTTTTCTATCTTGCCTACATTATTTCCTAACAACTTGAACACTAGATGTACAGTTCCAAGATGGAAGGGATCTCATAGGATCCACATTCGCCTAAGTGAAAACTTTTAATAATTAGTTAATTAATCCATATTGTAAAGAACATTAATATTATTCATAATTAAATGTTAAAGGAATATACACCTTTTATGGAAATACGCTAAATAGCAATTAAATTCATAAAACAGCGTCTGGTAAAACAATTGGTTAGAAGACTAAAAAACCGCGTTTCTTGAACAATGGGCAAAAGGGTGGTAAAACACATCTAAAAATGGCTATATATAGGACTTTTATCTTTTGATTGAAAATGTGTATTAAGCAATTAGAGGAATAGAAACGGGATGGATATTCTAAATGCCATGGAAATGGGTACATGGGAAAGATCATTGAAATATGTTTTATCAGAATTGAAGATGTCAAAGTTTTCCTATGTCACTCATTTCTACGGTTTCTAGATTTTTCTCTCATTTCTATATGTTCTTCTTTCAACATCAGATTTCATATGTGACATGGGTAGGTGACCTTATCTTTATTTCTGGCATTATTTCTATATGTTCTTTTTCGATTTTAACTATTATTTGGTTTTTCTTTCCTTCTAATAACTATTTTCTAAGGAAATTTGAAAAATCTAACATGTAGAATTAGCATTGGTAGATCTATGATTTTGTCCCCATTTATAGTCATAATTTCAATCGATCTAAGTCATCACATCTAAATTCAAATTTATCACTGTATCTATTCGTTTTAGGTAATTTAATTGAGTTTTGTTGAGAAATTAATTAAAAAAAAAAAGATATTAATCAAATAAATATTATCAAGCAAGATGATCTAATTAATATTCACATAGTAATGAAGATCTTTAACGTAATATTGAACAACAAGGAGAAGGACACAAAATTGGTATATATGAACCTTGAATTTTATGAAATAAGCGTACTATTCATGATATTTGGATAAATATTGGTACTATTCATGATATAATTTTAAAGTGAACAATAAATAATAGTTAATAGTAGTAATGGTAAATAAAGATAAGGCATAATGGTCTCGAAAGCCCCTGAATTTGGTCGTTCCTACTTCATGAAATATCAACTTAACCTCTTAATTTCCAAATGTTAAATCAATAAAGCCCACTTTTTTTTTTTTTTTATGTGGATGACATAATTGATATTTCCAAGTTAACCCTTTTTTATTGCCAAATCGACCTCTACACCAGCAAAAATGACTTAATTGACTCACCATTTGGAGAGGGTAAACTAACTATTCTTAAAGTTTGAGAGTTAACTTGAAAAATATAGTTAAAGTCAAAGGCTCCTAACACCCTTATGCCTAAAGATAATGATAATACATTTCATTTGGTTATATAATAATTAAAAATTAATATTTCATATTAAATACTTTCTATCCACTTTATATAGAATAAAATATACTCCTCACTCAATGTGTAGTTATCTTCTTCCTTACTATGGGTGTTGAAAAAACCTGTGACCCGATAACCCGACCCGAACTCATCGGGTTTATCAAGGTTCGGGTCAGTCCGGTTCACTAACGGGGTTGGGGTCGGTCCATAAATTTAGAAAAAATCTTGTTTTTTAACAGACCCAATCCGACCCGGACCGACCCGATAGACCTATAAGAGGCTATTTTATTATTTTATTTTTTGTCCATATTGCTAAATATGTGATGTTTTTAACTCTATCCAAGTTGTTTTTGGTTCTTTAATCAATATCATAATAAATAGTATCATTATGAGTCAAAAATTGGAAATATATTTATAAATTTTCAAAATTTTATATAATATTTTGATGCTGAAAACGTGTATTAAATTGGTTGAACGGGTATTGCCAATTGAATAAGAGGAACAATTCGTACGCTCAATTGATTTACTGAAAATATAATGTCAAATCCGTTCACTAGATACCCTAAACACCCATTTTATAAGGTGTTACTCTTAACCTTAACAAGAAAAAAAATAATTCCGAAATTACAAAAAAAAGGTCCAAAAGACCCCTCTAAACGATCCCAAAACACCGAAATTAATCAGAATGCCGAAATTAATTAGAACGCCATTTCGCTTCAACCAATAAAATTTGGGCTCCAAATTTCATATCCAAAATCAATGCCGAAAACCCGGTGCATCATGTTTTTTAATTTCTTTTTATGAAAATAGGTTTTACCCGACCTTGACTCGAGACCGACCCGAAATGTTAAAGGGTTCAATCCGGTCCGCATTTTACCACACTTTCGGGTTTCGGGTCAAACAGGTCTGTCCGTATTTGACCCGCACCCGACCCCTGAACACCTTATTCCTTACATAATAATAATAATAATAATAATAATAATAATATTATTATTATTATTATTATTATTATTATATAATATATTATTATTATTATTATTATTAGCAAAAACTAGAATTAAATTGAAGAGACCCACCACCTATTTAAATTCGTTAACTATTGTTATGATTTTGGAATTTGATTAAATTTGTTGATTAGTGCACTAAAAAAAATCGAGATAATTTGCTTTGACATTTATATTTGAATTATGGAGGGGGTTTACACATTATACAGACATTTAATTTTATTTATAAATATAATAATATTATTCCTATATATTATTATTAAAATTATTTAATATAATTTAAATTATTATTTGATTCTAATAGTTTATTTTATTATTAACGTTAATTTAATTTAAATATACAATGAATTAAAAGTTTAATTAATTTAATATTTAATCAAAATTATACTTTAAAAAAATTGGTTGTTTATATAATTAAGTACAAAATAAATGAATGTAGTATATAATAAGAAATTATATTTTACTAAGTGAACTTAAATTAAATAATGCTTATTTGAAATAATATCTTATTGATGGAATAAATAAAATTAATATTACATAAAAAAATTAATAAAAAATATTTGAATATTAAATAATTTTGAAACAAATTAAATTAATGTACAATATAAAAAAATTGAACTTTAATTAATTAAATATTTAAATAAATAAACAGTTAAGTAAGATAATTAATTACAAAATATCTATTTTAACTAAATTCACTATAAAGCTAGCTGATTCTCCCAATAAAGTTTCTCCTCTTCCTTTCCAGCAAAGCCATTTTTTTTTATGTTGAATGCCTTGGGAATCTCCTCTGGTGTTTTGTCTTGATCATATTGACAAGTAAAGTCCAGCATATTCTTGGTAGCCTAATCATATAACTCATAACAATACAAACAATCAATATTCAATTGCATTTCAATGGGCTTTAGTGCTCACTCACGAAATATTTTGACATATTAGAAGAATTGGATTTCATATATTAACAGTATCATTTCTTCCTGCAATAACAACAATAATCACAAACAAAAATCACACTTTCACAGAATACTCGGTAGAAATCACACAAAATACAACCTTAACATACACACATGTACAACTTTGAGAAAAAGAAAAACTATAAAATTCTAGGTTTTCATTGTTTTCAAATAAGATTTCTTAATAACATCCAAATAGTTTAATCAAATAGAGCAGACATGGTCACCATACAAGTCCTGCAATAAGAGAAGACAACATTCATAGCCGGCTTACTTTGATGAAGCTCGGACCTTCAAGTATGAGAACTTTCCATCTTATTTAGAGCACGACTTGAAAAACACAACATTGTTAAATCTAAAATCATTGGTACAAACATCTTAAAACTCCAAAACCAATATATTCTCCATCTTGTTATCCCCTGACAAAAAGATTTGTAGGTTTTGACTAAAAGATTTATAGGTTTTGAACTTTTTAAAAAATCATGTACCAAATTACAATAAACTCAAAATTAAACAATAGTCCAACAGACAAAAATAGTGATCGCAAGAGTAAAAATCAATGATATCAAACCCCAATTTATCTTGAGCGGTTTCACTGAATTTGGTTTAGAAGAATGTTTGTTTCTTGAAATATAAGATGAATGCAACTAATGAAAACAAACATATTATGATCAATAGCTTGAATATATAACATTGACATTTGATATCAACAAATTCAATAATTCAACTAAATAACTTCTTCAACCTTCAAATAAAGTAGTTTCATACTTTTCTAAGAGTATATACAGATGATAACTAACAAAGTTACTTCTTTACCCACAAAAAATAAGTGCCACATTAAAAAAATTGAGTATACTATTTCGAGGAACATTAAAATACCAAGTAAATAATTTCAAATCAATCATAAAAACAAATATGTATAGTCGATGAAAGCACAACAATAAAAAATAAAAACAAATAAATAATATGTATAGTTTTTCTACCCTTTAAAATCTTATGAAGAATAAACTACATGTTGAATTTAAAAACTTCTACTATCTTATTGATTCTAAAGGTAACTCTGTCTTTAATGAAAATTATCCATTAAGTGGATATTTATTTGTAATTATAAATTCACTTCCAAACTACACAAAATATTAAAATACAGTAAATTAGCATCGAAATTCAATCAACGTGACCTATTGACCAAAATTTTTTAGGCTTCTCTTCCCCTTAAAGAAAAAGATGCCGCAAACATTTAAACTTGAAAAAAATCTTTAAATAATATATATATATTATAAAATTAGAGGTTTTTTTGTTCTTATTTTTCATTTAAGGCAGAGCTTTTCATTAACTAGAACACGTAAATCTAATGTCTCTTGTAAATATCACTGACCTAAAGACGAAGTTGGCTTTATGAGAAATGCTACTGAATATTCATGATTATTCATTGGTGTCCAGTTTGTATGAGAAAATAAATGAGATTAACAGGTCCTATACGCTATATAGTATTGAGCTAATAAAGAAAGTACATTTTTAGTTCTATTTTGCTTTACTGATAAAATATATACTTGAAATATTCAAAAAAATCTATTTTATATATGAAACTAATTGATTTGTTTTTAATAAATTGTAGTAGTTCAGGGAAAAAAGAATTGTTGGTAGTACTGAGTTGTATCTGACTTCATTAATGAAATTTGAATTTTCCATAGGTAAGAATTTTTTATTAACAAATTGCATTACTATTATTGTTTTATTAAGGGGTTAATGTTGTTAGTTTATTTTTCATTTTGGTAATCTGCATAGCTTTTCTAATTATATTTTGGTCTGAATAGAAATCTAATTTAAGTTATATTGTTAAGCATCAAAACAAGCAGATTTTGTTGATCTACTTACACGCTTTTGTTCAATGTATATATTCTTGAAATGTGTGTTTCAGTATAAATAATTGTTTGTCTTATGGCTTCATTATACTCATATCCAACACAATTTTTATATTTTGGTATGGGTATTGTGCTTAATTATTATGGAAAAATATGCAGCATTCTTATGGTGTTGTTATATAAAACAGAATTTTTCCTTAACAAATAAATAATTTTATATAAAATGTTTGTCGAGATTTATTTTACCATAATTTCACTGAAAGTGAACTTGTAGGTGTTCATAAATATAACTTTGACTATTAATGTTACTTTGAAGCATCAAAATACAATTTGTTTATGTTGGATTCCTTACTGAAATGCTTTGATTTGAATAATTGGATTGGAATATTTCTACTAAGTCGGATTATAGATATGCTGAAATCTTCTGTCTCTCTTATATCAGGCTTTGATCTATTGCTAGATCACAATTCTCCATTAGCTTTGGTCATATTAAAATTGCAAGGGTTTTCAAATTTAGAAGTCATTGATTATCAATACTATTTATCAATATAATGTTGAAACAAACTTGATTAGCTTTAATCATTAGGAAAAGTGTCACAGTTTTTAGTTTCTTTTTATACTAATTCTCTATCAATTCTACTCGCACTGGGATTTTGTAAAGTTCGTCTTGTACTATCTTACACATTCAACATTGAGTAGTTATTAAAATAGATGGAGAAGTTAAAACATAGAAAATTTGTATATGTTTCAAACTATAGTTATTTTGATGGGTTAATGGACTATATTTGTCATTCAAAATAATGTGATTAAGTTCTATAATTGTAACACCCCACCCCAATTTTGGTTGAAATTATGATTTGGAAATTAGATTTAGGATTTTGAAAATTGTGATTTACTTTAATCATTATGCTTTTACTAAAGAAGATAAGTTATTCAAAAATATTGTTATTAATAAGACCTTATTGAGAAATTTTTTTTTTCTCACAATTTTCAATAATATATATATATATATATATATTTAAATTGTCTTTTGTGGATTAGAATAGATTTTATCGGGTAATTAAATTATTATTATTATTTTTTACATAACGAAGTTCTATTAAAAAAAATTATAATAATACTTATTACAACGTGAAAAAAAATTATATTTAAATTTTAATATATTGAAGTATCATATTCAATATAATAATTCTATTTTATTTTAATTTAATATATAATATTTTTCGTTTCTTTATATATTTAAAAATGTAGAAAGAATAATAAAGTAAGTGGAGTGATGTATATTACTTATTTAAATTAAGTAAATGGTAAGTCACGAGATTGTATAAATTATTTTTTATAACATATTATTATATAAAAATAAAATATTAAAAATTATAAATGGTGATAGATACAAATAAAATAAAGATGAAATAAAAATTTCATTAGGTTGTTTATTTAGTAATAAAGTTACATTAAACTAGTTTTTCTCTGCTTTGGATATATGATTTTTTTAATTATTACTATTATTATTATTATTATTATTATTATTATTATTATTATTATTATTATTTTGTTTAAAAGAAGAAGTCTTTAATAGATATTTGAATGTGAATTATCCCTCAATTAGCTACGCCACTGACAAAATATTTGACGGATTTTTGTAAAAAACTTATAAAACTCTACAAAATTTATAACCAATAAATATACTTTAATCTATTAAAGTAAGAATTATCTAAAAAATCAAGTATATTTATATATTTTAAATTAAAAAAGACATAATTTTATTTGTTAAAATACAAACAGTTTAGATTTTGAGATCTCATTCTACGATCATTTTCAACAACTTTGAGATTAATTATCCAATAATCTCCAACAATTTTGAGATTATTTATCCGATATTCTTCAATAATATTTTGTCTTCCACACTTTATAAACACTCTTCACCCTAGGCATCAAAACCATCAATATAGAAAACAAATTCAGTTCAATTAAAAATGGCAAGAGGAGAAATGAAGATTATTTGGTTGGTAATATTGTTGTTGGTTATGTGCTGCACAACACAAGCAATTGAAGCCGTAGAAGAAGATTCAGCTCTTGAGGCATTCAAGAAGAGTCCAACAAAGCTGGGTGGGCGTAAAGGTGGATCTCCGTCATGGTGGGGCAGTTGGTGGCATCATGGGTCTCCAAGCCCACCTAAGAAAGCTCCTAAAAAGCCAAAATGGGGCAGCTGGTGGAAATTTCCATGCCCACCTCTTCCTTCTCCTCCCAAGTGGTGGAAATGGTGGTCCCATCACTTTAAACAACCACCTTCTCCTCCTAAGGAAACCATCCACCATTAACTATCCTAAGGAAACCATCCACCATTAACTAGCTTACTTTCTTCACTAGCAATTATTAGTAATTTTTGTTTTTATTTCAATAAGTAAATATTAATAAAAATCTTTTATTTTAGATTAGAATTTAATCAATTTAGAATTTGAAAAAAATAACAATGTTCTCATTTAATAAAAAAGAAGTATTTTTTAGTTTATTTATTTATTTCAATTGATTATTTAATTAATTTATATTTATTGTTTAACTGTAAATAAATATATTAATCTTGATTCTACTTACCTATACGTGTTTAGAAGCATAATTATAATTACGAATACCGTTTAAATACAATCAGAGCCAAATGGCTTCCTTCATCATAACGTCTAGTTTGGCATTAACCAAACTTTTCGTCAGAAGATTTGTCTTCACAATCTTAGCGAAGAAGTAGAGGCAGCAGAGCTATAGAGTGATGGCGACTTCCATATCGCAAGACAAAATCACTGCTCCTCACGGTTCATGAAAATCTCCGATCACTGCAGACGTCGTTTCAGGCGCCTCTAAGCAACTTGACGGAACTACTGTTGCCTGTTTATGATAACGGCCGCCTTTACTGGCTCGAGTCACGTCCTACTGTGTTTGATAGTTTGGATTGGTCAAGGAAGCTGAAAAAGTAGGAAATGAACCGATTGACATTATGCCAAAAGAGTATGCGGTTCGGTCGACTGCTAAGGAATAAGGTGGTGCTTTTAGGATTTTGGAGAAACTTTGGTTTTCTCTAATTACAAGGATCAAAGACTTTACGAGCAATCTATAGCTTCCAAGGCTCTATTTTCTTCCTCTCTAATGTCATCTACTGCCACTCTTTTTCTTCGATAGAGTATATATCTATGTTTGTTTAAATCAAAAGTGTATTAAGTGGGTGTACGGTTCTGTAATATTTTGTTATTAAATTATGTTTGGATACACGTTTGGATGGATGGTAATGTTTTGTTATGAATAGAGTCGGTAAACGGATCAAAAACCTGACGGATTACGGATTAGACGGATAATTTCACACGGATTTTTACTATGAAGGTTGATTTTATACCAATCCTAATCCGGCCCGTACGGATTACGAGTTAAACGGGTTAACCCGTTAATCCGTTATCAAATTAAAAAATTTTAAAAATTTTTATGTATATAATTTTTCTAATATAATAAGAATAATTTTTTTAAAAGAAAATAAAATAAGACATGATATTAAAAAAAAAAAATTAAGAGCATCACAGAAACAACGTTTTTAATTGGAACATTCTTACCATCCAAAATCAAAATTAAATAAAAAGAATAAAAGTAATAACTTAAATTCTTGAAATAAAAAAAATAAAAAATAAAATCAATCATCATCTATTATAGTCTTCCCTCAATAATGTTGCATCAATATTAATCTCATCTTCATTATCTAAAAAAATAAAAGATAATAAGACGAATATAAATATCTAAAAGTTTAATAAACTAGAGAATATGAGATTATATATATATATATATATATATATAAATTAGAACCATACCATCATATTCAAATCCCAACAACCGATTTCTAGTGCAAATCAAAGTTTGAACATTTTTTGGTAAAAGAACAATATTATAAATGATAATTTTTATTTTTTTTTTAAATCTACACGGTTGCGGGTTAACCCGCGGTTAATCCGGCTCAATCTGTCTAAATCTGCGGGCTAAACGGACCGGATTAAACAAATCAACTTTTATGGCGGGCCAAATTTCAAATGATCCTAACTCGTCTAATTTACGGGTTAAACGGGCCAACCCGTGGGTTTTGGATACATTTACCAGCTCTAGTTATGAAATTATAAAATGATTATAATACTCTTTAGTAAATAATATTATAATTTAAGTTTATTTTTTAAATTTCTTTTCTTTTAATAATACTTTAAATATAATTTAAATAAAAATTATATATTTATATGATATATTGATTTAAACGTTATTAATAATTTAAGATAATTAAAACATAATCCAATATGAAAATTGAAATATATATATATATATGTAATTGTAAATATATAAATATAATTTTCGGATTGAATTGAACTAGACTTATTTGGTCTAAAAATTTAATTTTCATTCTTTATTCGATTTATTTAAAAATAAATTATAATTAATACTATTAAAATAAAATTACATATCTAATTGATATATATATATATATATATATGAATATTAATTTGATAACAACATAATATTAATTTAATAATATAGTATAGTTTAAAAATCTTAATAAAATAATAAGAGGGTAAATTAGGAAATAAAAATTTGAAACCAAGGCAACCCACCAAATTGGTGCTTCCAAAAAGTGGAGCTTTTCAACCCACACATTAAACAAAACATTACCACACCAATCCATTAAACAAACATGGAATAGGTTAGAACCAAACTATACCATATGAATCCACAGTCCAAACACAACCTAAGTGTTTTGTTTGAATCTACATATTTGTAAAGCATTTACTAGTTACATGTTTGATTATTTTTGTTGATAAGCTTGTAGTTTCATTTCCTGTTCTAATTACTCCGGATTATGGTGGACCTCTTATGTGTTATGCTGATGGAGTCTTTGATTCACGCTTTAACAGTTATATCACTGTGAGAGAAGGTAAGTTATCCAGAAATGTTATTTTTAGGACCTTATTGTTAAGAGACTCTGTTGGACTATGTTATGTGACTCTGTTATGATTTGAACTTCTACTGATCTTATCTTTACAAGATTAGATCTGATTTTATCTCAGTTGTATTTGAATTCAAACTCATGTTATCTTCACACCAGAACGTGAATGTGTATCTATAAATACATGACTTGACAAATGAAACAAATATCATCTTCTTATTCAGAGCTGCTTGTATCTAGCTCTGTTTTCTCTCTGTTTATTATTTTTCTTTACATGGTATCAGAGTCATTAATGGCTTCCAACACAGTAGCTACCTCATCCGTTCCTTCTCCAACAACCACTTCCCATCATACCTTTACAATCAAGCTGAACAACAAAAACTATCTAGCCTGGAAAATACAATTTCTGCCTTTATTGAACTATGGGCTATATTTGATGGCTCTAATCCGAAGCCCCCTTCCCTTATTCCCAATCCTACACATCCATCTACTACCATTTGAAATTCAGCATTTCAAACCTGGCTTCAAAAAGACCAAATGTTATTATGCTGGTTATTTTCATCACTTTCAGAAGATGTGTTTCTATATGTCATAGGAATGACTTCCTCTTACGATGTATGGACTACCTTAGCCAATACTTTTGGCTCAATTTCATAAAATAGGCAATTGCAAATCAACATTGAGCTGCACGAGTTCAAGAAAAATGATTTGTCAGTGACTGAATATCTTCAGAAAGACAAATGCTTGGCATATGAATTGGCTGCAAACGGATGACCGATAAGTACAGCCAAATTGAATGCTATTATTTATCGAAATATTGGTAGTAAATTTCAAAGTCTTACAGCACTCAGCATTAGACCAGAACCTCTTTCTTTTAATGAACTTCATAGCCATTTAATTTCACATGAGGTGCTTCTCAAAAGCTACACAACGCCTGTAGCATATCTGGCTCAAAAGACCAGTTCACAACATCGTCCTTCAGGCCAATCAATTAATCCACCAGACGGTAATAACTATAATAGATCTAACTATAAACGAAATCAGCAACAACGAAGACGTCATGCCCCATGCCAGATATGCAGCTACACCAATCATACAGCAGATAAAATGTCGACGGAGGTATGAACCCTGACAAAATCTAAGTATTGCACAAGTCAATCTATCACAAATGACACGACCACAGATGCTACAATTGACAACTTCTCAATCTGACAAGGCTAGTCCCTGGGTGGTGGACTCAGACGCTAACTTTCATGTCACTCCAGATCTGGCATCGCTGCATATTTCTGACGAATACAATGGTAAGGATCGACTAAGGGTAGGTGATGTAAAAGGTTTGCAAATTGATCATATTGGTGAATCAAAATTTTCCTCATTTTGCTTGAAAAATGTTCTTCATGTTTCCAATTTATCTAAAAAATTGTTATCTGTCTCAAAATTCTATACTGATAATTACTGCCTAATTGAATTTTGGCCACAACTTTTTTTTTTGTTAAGGACTAGGTAACCCACCAGATTCTATTCAAGGGATGCACTAAAGATGGTCTATACCATATGCTAGTGGATGTGCAGAAGGAAGCTTTGATGGCACACACCTCGTCCTTATCTTCTTCCTTTGATGATTGGCATCAGAAACTTGTCAATGCTAATTCAAAAATAGATGCACACGTAATTAATCAATATAAATTGCAATCTGTTTCATCCTCATTAAGTAATAAATGCTCTGCCTGTTGTTTAGGCAAACTCTCTCGTATACCTCTGAAACATGTTGGTCATTGTACAACCCGTCCTTTAGAGTTAATATATTCTGATGTTTGGGGCCCATCTCCTACTGCTTCTAATTCAGGATTCCGTTATTGCCTTAGTTGTTGATTTTAGTCGGTTTACTTGGCTTTACTTCTTAAGGAATAAGAGTGATGTTTTTTCTACATTTGTTAATTTCAAAACTTTTATGGAAAAACAGTTTGATTTACCTATTAAGACCTTTCAATCCGACTTCGGTGGTGAATTTCAAAAATTAAAGCCATTTTTTCTCAAGTTTGGAATTAATCATTGCATTGCTTGTCCACATACACATGAACAAAATGGTATTGCGGAACGTAAAATTAGACATCTTGTTGATACAGGACCTACACTTCTTGCACATAGTCAAGTTCCATTCAGGTACTGGCCTTATGCTTTTCAAACAGCCATTTCTGTGATTAATATCTTACCTAGTGATACACTTAATGGTGATAATACTTTTCATAAGTTATACTTGAAGTCATTTGATTATAACTCCATGCATTTGGCTGTTCTGTTTTTTCTTTCCTTCGACCGTATAATACTTATAAATTTTCCTTTCGGAATCAACAGTATGTTTATTTAGGTCATTCCTATAATCATTCTAGATTTATGTGTTTAGATAAAGCTACTGGGCGAATTTATGTAGCCAAACATGTCAAATTTAATGACAGGGACTTTTTATATCACTCATCTCATATGCCACCAACTCATGTGCCAGCTTTTGCTCTCATCCCCGGCTACAGGTATGGACGTCAATTCCTTCTACTGTAAATTTGTCATGTGCTCAATTACATTCAGAAACTCAACCTAATACATCATATGAAAATCCACACACTGTCTCACACGAAGTCCCTCACATTGTTCCACACGAAGTCCCCCACACTAATCCACACGAACCACCTCACATGTATCCACTTGTGGTACCTCCATTAAATTCATCACACATTTCCACTACTTCTACATCACATGTCCACCAAGACCCTGATCCACACTATGATAAAAACCTCCATTATACCCTCTGACACACACTCTGCCATAACATGGCTCTTTATTTCACCGACTCATTCTCACACCGACTTATCATTGAATCCCAACTCTACTTCCCCTGCATGTACTACATTATCAACATCTGACTCACCCTTGTCTAGTTCCCAACCTTTTCCAAAAACCGGATCTCTTGAATCCATTTATAATGAAACCTCATCGATCTCTCCTATATATTTTTTCATCCTATACACTTCTACCAAGTTTGACAAACCTTCAACTTTGCCATATTCTGCATTGGTACCTAATGCACCACATTCCATTCCACATTCCTCTTAGACTCCCCAACATGCTCGCATTGCAAACCGAGTTCATGCTTCTTTTCTCAAAGTGGATTCTCTTTCTGTTGAACTATCTACTTTTAAGCAAGCTAATGCCTTTTCTGAGTGGCAAGATGTAACGCGTAGCGAGTATAATGCTCTTATGGCTACCCACACATGGACATTAGTTCCCCGTCCATCTAGTGCAAATGTTGTAGGTAATAAATGAGTATTTCAGATTAAACGCAAACCAGATGGAATGGTCGAGCTGTACAAGGCTCTTCTTGTGGCCAAAAGAATCCATCAACAATCTGGTGTTGATTTTCAAGAAACATTCACTCCTATTATAAAGGCCACCACTAGCCGCACTGTACTTGCCTTTGCTGCTACACAAGACTGGTCCATTTGACAATTAGATATTTCTAATGCATTCCTTCATGGTTTTATAAATGTTGATATGTATATATGGATCAAACTTAGGGCTTAATTGACTCTACTTATCCTGATTATGTGTGCAAATTACACCAGTCTCTTTATGGTCTTGGTTTGATCATTTTAGCTCTTTCTTGATTTCTCTTGGTTTTGTTGCATCCAAAGCTGATTCTTCCCTTTTTATGCTTCATCGTGATTCTAGTCATATTTATATTCTTGTATACGTAGATGATATCATTATAACAAGATCATCATATTTGCTTGTCCATCGCGTGATTTCCTCTCAACAGAAAGAGTTCCTGTGAAAGATTTGGGTTATTTATTTTTATTTTCTTGGCATTTAAGTGCAGTGAACTTCTGAGGATCTTCATTTGACTCAACATAAATACATTCAAGACATTCTTCATCACGTTGGCATGTCTAATGCTAAAGGTTGTTCAACTCTGCTTGCCCTGTCTCCCTCATTGTCAACATGATGGCTTGCCTCTTTTTGATGGTACTCAATATCGCCAAACTATCAGAGCACTTCTATATACAATTTTTACTCGTCCGGATATCGCCTTTGCAGTCAATAGATTGTGCCAGTTTATGCATTCGCCTACAGACACTCATTGGAAGGCACTGAAACACCTTATTCATTATCTTAGTGATACTTCTTCCTATGGATTATTTTTTACTCGCAAATCATCTTGTTCTCTTGAATGCTTTATAGACAGTGATTGGGGCAGCTGTGTTGATGATAGACGCTCTTCAAATGGGTTTGCCATTTACTTGGGATCGAATCTCATCTCTTGGGTAGCTAAGAAGTAACAGACGGTTGCCAGATCCTCCACAGAAAGTGAATACAAAGCTTTAGCCAATGGTAACTTCAGAATTAATTTGGTCGGAATCCCTTTTGAAAGAGCTACGAGTTACTCTATCCACGGTACCTGTTCTATGCTGTGATAACTTGGGTGCTAAGTACTTATCTTCTAATCCAATCTTTCATGATCGAACAAAACATATTGAGTTGGATTTTCACTTTGTTCGTGAACATGTTTCCATTGGTCAATTGCATGTTCGATTTATTTTTACTACTGATCAAATTGCAGATGTGTTCACCAAGCCTATCAACATCTCGCTTTCAATTTCTTCGTAACACGCTCCGACTTTACTTACGCCCTGCATCGGCTTGACGGAAGGTGTTAAGAGACTCTGTTGGACTCTGTTACGTGACTCTGTTATGAGTTGAACTTCTACTGATCTTATCTATACAAGATTAGATCTGATTTTATCTCGATTGTATTTGAATTCAAACTCATATTATCTTCACACCAAAACGTGAATGTGTATTTATAAATACATGACTTGATCAATGAAACAAATATCATCTTCTTATTCAGAGTTGCTTGTATTTGACTCTATTTTCTCTCTATTTATTATTTTTCTTCACACTTATGACATATGAATTTGCCTAAGCTATTGAACCTTTTAAGATTCTGTTCACAAATTTGAAAAACAGAAATTGTCTTTTTGGTAAAGTTGATTAATTCCCTCTTTCGTCTTGATAGATCATGGTGACGATGGGTTGAACCCAATCACTGAAATTGTAGCAATAAACCTTAGTGACTAGAACATTCAATGTATGTTTCATTATATGTACTGGTTTTCTTGCATAGTGACAATAAATATCTGCAATGTATGTTTCATTATGTGTACTATTTTTTCTTGCATTGTGATGGTCGCTGGAAATATCTGCAATGTCTGCAGCCCTAATCACTTTAGTCAAGATTATTCCACAAACCATGATTTCATAAAAAGTAAAGATTTGTATAATGTATGGTTACACCTTAGCTAAAATATTATTTTTTAAATATTTTGAAGTTACACATCCATGAGAATCTACAGAACCATGAACAAAATTTTATTGTTAGATAGTTTCATTTAATCTCCCTTCCGCCTCTTTGCCTGAATGGTGTTTATTAATTTCTTTCTGTGCTTCATTATACTTTTCTTTCTTAGAACCGAAGAAATTAGTCAATGGCAACGACTTATATGTTTTCCCACAGATGGATCCAAAAGGTGAAAAAATTGCATGGATGGAATGACATCATCCTAACATGCCATGGGACAAATCTGAACTCTAGGTTGGATATATTTCTGAAAATGGGTAAATGAGATTCTTTTACTCCTGTTTGCATCCTCTTCAAGAATAACAAGTTTGCATTTGCTTTTTTTTTATATAGTATGATTGAATGGACCTACTGTGGAGTTACTTAGGCCGACCAAAACATGATTCACAAAAATCATTTCTCACTTAATTCTTCATTTTCAACTGCATAGGTACTTGGATATCTTATGGTATTGATATATGACATGTTTTCAAATCTCAATGATAATTTTGCAAATCTCTTCTCATACAACTGAGATTGGCTATCCCTCCACTTTGTGCTTTTGCTAATTGAAATATCTTTGTTGTACTAATATTAGTTTGGTGGCATGCACACAACATATTCTTAAGCATCGGCTTCACATTTCTTGTCAAGGTGCCGCTAACTGATTCTAATAAAGTGCAAAAATTATAAAAATGCCCCTACACGTGTTTTGGATAAATAAGTTAGTTAGAGGCTTTTAAAGCATCTTTTGTCATTGTTTGTAGAGAAATTTGTTGTCTAGTTAGAGAAACACTTATAGAGTGTTCTAGAGAGAGAAAGTGAAGATCTTTCACTTTCTTAGAAGAGGTTTCAAGATTGATTGCAAGGATTTCACTTAGATTATCAAGACTTCAAGCTGCTTGTTGAAGATCTTTTTCAACATCACTAGTTCTTCTTTATCCCTTACTCTTTTATTGAATTCTTACTATTTTCAATGGAACTTACTTGTGATTTTTGTGAATCTACCTTGAATATGAGTGGTTAAATTCCATTTGGTTATCCTTTCATAGATCTATAAAATTCAATTGATTTTATAGCAAGATCTTGTTTAATTGTTGATTCTTGATCATATAGTACCTTTTGTGTTTGGATGTTTGGAATTGAGTAGTTAATTTAATGAGAATTAATTAAAAATGATAATTTAACTTTGATTGAGATTAGAGATAGTAATTTCGAAGTTAAATTCAAGATTTAAATATTCACTTGAGGCTAGAGATAACAATTTTTTAATATCACCCATAATTAGGATTGGGCTTTATAAATCATTATCACATACTATAGAGATGTAGGTGTAATTGTGATTAGGATCATTTAGTAATTGAGAGTTAACTAATTTGGTTCAATTTGGATCCATTCTATGTAATTTTGAGTTTAATCATTTATGACTTTATGGAAAATGATCACGATGCAATAGATTGTGAAATAATAACCATATTCTCTCATTGATTTACTCTAAGTGTATTCTTGTTTAGTTTCAAACTCAATTAATTGAAAATCACACATTGAATTTTGATTTGATGAAATTTTGGCTATTCACTTAATTATTCTTGAATCGATCTTTTCTCTCTAATTGGCAATTCTAGAGGATGATAATCTTGCAATTACTATATTAGACATTGTACTGAGTGGTGTTAAAACCGTATGATCAAAGCTTACACTCTAGTATATGTTCTTATGGTGACTCGAACACTGAATGCACAGTTCGAAGATGGAAGGGATCTCATAGGATCCACATTCGCCTAAGCGAAAACTTTTAATAATTAGTTAATTAATCCATATTGCAAAGAACATTAATATTATTCATAATGAAATGTTAAATGCATATACACATTTTATGGAAATACGCTAAATAGCAATTCAATTTATAAAACCGCGTCTGGTAAAACAATTGGTTAGAAGACTAGAAAACCGCGTTTCCTGAACAATGGGCAAAAGGATGGTAAAACACATCTAAAAAATGGCTATATATAGGACTTTTATCTTTTGATTGAAAATGAGAATTAAGCAATTAGAGGAATAGAAACGGGATGAATATTCTAAACGCCATGGAAATGGGTACATGGGAAAGATCATTGAAATATATTTTATCAGAATCGAAGATATCAAAGCTTTCCCATGTCACTCATTTCTACGGTTTTTAGATTTTTCTCTCATTTCTATATGTTCTTCTTTCAACATCAGATTTCATATGTGATATGGGTACGTGGCCTTATCTTTGTTTCCGGCATTATTTCTATATGTTCTTCTTCGATTTTAACTATTATTTGGTTTTTCTTTCCTTCTAATAACTATTTTCTAAAGAAATTTAAAAAATCTAACATGTAGAATTAGCATGGTATATCTATGATTTTTCCCCATTTAAAGGCATAATTTTAATCGATTTGAGACACCACAATCCGAAATCAATTTTATCACCGTATCTATTTGTTTTAGGTAATTTAATTGAATTTTTTTAAGAAATTAATTCAAAAAAAGATATTAATCAATAAAATATTATCAAGCAAGATGATCTAATCAATATTCACATAGAAATGAAGATCTTTTACATAAATATTGAACAACAAACAAGGAGAAGTACACAAAATTGGTATATATGAACCTTGAATTTTATCAAATACACGTACTATTCATGATATTTTGATAAATACTGGTACTATTCATTATATAATTTTAATGTGAACGATAAATAATAGTTAATAGTAGTAATGATAAATAAAGATAAAGCATAATGGTCTCGAAAGCCCCTTAATTTGACCATATTTTTTATGGTAACCCTCCAACTTCATGAAATGTTAATTTAATCTCTTAACTTCCAAATGTTAAATCAATTAAGCCCATTTCTTTTTTTGTTTATGTGGATGACTTAATTGATATTTCCAAGTTAATCCTTTTTATTGCCAAATCGACCTCCACGTCAGCGAAAATGGCTTAATTGACTCACTATTTGCAAAGGGTAAACTGACCATTATTGAAGTTTGAGAGTTAACTTGAAAAATATATTTAAAGTCAGGGGCTCCTTACACCATTATGCCTAAAGATAATGATAACACATTTCATTTGGTTATATAATAATTAAAAAAATATATCTCATAATTAATACTTTCTACGCACTTTATATAGAATAAAATCAACTCCTCATTCAATGTGTAGTAATCTTCTTCCTTACTAGGGGTGTTCAAAAAACCCGTGACCTGATAATACGAACCCAACCTGTCGGGTTTATCAAGGTTTAGATCAGTCCGGGTTCATTAACGGGGTTGGGGTTGGTCCATAAATTTAGAAAAAGTTAGATTTTCTAACAGACCCGACCCGATCTTGACCCGACCCGATAGACCTTATAAGAGGCTATTTTTATTAATTTATTTTTTTAATTTTTGTGCATATTGCTAAATATGTGATGTTTTTAACTCTATCCAAGTTGTTTTGGGTTCTTTAATCAATATCATGATAAATAGTACCATTATGAGTCAAAAATTGAAAATATATTTATATATTTTAAAAATTTTAAATAATATTTATTTTTTTTTTATTAATGAATCTGACCCGAGACCGACCCGAAATATTAAAGTGTTCGGTCCGGTCCGTTCCGTATTTTTACCACACTTTCGGGTTTCGTATCAGACGTGTTGGTCTGGGTTTGACTATAAAGCTAGCTGATTCTCCCAATAAAGTTTCTCCTCTTCCTTTCGAGCAAAGCCATTTTTTTTTTATGTTGAATGCCTTGTGAATCTCCTCTGGTGTTTTGTCTTGATCATCTTGACAAGTAAAGTCCAGCATACTCTTGGTAGCCTAACCATATAACTCATAACAATATAAACAATTAATATCCAATTGCATTTCCATGGGCTTTACTACCACCACTTATAAAATATTGGCATAAGGATCTTAGAAACCCCTGAACTTGACTATACTTTTCAAGTTAGTCCTCTTACTTCACGAATGGTCAATTTAGTCCTTTAACTTTCAAATTTTGTGTCAATTAAGCCCTTTTTTGCTGATGTGGAGGGCTTAAATGACATTTTGAGTTTAACCCTTTTTGTTGCCAGATCAGCTTCCACATCAGCAAAAGGGCTTAATTGACCCACTATTTGAAAGTTGAGGGGCTAAATTGACCCTCCGTAAAGTTTGAGGGCTAACACGAAAAATATAATCAAGTTTGGGGGCTCCTGAGACCCTTATGCCTAAAATATTTTGATATATTAGAAGAATTGGATTTCATATTAACAGTATCATATCTTCCTGCAATAACAACAATCATCACATACAAAAATCAAACTTTCACAGAATACTCGGTAGAAATCACTAAAAATAGAACCTTAACATACACACAAGCACAACTGTGCGAAAACGGAAAACTATAAAATTTTAAGTTTTCATTCAAATAAGATTTCTAAATAACATCCAAATAGTTTAATCAAATAGAGCAGACATGGTCGCCATACAAGTCCTGCAATGAGAGAAGACGACATTCATAGATAGCTTACTTAGAAAAAATCCATAGCCGGCTTACTTTGATGGAGCTCAAAACTTCAAGTATGAGAACTTTCCATCCTATTCAGAGCACGACTTGAAAAACACAACATTGTTGATTCTAAAATCATTGTTACAAACATCTTAAAACTCAATACAGAATATATTCTCCATCTTATTATCCCCTGACTAAAAGATGTATAGGTTTTGAACTTATAAAAAAAATCATGTACCAAAATACAATTAACTCAAAATTAAACAATAGTCCAACAAATAAAAATAGTGATTGTAAGAGTAAAAATCAACGACATCGAACCCCAATTTACCTTGAGCGGTTTCACTAAATTTGGTTTAGAAGAATGTTTGTTCCTAGAAATATAAGATGAATGCAACTAAAGAAAACAAACATATTATGATCAATAGCTTGAATATAAAACATTGACATTTGATATCAACAAATTCAATAATTCAACTAAATATCTTCTTCCACCTTCAAACGAAGTACTTTCAATTTTTTTCTAAGAGTATATACATATTATAACTAACAGAGTTACTTCTTTACCCACAAAAATAAGTGCGACATTAAAAAATTGAGTAAACTATCTCGAGGAACACTAAAATACCTAGAAAACAATTTGAAATCAATCCTAAAAACAAATATGTATAGTCAATGAAAGCACAACAATAAAAAAATAAAAACAAAAATGGGACCAACCGCCTTAGAAGAAATCAATTACCTATGTCATAGCCATGTCGTGATTCTAAAAATAAAACTACAATAAAAACCAAAACTAAAACCTAAAACATATAGTTTTCTATTACTCTCAAAAGTTTTTATTATATTTATACCAATTAACTAGAAAATAAGGATAAAAAAATCTACCTTTTAAAATCTTATGAAGATTAAACTACATGTTGAATTTAAAAACTTCTACTGTATCATTGATTCTGAAGGTAAATTCACTTCCAAACTAAACAAAATATTAAAATAGAGTAAATTAGCATCGAAATTCAATCAACGTGACCCATTGACCAAAATTTTTTGGGCTTCTCTTCCCCTTAAAGAAAAAGATGCCGCAAATATTTAAACTTGAAAAAATCTTAAAATAAAAAATATATATATTTTTTGTAAAATACATTTGTAAAATTAGAGGTTTTTTTGTTCTTAATTTTCAATTAAGGCGGAGTTTTTTATTAACTAGAACACGTAAATCTAATGTTTCTTATAAATATCACCAACCTAAAGACGGAGTTAGCTTTATGAGCAAAGCTACTGAATATTCATTATTATCCATTGGGTCCAGTTTGTATGAGAAAATAAATGAGACTAACAGGTCCTATCCGCTATTTCGTATTGAGCTAATAAAAAAAAGTACATTTTTATTTCTATTTTGCTTTACTGATAAAATATCTACTTGAAATATTCAAAAAAAAAAAACTATTTTATATATGAAACTATTTGATTTTTTTTTAATAAATTGTAGTAGTTCAGGAAAAAAAATGAATTGTTGGTAATATTGAGTTCTATCCGGCTTCATTCATGAAATTTGAATTTTTCACTAGTAAGAATTTTTTTTTAACAAATTGCATTACTATTAATGTTGTTAATTTACTTTTCATTTTGGTAATCTACATAGTTTTTCTAATTATATTCTAGTCTGAATAGAAATCTCATTTAATTAATATTGTTAAGCATTAAAACAAGCAGATTTTGCTGATCTACTTATATACTTTTTTTCGATGTATATATGCTTCAAATATGTGTTTCAATATAAATAATTGCTTGTCTTATGGCTTCATTCTACTCATATCCAATACAATTTTTATATTTTGGTCTGCGTATTGTGCTTAATTTATTATGGAAAAATATGCAACAATCTTATGGTGTTATTATATGAAATAAAATTTTTCCTTAACAAATAAATAATTTTATATGAAATGTTTGTCAAGATTTATTTTACCACAAGTTCAATGAAAGTGAACTTGTAAGAGTTCATACATATAACTTTGACTATTAATGTTACTTTGAAGAATCAAAATACAACTGTTAGTGTTAGATTTTTTTAGTGAAATGCGAGATTTGAATAATTGGATTAGAATATTTCTACGGAGTTTCAATAGTCGGATTATAAATATGCTGAAATCTTCCATCTCTCTTATATCATGCTTTGATCTCTAGCTAGATCACAATTATTCATTAGCTATGGTCATATTAAAATTGCAAGGTTTTTTAAATTTAGAAGTCATTGATTATCAATATTGTTTATCAATATAATGTTGAAACAAACTTGATTAGCTTTAATCAATAGGAAAAGTGTCACATTTTTTAGTTTCTTTTATACTAATTCTTTATCAATTCTACTTGCATTGGGATTTTGAAAGTTAGTCTTGTACTATCTCACACATTCAATTCAACATTGAGCAGTTATTAAAATAGATGGAGAAGTTAAAACATTAAAAAAAAAATTGTATATGTTTCAAACTAGGACTTCTAAAGCTACAAAAATAATATCTTCCTAGGCAGAAGAGTTTGTAATTTTTCTATTCAAAATCACAAATTTTGAATTTGTGACAATTATAGTTATTTTGAACCGTTAATGGACTATATTTGTCATTCAAAATAATGTGCTTAAGTTCTATAATTGTAACACCCCCAAAAATTGACCGAATTTTTGTAGAAATTGTGATTTGGGAATTAGGTTTAGGGTTTTGAAAATTGGGGATTTGGGGTTAAAAATCAAATTTTGAAAAGGTTTAGGTAAAAATGTAAATTTCAAAAATCTGGGATTAAGTCGAAATTTTGAAGCTATATAAGTCAAAGACCTAAACAGATTCTTCTTATCCTTTGGGTGATTTAGCTGACATTTTCTTGCTTCCCTCCACCATTTGTTCGATTATTTTTTGCAATCGGACAAATCTTTAAAATTTCGTTCGATTCCGGCATCATTAGGTCAATTTCTATACTTCAACTTTTGGATTTTGGTTTAATTGAATTTTTAACGTTCAATGATTTGATTTTAATCATATTTTTTTATATGTATGTGTGTTTAGAGAATGATTTTTGCTTAACATTATGTTTTCAAGTTAATCTAGAATTTGATTTTGGAGTTTCACAACCCTGTTTACCGAATGATTTTTTATATGAGTGCATTACCCTCAGTTTTGTGTGTAAATGTGTGTCCGTATGTGCATTGTTGACTTGATTGAAGGTTTATGTATTTGGTGATTTATATTAATAATTTATGCTATATATATTCGTATTATTATTAGCGAGATATGTTTAGTTATTGATATTAATGTTATTGTTATTCGTGCATGGATTGATGATATAGATGGGAAGCAATGTTTGTAGTAATGTTATTGTAATTGTGAGTTGATTGATTTTATGAAACATATTTGAAATTAATGATATATTGGTTTATTGTTGTTATTTGGCCATTTCGAGACATAAATGCTCATATGCATATAAGAAATTTTGTTGTTATTGTGTATTTGATTTCGAGAAATATAAATGACTATTTAGTTATGCGTGTAAGAAATTATAGGTTATAGATGATTAAATATTAATATTAAAATATTATGATCATGGTTATTTGTGCATTGCAATTTTTAGTGAATCAATTTGATATATATATATATATATATATATATATATTTATTTATATATATGTGTGTGCGTGTGTGTTTTCTTTTTTGTTATTTGTGGATTGTATTTCCAAGGCATATAAATATGGTTATATACATAGTTATGCGTGTAAGAATTTATTTGTGTATTGGATTTGAATTACGAGACGTGCATATGTAGCTATATATTTAACTTTTGTTATTGATATGTTACGATGGTTAGTATATTGGTATTAGCAATATATAAATATATATTAATATTAATACGTTTGTATCTAATTGGTGTAAATTGGTTGATCTGCAAATTGGATGTAAGTGTGGAGTAATTATAAATTAAACGTTGTGAAATTGACTGATGAGGTTAACCTATTGAAATTGTCAAGTTGTGATAAATTAAATATTATGAATATGAGTGTTGAGATAAATTTGTCAAAATTGTTGATTTGTGATAACTTAATTTATGAATATATTGTTCGGATAAATTTGTTGAATCGTGAGACTTAATTTTATTATTTTCTGGCTTAATAAACAAGTTGTAGATGCTTATGGTGATGTGTATTGATTGTATCTTGGAAATGTATTGAGATGGTAGAAAAATATGCATATGGTTATTATGTGATTTAATTAGTAATCTGTTTGAAAGTTTGATATTTGTAATGTTGGGCACTTGAAACGTAATCTGATTTTGTTTATCTGAAAAATTATGGTCACATAAATATGTCGCATTACGTAGAGATTTCTGTCTGTAAGGATAACTAGCATGTCATAGTGAGGATAACTATCAAATTAGGGACGTTAGCCTTAACTGTATTTTCACATATGATTCGATTAAAAGGGACCTCAGTCCACCATATGGTTGAGTTATGGGAGCCTCGCTCGTGCCTAGGGCTGTCAACGAGTCGAGTCGAGCTCGAGTACCAGCATACTCGACTCGACTCGTTTTAAATGTATTGAACTCGAACTCGAGCTCGAACTCGGTCGAGCTTCAATTTTAGTACTCGAACTCGAGCTCGACCGATACTCGAGTAACTCGAGCTCGACTTATTTTAAACTCGTTTATCAAAATTTATACAACTTTGTGAATTAATTCATCATTTCTTGAAAAATATAAATTTTGAAAAAAAGTGAAACTTTCTTGAAACTTAAATATTTTTCATACATTAACGTAATAATAATTTAATTAAATAATGAAATTATATATTCTCTAAAATATTCATAATTAAATAACTTAATTATAAAAATATAGTTGATAAACTTCATGAATTTACATTCAGTACATAAATAAAAGTCTTTTCAAGCCATTAATAAACTAACATAAATTGAAAATTCATGAGTTCACATCCAACACACCAAGTTCAAATTCTCTAAAATAATAAACAGAGTACTAAAAATTATTTTAATAATAGCAAGACATTTTTCCATTTTATGGAATGTTCTTGATAACAATTTCTCTCAATTGACCTATCTTTCCAATAGAATATTTCTCTCAATTTTAACTTGAGACATTAAAGTTGTACTTTTATAACAACACTCAAGTAAATCTCTATCACTTGAACAACAAAACAAAAAGTAATAAAAGGCATGCAAATATGTACAATGGTCACATGTTTCACTTAGCCAAGAAAGTCCAAGCAAATCAAAACTACTTTATACAGCTTGTTTCTATATTTGTGAACATTAGGTCTTCACATTAAATTTAGTGCCCACAAAAACCTAGATATGCCACACCTTACAAAATAAACCAAACTACCATATCAAATTCAATACTCACATCATAATATTTAAATAATTATATTTGAGTGTATGTACTCGATTATACTCGCGAGTTTACGAGTCGAATAATACCGAACTCGACTTGGCTCGCTAGAAAAAAAAACTCGACTCGAGCTCGAAAAATACGAGTCGAGTTCGAGTACGGTTTGAGTCGAGCACAAGTTGCTCGCGAGCAGCTCGACTCATTTACACCTCTAGTCGTGCCATGGTTTTCTATTCCAATTTGTTTTGGTTGGGTTTTCCATGTCCTACAGTCGTTTGGGGGTCTTACTTAAAGGCGAATTTAAAATGGATTAAAGGTGTTGTATTCTGATATATATGATTTGTGTGGTTATTGATATATGTATTTGATAAATGGTGTTAGAGGTTAAATGTTTTATTGTAATGCGTAGTGAATTATGATTTGGAAAATAGTAAATGAATATATATTTATGTATGTGTTATGAGATGAATTAATCATTAGATTGTGTATAATTTCTTCATGATATTTATGATAAAAATAAGTGGATTGTTATCTTTCGATTAAAGCAGTTATGTTTGTCTGTTAAACTATTTTGTGTAAAGATTGTGTTACAAATTTATTATGATATTCGTATAAAATAGACTTGACATAATTAATTTACATAAGAATAATATTCATACGTGTGAGATGTGTGGTATGTTGGTTTGGCTATGTGTTCTATTATGACTTAATAATAATTTTAGGAAATAGTGAATAAATATAAATGGTTAATGAGCTGAATTACTTGAGACCATTTCACTTGTCTGTTAAGATTTTGTAAGATTGCATTGAGAATTGATGTGATGTTTGTATAATATTAATTAAGCATTCAGTAAAGATAATATATTTTATTGGAAAATCTCTAGATAAGTTTGTGTTGATGTTGTGTTAGGTAGAGATGATTATAGTAGTGTTATTAAATTAATTGAAGTGTTATAATCATTTGATGATTATAATAGCGTTGTTAAATCAATTGAAGTGTTATGATCATTTGATGATTTTATTAGTGTTGTTAAATTAATTGAAGTGTTATCAACATTATTGTTTGATAATATTTAAGTTAAATGATTCGGAATGTCTATGTGAGGATAAGTCTTAGATAGCTAATATGAAGACTTGTTATTAACTGTGTTTCGATCGTTGTTTGTGTGTGTATTGATAATCTTGTGAGTATCCCCTGATGGTCTCGTAAGTGGTAAACAAGTTTCTTTCTTTAGCCGCCTCACTAAGCGAAAAGCTTAGCGTGTTAGTTGTTTTGCTGACATGTAGGTATCATGATGATTTGGAGTTAGGAGCTGGATTTATCGCGCAGAGGGTCACATCGTTTTCAGCGATTTAATTTCGGATATTTTTATAATTTTTTTTTAGTGTATGATTTTTAAATAACAGTTTATGTTTTGATTAAAGAACTCCACTGCATTTGGTTTTTAATTTTTTTAATATGTTATGTTTTTATATTTTGGTAGTTGATTAACTTTTCTGATAAATTTATTGTTAATTTTGAAATTTATTGTCACAACAAGTGTTTGAATCTGTTATGAGTTGTTTGTACTATTTTATCTGATTTAAAATAATTATTTTATTCTTCTTCTAAATTTCAATTGTTTTCAAAATTTAGGGTTTTTGATTCAAAATCTAGGGTTTTTAATTTAAATTTTGATTTGAGTTCATCCGTGATGTGACACTTCCGATTCGGTTCTCTCGAACGGGGCTACAATAATCACTATGTTTCTTATAGGTAAATCAATTAGACGTTAATTTTGATAATGTACTTATTTTTCAATGTTTGGGAGTTAATGTACATGAAGATTTATGTTGATGCATGTTGTTAACATCTCTGGTTCACGTGGTACTTTTTGATTGAAGGGCATAACATAGTGAAATTGGTGTCTCTAAGAGCATCACCAATAGAGGGGACAAGTCTCGTCCCAATTCATGATTGTGAGAGAAAAAATTATTTAATAATAATTTAATAATTTTATTTATAAAAAATATAATAAAATAAAAAAAATAATAAATAATATACAATTTTATCTTAAAAGATTTTTAAAAACTATAACTTAATTATTATACTTCCTCCGTCCATTAATTGTTACACTTACTAAAAATGGATGTCCGTAATTAATTGTTACACTTCTATTTTTAGTAAATTTTTATGATAGAAAAGACAATATTACCCTTATACTTTTTGAATCATTCAACCTCACTAACCAATATAATATACCACTTATTCCATTTTTAAAACCTTTTAAATTCTCACACTATCTCATAACTTTTTAGATAGACCCCTTCCATTTTGTATTCAATTGTAATTTACTTTTGTTGTAAAGGCAAATATGGCAATTCATAATTTATCACACTACCTCACAAATTTTCAACTGTAACAATTAATTAGGGACGGAGGGAGTAATGGTTGTTTAATGCTTTTCAAAAATTGATAGGGACTAGCAGAGCTGTCCCTCGTCCTAGTTTAGAGGGACGATGAGAGAGAAATTGAATTCCATTTAAAATTTACCACTAATCAAAATTTAGTTTGTCAGAAATATTATAGAACTGGGACAGTAAGTGTCCCTTATCGTGGATGCTCTAAGAGCATTACTTCTAACAATTTGGAATGTGTTCTGTATGTCACTTCATTATGTGACTATGTTGTCATGTTAATGCATATTATAAAAATTTAGTGTAGATGCTTATCTAGGTCTGGCTATAAGAATAAGATGGATACTATTAAGAAGGGTGGAGATATCAGTACCGTGCATAATAAGACAATGCTTTTGTACCTAACTTTTGACGTTCCCATAGTAATTCTGTTGTTGACAATGACATAATTAATATCAAACATGAGTTGTGTTAGGTAAATGTTACTAAAACTAGCAGGGAGTGACATTGTGTAAGATTTTATCCTTTTGTAGGAGGTTTTGAGGACACCATTTGATGCGTTGTTATTACCCTCAGTCATTTATTCATTCAGCCACTATAGATATGTAAATAAGTTAAGAGAGAAATAATTTTTCCTTTAGATTATCCATGTGGGTTCCTAATTTTTTAGAACTGTGAAAAAATAGGAAGTGGGACGAATTTTGGGTTTTTCACCATTGTGAGGATTTTTAAAACTAGAACCCGTCCAAATTTTCTCGGACGGTTCCTACTATTATTATTATTATTTATTATTTTAAAAAGGGATAATGCATTTCGGATCCCTGATGTTGGTAAAATTATTCAGTTAGACCCTTTAAGTTTGTGTGGTTTCTTATAGACCTTAATAATAATAGATCACTTAAACCTTTGATGTTGATGTGGAGTAGCATTTGGTAAATCATCTGAGACGAGCGCGTACGAGTTTTTTTTTTTTTATGAGTAAAAAACAAATCTCTAAATAAAAAGTATTATAAATAAAAACACTCGTCCTGTTTATTTTCTTCAAAAAGAAAAAAAAATCAAAATCAAAATCCACTGAGAACCAAATTAAAGGCCCTTCTTTTTATTCTCTTCACTCTAGCGATAAACTAATCTAAGGATAAATTGAATCTTTTCTTTAGTTGAGTTAGGAACAGATTCACTTTATAAATAACTGTGTCATCTTTTCATCGTAAAGAAGGAAGCAAAAATGGCCCAAGTTGTTGAAGATTGGTACAAGCAGATGCCGATCATCAACTGCATTTATCTTATCGCCGCGATTGTCACCCCTGTTAGTTGCTCTCTCGATGTAGGGATACAACCTCTCTCTTTGTAGTTGGTAATAGATATTTTCTTTTGAATTTATCTCGGATTTGAGATTGTTTAAGTAGATACTGGTGGGGTTTGAAGGTATAATTTTGATTATTTTTGTTTCTCTTATTAAATGAGGTTGACATGGCTCAAAATCAAGCTTGATCAAAATAAGAGAGGAATTCATCATTAAATCTATTTGGAAAAATCTCCTCCGCTTCCCGAATCCGAATACAAAACCTGAAACATCATCACAACCTAGAAGAAGATGAAGAACAAGCATAAAATAAATAAATTAATTAATAAATATAAGAAAAACCATACCGAACTAAATCAGACACAACACGAGACAACATAAAAGAGGTGGTTGAGTTCCATACACAATCCTGAACTACTAACATCACTAATGAGAATCACAAAGGAGGCTCAGATTCACCTTTTATCAGACAAATGAGAGAAACATCCAAGTATCTTAATGATTGAAGTAACAAATTAGATTTTTATCGAAACCAGAGAGACTAATCCCACCAATTTCGTCACACATCCCAGAAGATGGCCCCGCCATCTACAAGAAGCAAAATTGTTTCTTACAGGTAGTAGAAAAAATCAACACATCAAAAAATTTGTAATACACGCGTCATACTGAGGATGGGTAATAAACATGAAGGGTCCAAGTGATTTATTATTTTTAAGTTGGAGGGTCTATATGAAACCACATAAACTTAAAGGGTCTAATTGAATAATTGTGCCCACATTAGGGACCGAAAAATGCGTTATCCCTTTTAAAAAAATAAAATTGTCATGTTAATCAAATAAATATTAATGTATGTATAAGATGTTGGCTGATATATGGTTTCAAACGGGTTTATGACCGTTAAAGTAATTTTTTTTAATTATTTTTTTTTCTAACGGTTATTCTTTCTTGTATAAATACATATCTTCTTCCATTTAATCTTACAATTTTATCACCACTCAATTCAACTCTCTTCTTCATATTTTTATTTTCTAAATATTAATATGAATCTGAATCAAACAAATTTATTGGCAATTCTTCAAGCTTTGCAAAACTTTCAATAAAATAAAAATCCTACTTCAAAAAACTCTCAGCTCCAATATTGTGATGAATATGAATTGGACGAAAAATGGGAAAGAAAGAGGGAGGCAATGAAGAAAATATGTCATAGGATCAACACGTGTTATAAAAAATTTTGTGCGGCATATGGTCAAGAGACTCAAACTACACAAAGCGGTTTGATTCAACTACTAGGCAGCGACGCGCAATTAATAGAGATCGCGAAATGGGACACAATCGACTAGTGAAAGATCACTTTGTAATTAATTCAACATATCCTCACGAGGCATTTCGTAGACGTTTTCGCATTAGTCAATGTGTATTCCTTTACATTGTGGAATCTTTTTCATCAATTGATTCATACTTCCAACAAATGTAAGATGCTACTGAAAAAAAAGATATATCTCCCATTTAAAAATACACCGCATCTATGCGTATGTTCACTTATGGATCGTATGCTGATGCTGTAGATGATTATGTGCGAATAGGAGAAACAATTGTTCTTTAATGCTTAACAAAATTTTATGAAGATGTAATTTTGGTCTTTGGGGTTAAGTACCTACTAAGACCGACTACGAGCAATGTCCAACGCCTACTAAAAATGGGAAAAGATTGTGGTTTTCCTTATATGATAGGATAGTATTGATTGTATGCAGTGGGAATGGAAAAATCATCCTATAGCGTGGAAAGCTCAATTTCAAAGTGGTCATCAAAGGAAACCAACAATAATACTTGACGTCGTGGCTTCATCTGACATGTGGATATGGCATGCATTTTTTGGAGTCGTCGATTCCAATAATGATATTAATGTATTAGATAGGTCATTTGTGTTAGATAATGTTTTGCAATGATGTGCACCTGAAGTAAAATACACCATTAATGGTGCAAATTACTACATGGAGTATTATTTGACGGATAGAATATATCAAGAAAGAGCAACATTTATGAAATGAATTTCAAGACCACAGTGTGAGAAAAGACAATTATTTGTGGATTATCAAAAAGAACAACGCAAGGATGTTGAACCAGAATTTGGGGTGTTGCAAGTTCGATTCACAGTAATACGTCGTCCAACAAAATTGTAGAACAAAAGAAGCTTCGAGAAATAATGCGAGCTTGCATATTAAATTTAATTAAAAATTATTTTTTCTCTTTAAAAATCAAAATCATATATATATATATATATATATATATATATATATATATATATATATATATATATATATACGATGAAGGGAATATTAAATTGAAAATAATAATAAAAATGTTAGGATGAAATGAATGTATCGTATTCGTGGGTGGAAAAAGGTTAAAGTAAAAATAAAATAAATAAAGTATTATAACGGACAAATGATCGGTTAAATAGTAAAAGAAATATTATGTAATCTAAAATTAATAACATTTTGATTTTGATGAGACTTTTTATATATATAAAATCTGAGTTTGTCCTAATAGAGTTGGCTGCGCTCACAATACAAGACGGCAGAAAAGAGGATGCAAATCTTTTTTTTTTTTTTTTTTTTTTTTAATCTGAATCATTTCATACCAAACTCATTAATATGTAAATGGATTTGTGTGCGCGACACGTTGTCTCATCATTTAAATTGCAATTCTGATTGTATTTTGATAAATTCTTAACTTTTTACTTAAAAAAGGGTTTTGCAAATTATATGGATGAGCGCATCAATACTAGGAAACAAAATAATTTAAATAGTGTAAAAAAATAAAATTAATGATATACTCATTTTATAACTGTAAAAAATAGTTTTAGTAGTTTAAAAGTGGGAAAAATAATACGTAATATGTTTAAATTTGAGAAAAAAATAATAATACACATTTTAATTACAATATATTATCCGTCCACAAATTAATAATAAATACTATGTAACTAACTCCATTCATTCGATACCATCCACGGTAAGCTATTTCATGCAAATTTAATTGATATAACAATTAACTTTTTTTCTTTCATGACTAATACGTCTACAATATACTATTTGTTCTCGTGGTTACCCAAAATTTACGTTGCGTTTAGTTTCAGTGATTCTGTCGGAGACAGGAAATAATACAAAAATTTGGAGACGAGACAATACAAAAATTGGGGACAGTATAGTGTTTGGTTGCAGTGGACAAAATTGAAAGTTTGTATTCATCTCAAGAATAAAAAAGTGTTTGGTTATGGGGACAAAATTGAAAAAAGTGTTAAAAAGACCAAATTACCCTAAATTTTAATATACTCCCAATATTGGTGATGCAATGTGATTTTCTTCTTGTTACACATCTGGAATTGATGAAGATGATGGGGGTATTTTTGACTTTCCAGTTTCTATCTCTGTCTCTAAAAAATTGTACCTCAGTTTGATAGAATACAAAAATTTTATGACAAAATGGAATTGAGACGGATAGCAAACATGTTTGGAGATAGGGACCTATGTGTTTGTACTTGGTTTCCCTCATGAACCAAACACATTCTTAGGGTGCACACTCTATAGATAACAAGTGACTATTTTATTTAGTTAACACATCATCAATATAGATATTTCTACTTTTTTTTTAAATAAAAAAATTAAAAACATATATATATTTATTTATTTATTTGTATTTAGCCACTTTAACTAAAAAAGTAAATTTAAAAACAAAATTATACTAAAAACAAAATCCATCCAATTTAATATTAACACTAGACAATTTATAACAATTAATCCAATTCCAACACATGAAAAAAAAGATGATTTTTTTTTCTCTCTTCCATATTTTCTAGGTCTTAATTTCTTTTGTCATTTCTTTTAATTTTTTTTAATTGTTTATCTATGATGGGTGAGACCGATTTTCAATTAGCGTAGCATTGAGAATTTAAATTAGTTTTTTTAAAAAAAGTATGTCCCGCAACAACGTGTTAATTAGCGTTTAAAGTTTCAATTAGCGTTCTTGCAGGGATTTGTAAAAACTATCAATCGTAACTTTCAACTTAAACCGTAATGGTGATTTACTTTATTAGCCTTTTTTATTTAACTAATTATATTATTATCATTTATATTATATTCGTATATGTAATGAGTTTTATAAATTTAATTAATTCTTTTCCTTCGTCGTCATTCAATTGTCCTAAACGGCGCATATTGGAATTCTATTTGATAGACATGTGTACTCGTCAGCACTAAGTGCATACGGCGGGGAGAATTTATACCATTAAGCGATGAGTGTTCCTTTTATTGAGCTCTCTATCAATATAGTTATTGCATTAGTGATATTTCATCGTTTATGCAACTTTGTTGTTGGTATTTCCTGATCACATTTATTAGGGTTTAGCTTTAAGGGTTTGGGTTAAAATGGGAATTTGTTTGGTTTTGCATGTTAAATGGTATGTTAGTGTTGAGTTCCTATATTTACATGTGTTGGTCTAAATTATCAGGCTCCGAGGTAGCTAGCTTTACAGATATAGAAATAGTAGAAGGAAAACTTTCAAATGTTAATATTGAGGGTGTTATCTCGATAACGGACAACGGAAGGTCGACAGAGTCTACTTCAAACAATGATATCAGCACCGAGGAGTTGATGGATGTAGAAGGTATTAGTGTTGATTCATGTTGAAACTAATTTGAAATAGAAATAGTCAATGTACTGCTGAAATAAAGGACATTAATGTTAGAAGCTATTAACGTCTATTTGATCCTACAATTTAGGAATGATTATATCATTAAGTTATTTTTGTTACTGTTTTGTAATCAGTCTATTTAAAGGCACTCTCTCATCAATAAAATACAGGGTAGTGTAATATCTTTGTTTATCTTTTATATTCAATTCTCAGAGGCAATATTGTTGTATCAGAGCCTACTTCGTTAAATAGCAAAAGATGCCTAAACACATATAAACAAGAGTGAAAAACAGAGAACTCTTAGTTTGAGAAGAGATCAGAATGTAAACACAGTGAGTATAAACACATACTAATTTGAGAAGAGATCAGCATTGCTTGCACTAGGAACATCTCAACCACTTATTCCCATTTTCAAAGGAGAAAATTACGAGTTCTGTTACATATGGATGAAGACGCTCCTCAGATCGCAGGATTTATGGGATTTTATTGAAACTGGATTCATGGAGCCAGGTGAGGATGATATACTTAAACCTGAGTATGTGACAAAATTGAAAGAAGTCAAGAAGAAAGATGTCAAATCACTAGCAATCATACAACAACCTGTTCACGATAGTGTGTTCTCCAAACTTGCCACATCTGACATTTCAAATCATGCATGGTTGGTTCAGCAGAAAGAGTTTCAAGGAGATTCAAAAGTCTTGGTAGTGAGACTCCAATCCTTACACACAGAGTTTGAAACGCCGTAAATGAAAAATGATAAAGGTTTATTAGATTTTTAAAGTAAAGAAATTACTGTCATAAGCCAAATGAGAACATTCGATGCAAAGATAGATGATCAAAAAACTGTTGAAAAGTTATTACGTAGTTTAAATTCCAAATACAATTATGTCATCACTATAGAAGAGTCCAAAGATCTATCTGCATTTTCTTTTGATGAGCTAATGGGCTCTTTGCAAGTTTATGATGTCAGAATAAACAGAAAGGTAAACAAAAAAGAAAAAAGGCTTTATACGTGTAAGACATCAATAATGACAGACGAGGTCGTGGCAAAGGTGAATATCATGGTTCATCTAGAGGTAGAATCTCTGGAAGAAGAAGAATACAGGGACATGGTACTAAAAGAGGTAGATCTGATGATCATAATCAAATACCATGTATGAATATTGTCCAATGCTATAACTGTGGCAATTATAGGCACATGAAGGCTGATTGTTGACATAAAGAAGAGAAATTAAATTTTACCAAGGTAGACACATAGAGGAAGAATATAATGAATTTGAAGAGAAGTTGTTTATGGCACAAAACAGCATGAGAGATGAGCAACATCAAGGTCATATTTGATTCATCAATAGTGGATGCTTGAATCATATGGCGGGGGGTTAAATCTTTATTTGCTGAGCTCGATGGCATAGATAAACAGATTGTTCGGCTTGGCAATAGTGACACTTTATTTGTTGAAAGTAAAGGCACAGTCAGGTTTGAAATTAGTCCTGAAAAATTTAAATACTTATATAATGTTCAATATGTTCCCAGTTTAGGATTTAATCTTATTAGTGTGGGACAGTTTATTATGTAGATACCTAGTATTGTTTGATGATGGTAAATGCAGTATTACCAAAAAGAAGACAGGCGTTTAATGTTTAATATTTCTAGGACAATGAATCTAATGTTTCCTTTGGATATTTCGATAGTAGGAAATTTTATTCTCAAAGCAAATACAGAAGCTGACTCATCACTCTGGCATCTGAGATATGTACACTTACATATCAAAAGTTGCAACTTCTCAAAAATAAAGATATGGTTCAGGGTTACCTTATATAAGTAACATAAAGTTATACAAAGGTTGCATTTACGACAAACAAAAGAGAAGGTCATTTCCAAATGCGCAAGCATGGTGTGGAAGTAAATGTCTTGAATTAGTACATGTTGATCTTTGTGGTCCAATACACACAATTTCTCTTGGCTGGAGTAAGTTCTTCTTTTTACATATTGATGACTATATTAGGATGTCTTGGGTTTACTTTATTGATAACAAAGATCAAGCATTTACCAAATTCAAGTAGTTCAAATTACTTATGGAGAAACATAGTGGATTACATATCAAGACTCTACAAACAGTAGAGGAGGGGAATTAATGTCTAAACATTTTATTTCTTTTCGTGAGCAACATGGAATCCATAGAAAGCTTACAACTCCATATACTCCATAACAGAAGGGTGTTGCAAAGCACAAAAATCAAACTGTGGTTGAGATGGCGAGAAGCATACTAAAAGAGAAAGAGTTATCTAATACACTATGGCCAAAAGTAGTTGCTACTGTAGTATTCCTTTTGAATAGTTCTCCCACGCGATTTGTGATGAACCAAACCAATTTCGAAGCATGGAATGACTTCAAACCAAATGTAAGTCACTTAAGAGTCTTTGGTTCTATGTGCTATGCTTTAATTCATTCTCAAGCTAGAAGTAAGTTAGATCACAAGTCAAATAAATGTATATTCATTGACTAGAGTAATCAATCAAAAGCATACAGACTATATGATCTTAACAACCAGAAAATACTTACTAAAATAGACATCATATTTGACTAAAATATGACCTGGAATTGGCAGGAATAACATGAGTCTCATGACCTAGAGCTGGAAGAGATGGTGTCTATACCAGAGGCATCAGTATAGGTGACAAAATTAATACCTCAATCAGAAAGTTCAACACTAGTGTCCACATCTCATGTTGGCAATGAATCAGATTCACAAGAGTTACATAAGCAAAATTATCCACACTTGCTGTAAAATGTAGGTATCGTTCCATAGTAGAATGATATGAAACTTCTGGATTTACTTTCATGATTGTAGATCTAGTGAACTTTAAAGAAGTAAAAGGACAAGCTCAGTGGGAATGAAGGAGAAAATTGCATCCATCAACAAAAATAGAACGTGGTATATATGTGATTTACCTTATGAGAAAAAAGCAATTGGACTTAAATGGGTGTTTAAGACCAAATATGGTCCTAGTGGTGAGTTTCAACGATATAAAACACACCATGTTGTTAAAGGTTTATAATAGCAAGCAGACATAGATTTCGAGGAAACATTTTCACCTATGGCTCGATTTGAGATAGTTCAAATATTTCTTGTTATAGCTGCTCAATAATGCTGGATGGTGTATCAATTCGATATGAAGTCTGCGTTTCTTAATCGTGAACTCCAGAAAGAGGTGTATGTCAAGAAACCTGATGGATCAAGGTCAAAGGTGCAGAATTTGCAGAAAGCCTTTTACGATCTCAAACAAGCCCTTAGGACCTAGTACAATCGTAGTGATAAATACTCTTAAATCTTGGCTTTTAAAGAAGTGAACAAGAATCCACATTGTATATCAAGCACAGTGGAAAAGAAGACTTTATGATGGTATGTCTCTATATTGATGACATGATTTTGCAGGTTCCTCTCAAGTTCTTATTAATTAATTTAAAGAACACAAGAAAAATAAGTTTAAGAAGACAGACTTAGGGACATTAAGATACTTTCCATGATTAGAAGTAACACAATAATAGGTTGGAACTTTTCTGAAATATGAGATATATGCAAAAGATTTGTAAAAGAAATTTGAGATGTTGAATTACAATCCGTCAATAACTCCCTTGCATACTAATGAAAAACTTGTAAGCTTCGATAGAGAAATTGCAGCAAATCCTACAGCTTATAGAAGACTTCTTGGTGGGTTGATCTATTTTACTTAAACATATCATGATATCGCATTCGCCATGAGTACAGTCTCAAGATTCATGGAAACACCTTCACAAATTTATTTTGACGCAGCAAAGCGCATCTTGCGGGACATAGCAGGTACAAAGGGTATGGAATATGGTATTCTAGCAAAACTAAAATTCCTCTTGAGTGAAAACTCTATGGTGATTCAGATCCCGACTTTAGGAGTTACCTTGACAATCGAAGAAGTATATCTGCACATGTGTTTACTCTTCGTTTAGGCGTTATAGCATGGAGTTTAAAGAAACAGTCGTTCACTTCTCTCTCAAGCATGGAAGCTGAATACGTGGATATAGCATTTGCATCATGTCAAGCAGTATGGATTAGAGGGGTTCTTGGAGAACTTAAACATAGCAGAAAGTAGCAACTGTTATTTTTTTGTGATAACAAATCAACTATATTTATGACAAAGAATGCAGCTCTTCATAGTTAGAAAAAGCACATCGACACGAGATTACATTTTATTACAGATTTAATATCTGAAAAAATGGTGGATATTCAATATTACATCACCCATGATCAACTTGCTGATGCCTTGACAAAACCGTTGGCCAAAGTAAAGTTTATAAATTTTAAAACATTATTAGGAGCCTGCAATTTCAAATCACAGGTAGGTATTGAAACTTATTTGAAATAAAAAGAGTCAATGTACTGTTGAAACATCTTCTATTAACATCTATTTGATCCTACAATTTAGGAATGAATATATTAGTTAGTTATTTTTGTTACTATTTTGTAGTCAGCCTATTTAAAGGCATTCTGTCATCAATAAAATACAAAGAATTACAATATCTTTGTGATAAGAAGAATCCCACTTAAGTGTGCGTGTGGGATTCTCAGCTCTCGAGAAATAGCTGTCTTTGAGAAGAATTCATGGTGTAATATGCTATTGTTTGATTAATGCTTCTGCTCAGCTTGGTGTCTCCTGTTCTCAGCTTTTGCTGTCTGGAAAAGATGAGAAACGTATTAGGGAAGTCAAACAATTAGCGTTTTTTTCTATCACATTAGAAAAGTAAAGACGTGGCTGTGTTATAACCATAACATAGTGGATATACAAATATTTGACGAAGGTGAGATATAAGATATAGAGAGAGTGGGAGAGAGTTCTGAGAAGTGGTTTTCTGTGTACTGAGTGACGAAGAACGTAGGATAAACTAAGGCTTGTCAACAACAATGTGTCCTATAATCTGGGTGTATTTGATTGTAGAAGGTTGTCGTTCTCAGGTTCATTCAATTGATTAATTTTGTAAACTCTCTTGTATTATATTGGTGTGTTTCTAGTCAATCTAGAGAATAACTTTGTAACCTCATTTGATTATAGTGAAGGATTATTCCGGACAGGGTCCCGTGGTTTTTACTTCTTACATTAAGGTGGTTTTCTACGTTAAAATTCTCTATGTTCTTGTCTAGTTTCTACTACCGGGTGATACTTGGTTTATTGTTGTTGTTTTGTACGTATTGATTTAATGCAGGTTGTCTTGTAATAAGCTGTTATCTATTATTATTAGAGTGTGTTAATATTGTTTATTGTTCATCTGAGTCGAAACACAGTTTATCCCAACAAATCTAGTATTAGACTACTGGTTGCTAACTGCAAAGAGGAAAACAGATAATAGCAAAAACTTAGGTAGGATGATAACCTTGGAAGGTTCAAACTATCATGTATGGAAAGGGAAGATGGAGGATCTTCTATACATGAAGTTGTATCAGTTACTAGTTTTCACAGATGAGAAGCCTGATGACAAAACTGATGCAAATTGGATATTACTTCATATGCAAGCATATAGGTTAATCAGAAAATAGGTCAGTGACAATGTGTTGAACCATATTAGCGAAGAAACGAATGCCCAAAATTTATGGACAAAGCTTAATGAGCTAAATGCTAGGATAACTGGGAACAAGAAGTTATTTTTGATGAAGCATCTGATGCATTTAAGGTACAGTGATGGTACTCTTGTAACTGATCGCTTAAATACATACCAAGGCATCCTCAATTAGTTGGCTAGAATGGGTATCAAATTTGATGATGAGGTGTAGGTAATTTGGCTACTTGGTACTCTGCTGGACTTATGGGAAACTTTTAAAACCTTTATATCTAATTCAGGTCCAAATGGTACCATAACTGTGGACATGGTTAAGGGTAATGCATTAAAAGAAGAAATAACAAGGAAGACACAAGGGATTTCTTCATCATCAGAAGTTTAGGTGGTTGATAAGAGAGGGAGAAGCAAGAGCAGGGGTCCGAAGAATAGAAATCAAAATAGAAGCAAATCAAACTGATACTCAAATGTAGAGTGTTATTATTGTCACAAAAAGGGCATATTAAGAAACATTGTAGGTTGGTAAAAAGGGACAACAACAATGGTGATACAAGTAATAAAAAGAAGTTAGAAGCTAACACACAAAAAATTTCTACCATCATTTGGTGTATGATACTGATTCTATCAATGTTACAACTCTTGAGACAAGTTGGGTGATTGACAGTGGCAAACTGGGTCTAGTGGTTTTTAATCCTCCCATTGAGGTGGTTTTCCACGTTTAAAATCTTTGTGTTCTTCTCTGGTTTCTGCTAATGGTTAATACTTGATTTATGGTTGTTGTTTTGTACATGTTGAGTTGCTGCAGAGTGTTTGGTAACAAGCTGTTATTTGTTATCGTTAGAGTGTGTTGTTATTGTTTATTATCCATTTGAGTTGAAATAAAGTTTATCCCAACACTTTGTTTATTTGTATATTCAATTTTCAGAGGCAAAAAAATGTTGTTACACAGTCAAACAAGCATGATATACGTGCATCTAAAGGTACTGTTTATGGCAACGATACAACGAAGTACTATTACGAAGGTTCAAGAAAAAAAAGTGGCTGGTATTTATACTGGGATCGGTGGATATGTAGTTACTTTTTCTTCTTTTTTTCCTTCTTTTATGTTTTTTCAAGGATTATGTCCCTATTCTTTTAGATCTTATGTCACTTTATGATTACTATATTAGGAATTTAATGCTCTTTAAACAATGTCATGACTTCGTCTGAATAGGAAGATTAGGATTTTCTACCTGTCTATGTTTCTTTCCTACTTGGCCGATGCACAGTTGAAGTGCTCATTGAGTATTGCTAATTTGTTGTCAATTTTTCTTGTATTTTATATGAACTACACTCCGTGATCGGCCTTCTTTGGTGTTAACTATTATGTGTTGTATTATAATTTATATTTTAGAATAGATACATAACAATGACCTATTAGGTTAGCTTGCATTATAGAAGTTTCTTAAGGTGGTTTATGAGGTTAGCATGTGTTTACAAAAGTTTCTTCATGTGGTATAAACTATTAGTTTGAAGCTTAATCAAATATCTGCATTTTTCAACAGAGAAGAGCATAACATAACATATCAATGAGTAGTGTATAATATTTCTCTCAACTCTTCACAGAGCCTTCATTCACAGATATATGATTACAATTTCCTTCACCAACTAACAGTACAGCAACCCATACTTAACCCATCAAAACAAATCTAAAATATCTACTCTCAACCACTACCTTACTTAAGTACATAGAAGTAGATACAAAATGCATAAAACATCTAAAAATGCTATAGAGTATCCTATAAAAATCTTATCACATCAACATAAACATCTGTAGATTGCAATGTGGTTATATGTGAAAACATAAATTAAACTAACCCAATGAAACGTGAACAAAAAACTTACTGGGATTTATTTATCTAAAGTAGCATGTACTTACACTATGTGCATTTTAATAAACCTAAAAATAATTATTGTCGATGTACGCTATAGTTGTAGATGTTGCAACATATAATATGCTTCCTTCACGATAATGGGATCGCAAAATACTGGTGGGTTCCAACCCTTTGGATGAATGTAAAAAGTATAAAGTTTTCTCTATTTGTGTCCCTCCCAAGTACCTCTATTATTTCTGGGTGGA
Organism: Cardiospermum halicacabum; assembly: GCA_031304145.1. Taxonomy (NCBI): domain Eukaryota; kingdom Viridiplantae; phylum Streptophyta; class Magnoliopsida; order Sapindales; family Sapindaceae; genus Cardiospermum; species Cardiospermum halicacabum. Next base: position 5,325,501 of record CM062392.1, read on the forward strand.
TTTCTCAGTTTGTTGTTTTTTATTTTTGTTTGATTGGTTCCATGCTTCTGTTATATATTTTTAATTTGCTAAAATTTCAGTTAACTAAATTTAAAATCAACTTAAAATTTTATTTATTTTTTTCTTCTAAGAATCGAAAAAAATAAACTTCTAATATATTATATTTTAATAATTGTACTTTTTTTTTTTTTTGCTAAAAATAGAAAGTAATAAACTTCTAACCTATTATATTTAAATAATTGTAGAACTACTTAGTTTTTATTGTTAAAATATATGTATATTTATTTGAAAAAGTTGTTTTACAATAACAATAAATTGATATTGATTAAATATCGACGTTTTCAAATTGTTACCGAGTAGTTTTCATTGATTATCCACTATCAATTAAATATCATAAAATAAAAGTAGTTTAAATTTAAACTAAAATATTAGAAATTAAAATTTTATCAGATATACTTTTCGATGATCTATTAAATACATAAAATATAATATTATCTCAAAATTTTTATTTCTTAATACTATAATCAGGTCAGTATAACAAAATTATATGAATGAAGCAAATTTAAAATTGTTGGTTTAAGGCATATGATCTGGCAAATTATTATAATGTCCACAAGTGTAGCATTAGACTGAAGTGGAACTGTCATGAAGTGCCACGAGTATAGATGTACTTTTATTTTCATCTTATAATAGAGCTCTCCATTCAAACCCAAGAGAGAAAAACTGGATTGAACTTCAAATACTCATTCAGCCTCTATTTTCCCGCTTTGAATATATTCTGTCAACAGACATGGGACACGTGGACTCCAACACCAACAAGCAGTGCGGGTACATATTATATTGAATTTCAAAATTTTAACGCCAATTTGTTAACCATTCACATATATAGATTATTGGTTGAGCAAGGATTCTGTATTTGCTTCTATATAGGGCTTTTGAGAGTTTATTTGGTTGTAGGCTTTTGGATGAGATCATGTGTAATGAATTGTTTAATTAGCTACATAAATCTGTCAGCATCCGCTGATTATCAGAAGGATTTGACCAATGATGACTCTGTCGATCCAGTTGGCGTCTGTAGTCATCACAAATGCACAGCTCAGATTGACATAACAACGATTACATGGGATGCTAGGTTGGATGCAGATGCCTTGAAATTTATGGAAAAAAAAATTATACTGTGATATGGATGGTTCTAAGCGATGTCGTCTATGTGCCCTGGGGTGGTAGTCTCAACATCGCAAGTATGTAGCATATTTGTGCTGGAAACTTATTAATCACTTTATTTTTAATTTTCTCACATTTACATTATATCAGCTTCACATGGATTCCGGTATTTTATTGATATGCATTGACGAAATTTAGCAATTGCTAAGTATTTAGGTCTGAACGTGTCTAATAAATTATTTAATAGGATTTACGAAATTCGGCGGTGTCCTCCGATTGTCCAAAAGAGTTGCACCTCTACCGAGCAACATAACTCCAGTTGTTCTAGTGCTAGCACAAATTGGTATGAAAAATTTATGGTCAGGCTCAAATATTAGAAGGAGCGCATCGCTCATAGCATAGAAGCAAATGAAAGAATATGTAATATGCTCATGGAGGTAGCTAACGGACTTCAGGTTGATGGCAGACCCAGCGGTGCCAGTCACATCAAAGAGATAGTTGACGGTAATGCAATATCGGCGAATACAGGCGACAATGACATAGGGACACCAGGTAATGACAAGGCTCATTTGTTTTGCCAATGCAAGAAAGTACTCCAGTGATGGTTCCGTAGACAAGCTAGTCTGTAAATGAAGGTAGTCGTTCAACGGATGCAACTTTGTTTTGGTTATGTTTAAGGTGTGTTTTAGTCCATCTCCAACCCCTCACCAAACTTCACTCTATTTTAAAGTTTTAAAAAGAGTATTATTTCCAATATCCTTATAGAAAAATGTATTCATCTCCAACCAAATTCTATTCTATTATAAGTTATTAATATAAAATATTAAAAATATATGTTTATTTAAGAATATATTGTAAAAAAATTTTAAATTTTAGATTCTAACCATATTTAATATATATATATATATATATATATTATTTATTGCAATGTCCCTTGTACAGTCTCTTACACCTTGTGTTGTTTAATTTTGCCCTATGTGTGTAACTCACATTTCCCCTTGTCTGTGGAGTCATATGTTTTCTTTGAAGGTAATTAATTTTTCATTTCGCATCTGAATTAATGTCATACGTTTTTATAGATTTTTATAGGGGTGTTAATTCGTTTTAGCGAATCGGGTTTGACTGAACTCGACACGACTCGATTACGTTTATATCTAACTCGACTCGACACGTTTAATAAATGAGTCGTAATTTTTCAACTCGACACGAATTCGTTTAATACGCGTATTAACGTGTCGATACGATTAATTTGATTAAATAACTTAAAATTTGTAATCATGCAACTCGATTATCCATTTAACCTATTTATCTGTTAACTTATTGAATCTGTGTGTGCATTAACCCATTTAATCAGTTTATGGGTTAATCCATTTAACATGTTTATGTATTAACCTATTTAACCTGTTTATCCATTAACCTGTTTAATCCATTCAATCAAAACCTATATACCTTTACTTGCAAATTTGATTAAAATTAATAAAAGTCAAGAACAAAATATCAAATCAAAGAGAGACTGACTCCTAAGCTAAAAATAAAAGAACTGGGATTGAGACTATTAATATTAGAAAAACCATATCACACGAGAAGTTGACAACGAGGTATTGACAACGCTAATAATAGATAGCCATCGAGAAGAGTTTCGTTTGAGGAAAACCACGAAGATATGGTAGTGGAGGTGATGTTTGAGTAATGTTTGGTTGATGACGAGACAGGAGATAGAGGAGAGAAAGTTGTGTCGGGCGATTGTAGGCGAGAGAGGAGGCAGAGAGACGGAATAACTTCTAATTTTCTAAAAATTTAGGGTTTTGTTACATTTATAATATATATATATATATTAAAATTTATTATTTAGTCCTTTAAAATTATATAAATTTTATTTTAACCCCACTTACGCGGGTCGACACGTTAACCTGTTAGTCAAACCCGACTCGACTCGTTTATAAACAGATTAAATGTGTCATGTCATAAACAAGTCAAAATCCATTTAGCTTAAACCTAACCCACTTATTTTTCGCGAGTCCGTGTCAACCTATCGAGTCATGACCCATTTTGAAACCCCTAGCCTTTTATCAAGAATACTTTTCATTCAGTTATTTCATATTGTTCATAGTTGTGACGCATTTATAGTAGCAGCCACTATCCTATAATTAGGGGTGGCAATATGGGTCGTGATATGACGGGTTGACATGAAACGAAACCGATTATTAAGGGTTAGGGTTGAGTATAATCGTATCTTGTCACTAAACGTGTCGAACTGTTTAACCCGTTTAATAATGGTGTCATGTTCGTGTCGGCGTAATCGTGTCATTGGTTGACCCGTTTATTGAGGATATATATATATATAAAATTTTAAAATTTAATATTTTATTTTTAATTTTTTATTAAATAAAATTAATTTTATTAAATAAATTCGTGTCAACCCTTTAATAATCGAGTTAACGTGTCAATTTCGTGTTGGCGTGTCGGATTGTATAATAACTCATTTATTAATTGTGTTATCGTGTCGTGTTCGTGTCAACTCAGTCTTAATCATGTCGTGTTGGTATCAAGAATTCACAGCCCGTTTATTAATCATGTCGTATACGTGTCGTGTCAAGTTAAACGGGTTTGTGTTCGTGTCAGGATCAACACGACCCGCGAACCCGTTTTGTCAGCTCTACCTACAATAGATGAATGTGATTCAATAATTATTGGCGGCAGGCCGAAAATTGAACCGAAAATTTTTTAAATGAAAATATGAAAAATTGGATCTTATCAACTTTTTTTCCTTAGTTTTAGATCAACCCTAATTTTTTTATACTTTCAATTTTTTATTAAAAACTTGTAAAACTAACCTTTTTTTAAAAAAAAAATTTGCAAAAAAATGAATTTCACGGTATGTGTTACCGGAAAGCAGGCAAAATTGAATTACTTCTCAGTGTGTTATATCAAGAAGTTAAAATTTGTTTCCCGATATTATACACTAGGAAGCAGGCTTGAATTTTGTCTACTTGGAAAGCAGATAAAATTCAAGTCTGCTTCCTGGTGTGTAGTACCGGTAGGCAAATTGTAGCTTCCCCGTATTACACACCGGGAGCAAACTTGAATTTTGCCTGCTTCCTGATATGTAATACCGGGAAACTACTAGATATATTTTTTCTTAATATTGAAGAGTAAAATGGTCATTTTTGCCTATTTTTTGTAAATTTTTTTTTAAAAAGTTCAGTTTTGTAAAAAATTTAATGTTGGTCTAAAAATATAATTTTTTTCAATGAAAAAGCTCAAAAGTGCGAACGACCCAATTTTTAATTTTGAAATAACAAAAAAAAATCCGATTTTGAAATAGAAAAACCAAACTAAAAAAGTATCCGCTTGATTTAAATTATGGAAAACCACTTATTTTTCGGTTCGATTTTGATTTAGATTATAGAAAACCACTTAATTTTCGGTTCGATTTTAATTAAGAAAAACGAATTGAAATCAAACCGGTTTCATTTCCACCGTGCCTGTGAACCATATTATTTTTCACACGAAAAATATAGTGTGTACTAGTAATATGTGTCACTCCTTATAAAGATAAAACAAAGGAAAAAGGGTTAAATATTCAGTTTTGTTGCACTACAAAAATTTTAAAAAAACTAAACAATAATCCTGTCCGTTACTTATATTAAAGGAGCCAATAAGCTGCATAAATAAAATGTTTTAATTTTGGTTTCCATTACTGTCCTGTTGACTATTTATATTTACATATATTGATTTATAGTTGCAAAATACAACAAAGGATAACATTGACTATTTCAACAGTAAGGGTATAATGTGAAAACTAACATGGATTAATTTGCAAAAAAAAAAAAATCATTCTAACCCGTGGATATCTTGAATGACACGTTACTGTAACATTTTTTATTTTAATTTTTTATTGTCAATTTTGTCCAGCTGATTTGACCATTCTATAAATTATTGGCACGGTTGATCACTCATTCTACCTTTATATCTTTTGTTTTAAATTTATTTTTTCAATTTTATCATACTTATTTTAACATTTTACATAGCAGTAGCGCCATTTATTGTTAGTTTATCATTATTTTTTAAAAAAAAAAAAATTCCCAATTCTGTATTTGGGTTATTTTTATTTTATTTAATTTTTCCATTTTGTAACTTTAGTTACATTTTTTTTTTCAGATTTTAAAAAGGTACATTTGTTTTTTTTTTATTTTATGTTTTTAATTTTTTAAAAAAGTTTATGCTATATTTATTTATTATAAAATTCCAATCATATGAAATATATTCGGATTTTTTTCCTCCAGATTTTTTAGTTGTTTAAAATGAAAAATTAATAATAAAAGGGGATTATAAAATTTTAATTTTTTAAAATATTTTTAACTTTATTGTATAGCAATTTACATAAATATACAAATTTTAATTTATATAATAAAATTAATTTACAAAAATAAATTTCTCTTCCGAATATTCAAACCACATAAAATAAAATTGGATTCTTCATCCCTAACATATTACCCACTCACTAATTGAATAGAAAAATATTTTCAAAAATGTAAATATATATTTTAATTTTTCTAAGAAAGATGTATTTTATTAATTAATATTTATATAAATATTTTATTAAATCTTTAAATATTAGTTAATCTTACTTATTTATATTAAATATAAAGGATCAAAATTAATAATTTAAATATTTATTAAAAAAATAATATAATAATATAATTTTATTATACGTGTTAAAATAATATAGAATAAAAAGATATACACAATAATTAAATTTAACATTTAGTTAAATAGGAAAAAAAACTTAATAATATGTCAATGAAAAGAAATACATTAATGGTAGGATAGAGAATACATTTTTTTTTTTAAAAAAATTAAAAAGAAAACATGTTAAATAAATAGATAAAACAACTAAAGAAATTATTTATATTTATTTTTTTAAAATTAAAAAATTATAAAATATTTGAATGAATTAATTTAAATTTTAAAAAAATACAAAATATTTAAAATATAATTTAAAGTTAGCAAAATAACTTAAATATAAATATTTTAAAATAAAAATTTATTGAAATTAAAATAAACTTAAATTTTTAAATTTAAATAATTTTAATATATTATTAAAATATTTTACACATATTTATTTTTATATTAAATATATTAACATAAAATATTTTATTAATTTTGAACTTATTTTAAAATTAAAAAATAAAAATATGACTACCTACCCCGCAAGTGGTACAATACTAATAATAATAAAAGCAGTAATAAAACTAAACAAAACGAAACTGCATCAACTAAAATGAGAATCGGATGGGGCACCAAACTGCATCAACTAAAATGAGAATCGGAACTAAAATGAGAATTGGATGGGGCACCAAACTGCATCAACTAAAATGAGAATCGGAACTAAAATGAGAATCGGATGGGGGCAGGAAACTGCATCAACTAAAATGAGAATCGGATGGGGGCGATGGAGGCGTTATTTAAACGATTAGTCAACTCTAATCATATTTACCTGAAGAAAACATGTTGGGCAGCACGTCTATACGAGTTATACTTTATTTAAATTCCTTAATAGTTAATAATTAAGGAGCTAATTGTTAAGAGCTAATAATAATTAGCTAGTTAATAAATTAATAGGAGGTGTTTGGATTCATTAGTAACTAATTAACTTATAGTGACTAAATGACAAACTTACCCGTATTAATTACTAATTAATTAATAATTAATAAGATTGAAAATTAGGGGGGCAACTGAGTCTTTTGTAATATGTTAGGAGGTGTTATTATAGTTGGCTCATCTAATGAATTAATTGTTAAAAGTCTATACAACTAAAAATTAAGAGGTCTGTTTGGATCCCATTCTCTTAATTTCAGAAGTTAATTTTAACTCTTCGATTGACGTGGCGCAATCTGCGAGATTTCATATAGGTACTCAAACTTCGAAAATTAGATTTTATATAGATACTCCAACTTTACGATGTTTCATATAGATACTGCTCCCAGATTGTGCCACGTCAATCTAAGGATCTAAATGACCTGTAATTTGCAAGTTGGAGTATCTATATGAAACCTCACAAAGTTGAAGTACTTAAGTGAAAATTTTGCACAACTATAGGTACTCCCAATTACATTATTCCTGATATCAATTAAAATTTTTTACTTTTTAAGATTTCTTCAAATAACTAAAATCAATATATTTCTTTTTAAATATTTTTAATAGTTTTAATTTTCTTTTTACTTTTTGAAATATGTTTTTATTTATTTAATAGATTTTTTCTTTAAATATTTACTTTTATTTTAAGTGTAAAACAATTTTATTACCTTAGTATTTACATTTCCAAATCATTACCAACTAAATGTTTCCCATGTTTTATTACTGTATTTGTTATTAAATATATATATATATATACATATATATATATATTTACATAAATAAAATTAGTTTATTACATATATTATTTAAATTTAATATAAAAATTTCAAATATATTATTATGATAAAATAAATTAATATTAACAATGTTTAATTCTAACATTAAAAAAAATAATTGGAGAGCATAGCTAAAATGCAAAACTGGATTGACCCATTTGCTGATGTGGCGAAAACTTAAATCTAACATTGTAGATATGTAACCAAAACCGAAATGGGTCAGAACCGAGTCTTCTTGAGATTGTAGCATGCGTACTACTACCATGTCGACTAGTCGTGTTGATGTGTCCTTGGTGATTAATTTTATTTTTAATAATTACTATGAACTAGCTATTAGAGTAGTCGTGCATGTGACAAATGTGTTAACACGGCTTAGAGCATTTCCAAATGCAGAGATAAGTGAAGTCTGAATTCTGCAAAACACTTACAAACCAAATGTGTTCAATTTACATGCCTTTATACGCCAAACATTTTACAATCCAAAATATGGCTATGTTAAAATCTCTGCTGACAATTCAACGTAAGCCGCTGGTGCGAACATATCTCATAGACACGGGCGTGGATATATACCATAAACACGGGCATCATTCTTCTAATATATCCATCTTGTATAGTTCAAGATCCATCTTTTGGAGTAGTATCGGTTCTTTCTTTCGGTAAGCCTGAACTAATTTCTTCCACCTACATGTGCACTGATATCTTGGATTCTAGGAGGTCACCACTTAGAGTTCCTTGTTAACAGCTTCATCTGTAACTGTCTCATATTCCTACACCACGACAAAATCTAAGGTAATGAAAAATTATAACAGTTGAATTACAGAGCAAACATATTAAGAAGCAAAAACAATCGTAAGGTAGTTGTAGCTTAAGGGCACTAACCGTAGAACCTGGGGAAACGTCACAACAACTGCTTTGGCACTTGACACCCTATAAGTAGCGATCTAGTAAGCATTCAAAATGCGAGAAGGGCTATGTTTTTATAAAAAAAATGCGTTGTGAAGTAAAAATCTAGCTACCTTACTTATGTGGTTAGTAATTATATACACACACGAAAATGGTGGACTTACCTGCCACGTTGTGGATGTCATGATTGCCGGCTTCTTTTAAGAAAATTATGGAGTTTCAACAAGTCTTGCATTCTGTATGTCTTTAGCATTGCCCGTGTGAAGCTCTACTTGTCTATGCTGGGATAAACAGATGCATAGACGATTATGCTATAAGGGTGTTCTTGATGTTTTGTAGCATCATGGGGCAAAGTTCGAGCGACACATCTATAATTTATTTTCAACTGTATAAAAAAATTAGTAAATAAAATAACGAAGATTCGATGGTGGAATGTATATAGAAAGAAAGATTTTAAGTTTAGTTATCAGTTGAATCCATTCATCACCATATGAAAAAAATAAAATAAGTAATACTCACCTTGTTCAGCAATATGTCGTGGGGCATTTTCAATAACCTCCTTATTTCCCTAAAGGGCAAAAATGCAACCAATCAATTTCTGGATTCGGTTTAAGAGTTACTGTGGAACAAAGGTGAAAGGTGTTAATGGAATGGAAGGAGCATGTGCAGATAAAATTTAAGGAACATTAATATAAGATTATGATAATGGTGCCACCTAAAGCAAAGGGGCACACGCATGTCGGTCCGTAGCATCACGATAAACATTGAAAATAAGATTTTGGTTAAACCACCAAATAAAACATATGAACCATTAATTATGGTCAAACAACTATATTCACCTGTTGAACATTCTTATAGATCAACTACCCTGAGTTATGGGCGTCGGACATGAATGATTCTTCCATAAACTCAAATCCTTTTTGCAGGTGTCACATTACCTATCCGGGCCGCAAATCCCTATTTGATCGTAGAGTGTACCAGCACCTTCTACTTACATGAGATTGTAACCGAATTAATAAGCATATACATTATTGTGCAGATTTAAGTACAAAAAGCAGACCAAGAGTGCTTGGACTGTATTTATTACAGGTTATGGAGAAATGAAATCAGTAATTCATCCTATGATGTTTTTTTTTTTTTTTTTTTTTTTTTTTTTTTTTTTTTTTAAAATTTAGCAATAGACAAGCAACCTAAAATATATGATAAATTCTACCACCCTTGTCACGTCTATAAATGGGGCCAAATTAAAACTTACTTTGTTATTTGACTGATTTTGAAAATACCTTTGAAATGGAGAAAATTTTTGAATTCAAAGAACTCTGGTGGACTTGTTTATAATTTGTAAGTGTTTAGGTGAAAACCTAGATTACCACACCATCAATCATTCAGCCGTCAGATCCCTTTCTTCTCTTTTCTCTAAACTTTGAAAAACTCAAACAGAATCTCTCTCACTGTTACATTGGTTTTTGCTGTCAATTTGAAAGTTTTCCTTGAACCTGTACTTCGAGTCTAAGGTAAGTTCATGTTACATTTGTTTGGGTCTCCTCTTCAATGTCGCTTCTGTTCTCAAGTTGTAAACCCTAACCTTCGATTTTCTTGTTTGATTGAGTCTGTTATTGATTTTAGGTTTGCCGTTGGGAAGTGGTTGTGTGTTAGAACATGTAATGAGTGAGATGAAAAGATGATGGGGTTTTAATAAGATTTAAAGAGTTGTGGTGAAATATCGGGTTTTATAGAATGGTATGATTTAGGCGACGGAGTAGGAGAACGTCAACCGGAGTAGTCCTGCTGTTGGATTAGCATTTTTGGTTGGTAACCATGTTTAAGCCCTCACTTATATCTGTTAATGTCTGTTCTGTGCTACATTGATATGACTAAACTTAATGTATCTAAAAATTTGAATCTAGACTCTGTCATATGTTTATTGCTGTGAAACTGTTGTTCAACTTGCTGATAAATAGCTATTATGTGAACTGATGCAATATTTGTTAAATGCTGAAAGCTATACTGTGTTATAATATGAAAACTAAGCCCTGTCTAAAGTATGATAGTGATAAGACCAGCATGCCGTAGGGATATTAGACGTATACATCGATACATGAAAATGTACAGGCCTTGAGTGCCTTATGGATGTGACGACATCACTTTCTGGGATCTTTGATCCATTTGTCTGGAGCTTTGCTCAATCTGTCTGGGGTCTCTGACCTATTTTTTTAGAGCTATGCTCACCTTCTGTTTCTTTTCCTGATTTTGTTATCAAACTAAAGACAGGAAAATAATCTGTACTCTGATGTTTTCTGTGTTTAAGAAGAACTTGCTAAGAAATCTATGAAATATGATGCATATTGAACGCATAATTTGGCATCACCTGTTAAGTTGTATAACCTGCATGACAAGCTGATATACTCTAGTATATATTTCTATCATTCTCTGAAAAATCTAATGTCAGATATATAATCTGGTATATGACATGCAAATATGAAATCTCAAGTTTACTCTAAATTGATTTTGTTAATATATTGTATTGATGATTTCGGAATTGCTTACCATTATGGGGTTAACATGCTGCCTTTAGACTGACTATTGCCTAATTGGTTAATTTGAAGAAGATTTAAAAGTTGAGTAATAATAAAATAGTAAGTACAATATTGGAATGTAAATGTGTATATATATATATATACACACATGCATACATTACACTACCACAAATGTATAAACAACAAATATGGTTTAGCTTAAATATAATATAGCCATATCATCCTCGTCTATCATCCAAACATGAGGTAAATATTGCACATAAACATGATAAAGTACAGGTGGTGACCTACAATTATGAAATGACATCTAAGTTGTGCTACCTTCTGTTTCAAAATGTGGCCAAAAAATCCAATTCTAAAATCAAACCGATAATGAACCCTCACCGGAGTAATAAAGCCAAAAATAGAACTTCTAGATAAAACCTTCAATTATTGCATCCAAACTCTTCGTCCCATTGTGAACGTAATGTCTTATAACCAAACGGATGTTGTCCACTAGTTATAGCAGCAACGGGTCCAAGTGGAGGTGAATCCACTTCTGTTTCATGCATCGCTGGACCTTCGCTCTACACATGCATAAATCATTTTCATTCATCATTGTTATCAAACACAATGCTTCTTGCTTTGTTATTTCATCTTCCAAACGTAACCCCAAAATTCTATATGTATACTGCGTTTCTTTCAGTTTAGAGTATGTAGTGTAGTGCAGAAGTTGTAGACCCTGCTCGAATTCCAACCAACTGAACAGCTCAAACATTGCAAGTCTAAATAATTCTATAAGGTTATTTTATTCAATACACATCCCAAGTCTGAATAATGTAACAGCCTACAAGATTATTTGATTCAATACACCTTGCAACAAACTCCTTTACAGATGTGTTGACATTCCAAGTAACGAAGGGTAACTTTTCCATGTGGCATTGTAGAAAACATTGTCATCTTTATAGCACAATTGAATTTTATTGTTTATTAGTTTCAAATTAAACAGTCTGTGATAGAAGTTTTTCCGACAAAAGCAGTGATCTAAGTCAGGAGCTCCGTACAGATTCGGTCGATGCTGGCGGTATTTTAATATTTTACAACTATCAAAATTACTATTTTAACCGCTAATTTTAACCGTTGACGCTGAACGTAGCCTTTTATAGTTATGCAGTATATTGTACTTTCTGTGTCTGGAGTAATAGTATGTATCATTTAATAAGTAATATTATAATATAATTTTATTTTAAGTAATTTCCTCTGTGTAATATTATAAATTTACCTCAATTAAAATATTATATTAGGAACCAAAAAATTAGTGATAAATAAGTAATAATAAAATAGTAAGTACACTATTTTAATGTAAAAAAACATAGATAATCATGCATATATCCCCCATATGGGTTGTTATACAAAAATGAGTATTTTCCATAAAAGAATACTAATGAACGTTATATTACAATACCATAGAAGTCTAAACAACAAACATGGTTTACCTTAAATATAATATAACCATACCATCCTCGTATATCATCCAAACATTAGATAAATATTGCAAATAAATATGATAAAGTACAAAAGGGGACCTACAATTATGAAATGATGTCTAAGTCGTGCTGCCTTCTATTTCAAAATGTTGCCAAAAAATCCAATTCTAAAGTCAAACCAATAATGAACCCTCACCGGAGTAATAAAGATAAAATTAGAACTTCTGGTTAAAACCAACAATTATTGCACCCAAACTCTTCGTCCCATTGTGAATGTAATGTCTTATGACCACATGGATGGTGTCCACTAGTAATAGTAGCAGCAAGGTCTAAGTGGAGGCAAATACACATATGTTTGATGCTTCGATGCACCTTCGCTCTACATATGCGTAAATCATTTTCATTCAGCATTGTCATCAAACTCATCGCTTTCTTCTTTGTTATTTCATCTTCCAAACGTAAACCAAATATTCCATAAGCATACTGCACTTCTTTCAGACCAGAGTATGCAGTTTAGTGCAGAAGTTGACGCTGAACATAGCCTTTACAGTTATGCACTGTATTGTACTTTCTTTGTCTGGATTAATAGTATGATATCCTTTAATAAGTAATATTATAATATAAATTTCTTTTTAATAATTTCCTCCGTTTAATATTATAAACTTACCTTAATAAAAATATTATATTGGAAACCAAAAAATAAGAGATAAATAAGTAATAATAAAATAGTAAGTACAACGTAGGAATTTAATAATATATATATATAATCATGCATACATTCCCCCATATGGATGGTTATACAAAAATGAGTATTTTCCATAAACGAATACTAATGAACGTTATATTACACTACCATAGATGTCTAAACAACAAACATGGTTTAGCTTAAATATAATATAATCATACCATCCTCGTCTATCATCCAAACATGAGATAAATATTGCAAATAAACATGATAAAGTACAAAAGGGGACCTACAATTATGAAATGACGTCTAAGTCATGCTGCCTTCTATTTCATAATGTTGACAAAAAATCCAATTGTAAAGCCAAACTGATAATGAACCCTACTGGAGTAATAAAGGTAAAATTAGAACTTCTAGTTAAAACCAGCAATTATTGCACCCAAACTCTTTGTCCCATTATGAACGTAAATTCTTATGACCACATGGGATGTTGTCCACTAGTTATAGTAGCAGTAAGGTCCAAGTCGAGGCAAATACACATATGTTTAATGCTTCGCTGCACCTTCGCTCTACACATGCGTAAATAATTTTCATTCAGAATTGTCATCAAACTCATTGCTTTCTTCTTTGTTATTTCATCTTCCAAACGTAACCCAAAAATTTGATGTGCACATTGTGCTTCTTCCAGACCAGAGCATGCAGTGTAGTGCAGAAGTTGACGCTGAACATAGCCTTTACAATTATGCACTGTATTGTACTTTCTTTGTCCGGATTAATAGTATGGTATCCTTTAATAAGTAATATTATAATATAAATTTCATTTTAATAATTTCAGCAATGTAATATTATCAATTTACCTTAATTTAAATATTATATTAGGAATAAAAAAATTAGTGATAAATGAGTAATAATAAAATAGTAAGTACACTATAGGAATGTAATATATATATATATATATATATAATCATGCATACACCCTCCATATGGGTGGTTACACAAAAATGAGTGTTTGCTAAAGTGGAATACTAATGGATGTTACATTACACTACTATAGATGTCTAAACAACAAACATGGTTTAACTTTATTATAATATAATCATACCTTCCTCGTCTATCATTCAAACATGAGGTAAATATTGCACATAGACATGATAAAGTACAAAAGGGACCTACAATTATGAAATAACATCTAAGTCATGCTGCTTTCTTTTTCAAAATGTGGCTGGAAAATCCTATTCTAAAGGCAAACCGATAATGAACCCTCACCGGAGCAATAAAGGTAAAACAGAACTTCAAGATAAAACCAGCAATTATTGCATCCAAATTCTTATTCACATTATGAACGCAATGTCTTACGACCATATGGATGTTGTGCACTAGTTATAGTAGCAACGGGGTCCAAGTGGAGGCAAATCCACATATGTTTCACGCATCGCTAGACCTTTGCTCTACATATTCGTAAATCATTTCCATTCAACATTACCATCAAACTCACCGCTTCCAACTTTGTTGTTTCATCTTCCAAATGTAACCACAAAATTCCTTATGCATACTGCGCTTCTTTCAGTTTAAAGTATGTAGAGTAGTGCAGAAGTTGAAGACTCTGCTCGAATTTCAACCAACTGAACAACTTTAACATTCAAAGTCTGAATAATAATACAAGGATATTTTATTCAGTACACATCCCAAGTCTGAATAATTCTACAACATTATTTGATTCAATACACCTTGTAACAAACACTTCTACATAGGGGTTGTCATTCCAAGCAACGACGGGTAACGTTTCCATTGGGTACTTTAGAAAAAGTTGTCGTCTTCATAGCACTATTGAATTTTCTTGTTTGTTAACTTTTAATTAAATAGTCTGTAACAGAAGTTTTCCCGACAAAAGTAGTGATCTGAGTCTGTATCTCCTTAGAGAGTCGGTCGATGCTAGCGGTATTTTAATATTTTACAGCTATCCAAATTGTTATTTTAACCACTAATTTTAATCGTTGAAGCTGAACATATCCTTTAAAGTTATGCAGTGTATTGTACTTTTTTTTCTAATTAATAGTATAGTATCCTTTAATAAGTAATATTATAATATAATTTTCTTTTGAATAATTTCCTTTATCTACTATTATAAATTTACCTTAATTAAATAATTATATGAACCAAAAAATTAGTGATAAATAAGTAGTAATAAAATAGTAAGTACACTATTGGAAAGTAATATGAAATATATAATCATGCATACACCTCCCATATGGGTAGTTATACAAAAATGAGTATTTGCATAAAAGAATACCAATGAACGTTTCATTACACTACCCTAGATGTCTAAACAACAAACGTGGTTTAGCTCAAATATAATATAACCATACCATCCTCGTCTATCATCCAAACATGAGATAAATATTGCGCATAAACATGATAAAGTATAAGTGTTGACCTACAATCATGAAACAACATCTAAGTTGTGCTACCTTCTATTTCAAAATGTGGCCAAAAAATCCAATTCTAAAGTCAAACTGATAATGAGCCCTCACTGTAGTAATAAAAAGAAAAAAGAACTTCTGGATAAACTAGCAATTATTGCACCCAAACTCTTTTTCCCATTGTGAACGCAATGTCTTATGACTACATGTAGCGTCGAACCCCCGCCCCGGTTGAGACCATAGCGGGTGCCCGAACCGCCACATTAACGATGCAGTTGCAATTTACCATTTAGGAAGATTTCAAAAGTCGATTTGTTTATATGATATTTGTGCGGAAAATGGATAAAGATGTTACTTTCTTGAACATATGATACTTGGTTTAAATCATACATAGGTGATATTTAGAAATTCCAAATGAAAAAAACACCTTTTACAACTATACTTCAAATATATTATAAGCTCATTTACAAATATGATAAAATTCTAAAATACATGTATGGGTGATTACAACATTAGTGAACTTCACCATGAGAGCTCAAATACCACCTACCCTGCTCGATCGAACCTGATAACACAATTTACGGGGAAAAAGAAAAAGAAGAAAGGGTCAGGCACACGCCTGGTTCGCATCCCATGTCCCAAACAAGCACACGCAAATGCTCTTACCTTTCTGTCAATATGCAATGCTTTAACACACAATGCAATTCTAATGTGAGCATCTCTAAGCTCACCTTAACTCATAGAAGTCAAACACAACCAATTCCTAGCAATCATTCATGCTAGTGTATCATTCGAGGCATACTATGTCACACATTCATGCTCATTCTATGGTTTACCAATCATTAAGATTAATCTCATTTCTCCTTAACGTTAACCATGTATCCATCAATCAATAATGCGATCAATACGATAATCAAGACAATCGAGTCAATCAAGACAATCATTTCAATTAAGTCATCAAGACGATCAATTCGATTAAGTGAATCAATACAATTACCTCATGACGACCAATCATTACAAAGACTTGTGAGCCAAACTCCTTAGTCCAAACAACTCGGCTTAAGGAGATCACCAATCAATTCAACAATCGAAGATTTCAATCTTTAATCAATGGGGTTTAATCAAGCCACGATTATATTCAATTTTTCAGGTTTTAAACACATTACCAAACTATGTCGAATTGCCTACCGATTTATATATCGAATTACAATTCGGTAACACATGAAATGCAATAGTACGCCCCTGACCGAATTCAATACCGAACTGTATGCCGAATTACAATTCAGTGACTCTAATGCATGACTCAAAACACCTCTATCCGAGCTCACTACCAAATTATATACAGAATTACAATTCGGTAACACACAATTTAAAGACAAACCCTCTGACCGAGCTACATACCGAGCTCCCTACCGAATTATAATTTGGTAACCCGTGAAGATGACAAATATGCTCTCTAACCGAACTCGATACCGAACTGGACACCGAATTACATTTCAGTATCAAATAACAATTAAAAGATACAAAGTCATTTTTTGAACAAGAAGCAATCAACAAATTGACCACATTGCAAGTTCTCATGTTACAAGACTTTATGGTTTTTAAATATCTTTAAAGATATTTCGTCGACAAGATATTTGATAACAAAATAACTTTTCAAAAATGGTCACAAGTAGGTGAGTTTACTAGGAGTTAAATATACTCGTGAAAGATTCAAAAAGCTTTGGAAACGATTCAATCAAGAGGTTTTTAATTCAAGAATTTCGATTCCTAAATATAGGATGTTTCGTACATTTAAAGAAGATTGAAATCCTTGCAATATCATTGATTTATTTCTATAATTTCAAAATATATAGCAATTAAAGGACATCATCACAAATTCATAGCAACAAACGGGACTCAATTTGGAGTCCGGATACAAAACTTATACTAGTTACACGTATTTTTCCAAAAGCTGAAATTTACGAACACTTGAAGGAGATTTAAAATCTGGATATAAATATGATCGTATTTTCAAATTCTTAAGATATAGTTGGAAAATAGACTTAAATACGAATTCATAGCCGCAAACGGCACCTAAATCGGAGTTCGGATGAGGGAGAATGAAGACCGACAAGTTGGAAAGGTAATATTGTGGCGCTCCAGGAGTCCATCCGCCGGCACCGTTGGCTGGCAGCGGACGTAGGAAAATTGGCAGCGAACGACGTGGCGCTCGTTGTCCTCGTTGGCTGCCACCATCCGCTGGCAGCGGACAAGGAAAACTTGGCAGCGGACGTGCCCTGTCTTGGGCAGAATAGTGACACTTCTCAGGTCACCATCTGAGTGATTTGCTCAGTTTCAAAACCCGACCAAACGACATCGGAATGCAACCAAATTTTAAACACATCCTCTATGCATATCAAACACTACATACAAACAATCCATTTGTCAAGAGACCAAACCATTTGGGCGAACGAAACTGAACAAGTTGCCTATTTGGTCAACTTGTTGCAGCAGCAACACAAGACAACAATTTCCAATTTTCAAGTTCCTACTTATTCCACCCTTCCAATACCAATTCAGGTAAAACCAACATTTACCAACCAAGTTAACCACAAGTTGATTATTAGACATTTAATATGATTCCCCAATTCATAATTTAGCCAATTAAGTTAACAAAGACCCATTTTAACTTGACAAAAACATATTAGGATCACACCACTAGACAAGAGTATTGGACTAAGGGTTGGCTCACTAAACAAACATTCCAAAGCATTAAGATTATGCACAAGACATGTCATGATCTCTTAGTCAAGTTCATTAGTCATCTTGATTACCAAGCATGTTCATATCAATTCCAAATTTCCAATATCCATAACAATGTCATTTTGTTATGAAGTTCATTAGGAAGTCTTTCCTACTACCTAACCAATTTCCTCATCAAGTTATCATCAAGTTCAAGTTCAAGTTTAAGAACCTTTTCAAGTTCATTAGCAAGACAATATCAATACATCATCAAGATCATCATCAACGACATTTCAAGTTCAATACGAAGCAGCAAGTTTAAAATATTGCAAGTTCTAAACAATTCAAGTTCCGAAACATTTGAAGTTCAACATTCAAGTTCAAACAATCCAAGTCGAAATATTTCTAGTTCAAAAACATTTGACAAGTTAAGTTTCATAATATGACCAACCAATTTCAAATACTCAATAATCAAGTTCAATAGACACATTACTCCATTTTTAAGTAATCGCCCTTAATTCTAGCTTGATTAGTGAAAACGGGACGTTAGGGCCGAAGCCATTGTTTTAGAGCCAAGCTCTCGTTGGGGTCCGAAGACCAATAATCCGTAGAGCCGATTTACTCTCCCTTGAGTCGGTCATCTACCTTTGGATTCGTTCGTTAGGCCAAAAGGCTGTGGTGCCGTCACACCCGTTAGGAGTCGTCACTCAATTCATTCGTTTTTTGCCCCAATTCCAATTTATCGTTCATGTATACACATGTTGAGAATTCTCGTTTTTCCCTATGGCATGCCACTACATTCGCTAAATAGCTATAATAAGGGCAATTATCCGTTTTAGTGATTCAACCATAATCACACATTTATCATTTCTTTTATAACTTTTGTTTGCACATTTGACCTCTTAGAGGTACCAAGACAACATGATCATTTGAAATCGTTTAGCCACAAGGCGAACACATATGCACTTTCACATAGTCATAAATGCAATATGTTTATTATCAAGTCATGTAACAACCAACGTGTCTTACCAAACACATGTCAACACCATTTCAAGCATCCACAATCAAGAGCGGAAAGATAAGTCTCTAACCTATGCCCTTCAATATCCGCAAACAATGTGGACTCGGTCCACCCAAAACTTCAATTCCCAAAGCAGCGCCTAGCATGATTCTACATGCGTTACATACATGCTCTAGCGTCTTAACATGCAAGTATGCTCATCATATCAACTTTTGGTTGGTTATCTTATTTAACCAATTTCATGGCATAATTACAAGTAAACAAATATTCAATGCATCAACCAATAACAAACAAGTGTGTAGGGCTAAAAACGGAAGTACGAACCTCCCATCCGTCGATCCACAAGTTAGAAAGCCGCTCCCGTGAGGGTTTCCACTTGTTCTAAGCCATCACCAATATACAACTATCACACTACAACCATAATATCATCACAATCATAATCACAAGACTCCAACACAATTCAATCATCACATAACATAGCTATTAAGGGCATTAACACAAATAGATGAGATTAAGGTTTTACAAATGGGTTGGAAATAATCCAAAATCATTTATTAACAACCTAGGATCATTATTTAACAATATTTATCCAAAAAAAATCATTTCTCCTCAAGCAATAACAAAACAACAATAGTGAAAATTAGGGCTTTTAACATCTAAACTCTAATGGAAGCTAGGGCATATGTTTAACACTTAAAATCAACTCAAAAACAATTTATAAGCATCATGAAACAAAACCCATACCATTAATTCAAAAACTATCAAGTGTAGAGAGAGAAAAGATTTTTACCCATGAAAAATATAGCTTTCAAAACTTCCAAATAGCATTCAATGACCTCCTTGAATGTTGTTGATGAAAGTAATGGGAAAATTGATAGTGGTTGGAGTGATTAAATGAGAGAAATAAAAGCTAGGGTTTTGGCCATGGAGAATAGAAGGATACGTATGAGAAGGGGGAAGAAGAAGAAGAAGATGGGAGAATGAGTTAGTGTGGTGGTAGGTGTGTGTTCTTATACACACATGTGGGTTTTAGTTTTAGATTGGGCCAAGTTTGGGCCCAATCCAATTCCGAGCCCGTTTTCCACCAAAACTCAATTCCGACTTTTCTATACTTCTCCAAAATTTATTTTCAAGTTTTGAATTAAAAATCACCATCGATTTCAAAAATCCGAATTTTTCCGCTAAGAGGGTCACAATTGTAATTTTGACAAAATTTGACGTTTAGATTCAAAATTCATATTTTTTCAAGTCCAAAAATAATTTTGACTCCGTGCTTCCGGTTAAATCGAGTTTTATTCTAAAAGCCCAATTCTGATTTCAAAGTCCGTTTTTGAATATTTAATTTCAAATTAAATAAAGGTTTTTGATCCTAGTATTTTCTTTTCAAAATAATTTTTCTAATCTCATCATTGCCCTTTATAGTATTTCGACTTATTCCGAAGTGGAATATATCGAAAATCAAACATATAAAAAATTTCAAATTGGCCCTAACTTCTAGGCCCAATTTGCGGACGTTACACCACATGGATGTTGTCCACTAATTATAGCAACAGCGGGGTCCAAGTGGATTTGAATCCACATCTATTTCACGCATCGCTGGACCTTCGCTCTACATATGCGTAAATCATTTTCATTCAGCATTGCCATCAAACTCACTACTTCATGCTTTGCTCTTTCAACTTCCTGGCGTAACCCCATAATTCCATATGCATACCGCGCTTCTTTCAGTTAAGAGTATGCAGTGTAGTGTAGAAGTTGAAGACCCTGCTCGAATTCCAACCAACTGAACAACTTCTACATTCCAAGTCTGAATAATGTTAAAGGTTATTTTATTCAAGACACATCCCGTCTTAATAATGCTATAGAATTATTTGATTTAATACACCTTGCAATAAACTCCTCTGCAGATGGGTAGGCATTCCAAGCAACAACGGGTAACTTTTCCATTGGGCACTGCAAAAACACGTTATCATCTTCATAGCACTATTGAATTTGCTTGTTTGTTAACTTTAAATTAAATAGTCTGTGACAAAAGTTTTCCCAACAAAAGCAGTGATCTGAGTTAGAAGCTCCTTAGAGAGTCGGTCGATGCTGGCGGTATTTTAATTTCCAGATCTTGATGTCATAGTGTGCAGTGACGGAGCTAGGATTTATACTAATGGGGGGCCATAAACGGGGTGCGGTAACTTAATTTTGAATATAAATTATAATTTTATAATATGAATTATATTATTTTAATTAATTATATTTAAATATTTTAGAAATTTTATAAAATAATTTTTATAATTTTATTATATCATTAAAATTAAATTAAATTTTATATTTAATTATAAAATAATGTAATAATAGTTTTATAATTTCTAATTAAATAATAATTATAAATTTATAGTGAATAATTTAAAAATATAAAAAAATAAAATTAAAAGTAAAATTTTAAAAATAGAATAAAATAAAAGATGAATAGGGAAATAAACAAAAGAAAAAAAGTAAATTAAAAAATGAAAAGAATGGTAGAGTTCTAAATTTGAACTCGAGACATGGGCTTTGAATCAATTTGTACAATAAACCACCACGCCATGACTCTTTCACAGTATAAATACTAATGATATATACTTGATATACAAAACGTGGATTTTTAAATATATATATATATATATATATATATTTTTTGATGGTCATAGGCTCAAGTAAAATGTAGAGTGATAGTCAAATTATATTTTATATTTTATTCTTATTTTTAATATACAGGTAAAAAATATGGGTGAGGATATAGTACCCATATCATTTTCCTTGACGCATATAAATTTTTTAACAATATCCGCCCACCAAACTTTAATTGACGCATATTTATTTATTAAAAATATTATAAATATTATCAATAATATTTCAACAAACACTAAATATTATAATTTGGAAAAAATAATATATTAATAAAAATTATAAAAGAACTACTATTTGGTATTTTTATTTCATAATAATAAAAAATTAAATAGTCAAAATACCGACTATTTGTAGATTTTATATTAATATGTTTAGTTTAATTTATTTTTAATTATTATTTTATATTTTATTCTATTTATATTTAAATTTTTTTAAAAAATATTTTTTAATATCTTCTATAATAATATTTTTTATTTATAATAATAATTTATTAAACTATTTTGAATGATTGGGATAATCTCATTAATATTAAATGAAACGTTAATAAGTTTTTAAGTAAAAATATATAAAATATATATATATTCTAAAAAATCAAATCATTTTGATTCATATTTATATTATTTTGAGATAAAAATATATAATAAAAATAAATTTTAATAAATAAAATAAATAAAATAAATTTATATTTTAAATTATACTTTACACTCCACAAATCTATAGATAAAAATTTGGTAATTATATATAATTTTATTATTTTTTGATAAAAAAATATCAATAATAATAATAAATTATTATTACACAAAATTATTATTCAAACTAATTATATAAACTAGTAAAACATACTTGAAGTGAAGACTCTTCATTAATCCATATAAATAGATAAGTAACCTTCATTTTGTAGAAATAATATATTATTATTATTATTATTATTATTATTATTATTATTATTATTATTATTATTATTATTATTATTATTATTATTATTACACAACATTATTATACCAACTAATTATAAACTAATAAAACATACTTAAAGTGTAGACTCTTCATTAATTAATATAAATAGATAAGTAACCTCCATTTTGTAGAAATATATTATTATTATTATTATTATTATTATTATTATTATTATTATTATTATACAAACTAATAATATAGACTGATAAAATATACTTGAAGTGCACTCTTAATTTAATGAATAAATAAGTAACCTCCATCTTGTATAAATATATTATTATTATTATTATTATTATTATTATTATTATTATTATTATTATTATTATTATTATTATTATTATTATCTATTATAATAAAAAAGTAGTATCGCAGATGTGAGAGGATCTGATTACATATATAATTACACAATAGACAATAGGATCACATAAACAAATCACAGTCATAGAAACAAAACCATAACAAATTACAGTCGTAGAAACGTAGAAAAAAGAGCTCACTGTATATACCACACACAAACATATCTCTTAAAGGAAATGACAAATGATGAGGTTACTGTTCATTTCAACCGTAACCAACATCCTCAACTAGTATATAGTATAATATATACATATAATATAATACATATAATCGGGCATATAATACATATAATTGGGGGCATTATTTGGTTTGTTTTTAGGTTTGAAATGGGATTGGATTGTATTGATTTAATGAATTATTATTTGTGTCAATTTTGAAGTTAAGTTGATGATACTGTGTTGTATGATATTTTTTCCTTCAATTTTGAAATAAGTAAATTGGTAAAGTGATATGATTTTTCTCATCTAAATATTCAATATGCTCTTAATTACTTATAATACAACATCATACAAACCAATACATCCCAAATGTGGAAAAAAATTGAATTCTATACTGTAGTAGGAAAATAACCTACGACCTTTAAGGGTCAAAGGTAAGGCTGTAGCAACCCAAAAAGATTTCAGAGTTCCACAAGCAAAATGGACAGAGCTCAATACCGGCCGAAAACACCTTTGGTCATAACTATTTCGGCCGAAATAGACCCACCAAGATCAGGCCCAACTACCATTTTCGGCCGAAGAGGACCAACGCCCCTTCGGCCGAAGAGGACTCATCAAACCTGCGGCCGAAGGGAGACCAAACATACCCAAATAACCACTGCGGCCGAAGAAACCTGATACAGGCCCGAATAGTACCAACAAGCCCAAATCCAAAGAGAGAACCAAATCCAAATAGGAAACCAAATCCAAAGAGGAAACCAAGTCCAAAGAGGAAACCAAGTCCAAGAAGGAAACCAAGTCCAAGAAGGAAACCAAATTCTAGAAGGAATCCAAGTTCTAAAAGGAAACCAAGCCCTAGAAGGAGATCAAGCCCAAAAAGGAAGTCAAGCCCAATGAAAGACCAAGTCTGAAAAGGAGACCGAATCAAGGGAGAATAAGGAGTCCCAATCCAAATAAAAATAGGACCCAAACACCTCCTATAAATAGGAGGTAGGGATGATTAGAAGGGGATCCGAAATTTTATTCATTAGATAAAACTCTGTGAAATTATTTCTATAAACTTTTAACTATTTTCTCAAGCAATCTTAGCCTAATATTTGGCTGTGGTTTATTTGGCACCACATATACCATACCACACAATTTTATACAATACCACACTTTATTAAACGATAGAATTTTTCATCCAAACAAAGTAGTAATCTTCGGCTCCGGTTTTGCGTCTCGCCACACAAATTTAATTCTCCCACTAATGGATTGCTTAGGCTTGTTCTCGAGGAAATCACCATCTTCCATCTTCCATTAAGTCAATTGAACAATATGCAGATTATTCAGTTATGGTTGTTGAGATTCTAGGACAAAAAAGGGTTTTGTGTACTGCTTCGTGTTCTCTCTTCCAAGCCAAAGACATTGCAATTAGAAAAAGGAAAGAGCAAGTGATGAAGATTATGTATGAAGTTAATTTGGGAATAAAAAATGGAGGTGTATGTCAAGTTGATTTTGGAGTAAAAATGAAATATTATTATTGGTTATTATATAAGGGTTTATCCCGAAAAACCACCGCAGGTTTACTAAATTCTCCAAAAAAAAAAAACATAACAATTTGAGTTTTCCCCATTTTACCATTTTTTCTGTTAAATGGCTGCTTGGTTACTATTTACTTATGGTGATTAAGGGTATTTTTATAATTTTTTATAAATAAAAATTAAAAAATTAAAAAAATAAAACTAAAATTTGAGCAGCTTTTTCTTGTCGTTCTTCTCTTTCTTTTTTTCTTTTCTCTTCTTCTCTTTCTTTTTCTTTTCTTTTCTCTTCTTCTCCATCTCATCTCGCTTCTTCTTCACTATTTTCTTTTCTTCTTCTCTTCTATTTTCTCTTTCTCTTCTTCTCTCTCCTCCTATCTCTCTCTTCTCCTCTTCTACGACAGTGTGGCAATTAGAGGAATGTGAAAGCTTCACAACATCAAATCAACGCATCTTATGGCGGCAAACTTAGGAGATAGAGGCGATCTTGGTCGGCTAGGGTTTGATGGTGGTCTGGGGACGTAAAGGATGATGATAAGAGGGAAAATAGGGAAAAATATAGATCTTGGGTGTTTTGTTTGTTACAGTTAGGTTTAGATAATTGAAGTAGTAAGAGAATGATTTTGATGGTAGGTTTTGAGATTATGTTGGTTGAATCAAAAGGTGTGAATGTGTGGATTTGTGAATAGAAATTGAGATTTGATGTGGTTTTCTTTGTTTTTGTTAAATATGTGATTGTGTGAGTTTTATATTTTGTATCTATAAAATTAAAATTTATTGAATTGACCAAGTTGAAGAAAATAACAGAGAGAAAATAGAAAAAAAAACAGAAAGAAGAAAAAAATATAGAGAAAAAAGAATAAAAAGAAACACGAAGAAGAAGATAGAAGAATTTTTTTTTTTTTTTTTTTTTTTTTTTTTTTTACAGGATTGCTAAATCCCACACCAAAATTGCTAAAGTACACATAAAATTGGAGGGAAATCTCAAAAGTATCCTTCAACTTTTAAATTTAATTAATAATTATTATATCTTAATATTGAATTTTTTATTATTTTTAAATTCTTATTTTATTGTAATAACTATTATCTTAATATATTAGTGACTTTATATTATTTAATTTTATTTTTATTAATTTAATCTTTATGTTATTTAATTTTTATTTTAATAATAATAATAATTATTATTATAATTAGTGTTAGATTACATGGTTGTTAAGGTTGCATTAGAGTAGTTACAATGTTGAAATCTCTGGTTTAAAAAGTTATTAATCGCCACCCACTAAGTTTTGATTTGGAGTATTATAAATATAACTATTTAAAGAATTTATTTCTAAATTCTAAAACGATTGATAAATATATTAAATAAATTTAATAATAACACCAATTGTTTAGTGGTTTTGCAATGCATCACTATTACGTAGAAGAAATATATTAAATAAATTAATACTAACAATTTTTTTTTAAAATAAAAAACATACCTTTTATCAGTAGAATGTTAGATTTGAAAGAGAACCTTGAAGAATGACGATAAATAAAATATAAAATTATTTTTTTTTATATTAATATATCTGTATTCTAAATTATAATCCTAATTAAAAAAGGAAATCAAATTATAATAAAAAATAAAAATTAAATTAAATTAAAATTTGAAGAGAAGAAGAAAATAAAATTATAATATAAAATTAATGGAATAAAATATAAATATAAATATAAAAAAATAAAAAATAATAAAATATAAAATAAATAAAATAAAATAAAAACAAAGTAAATAAAATATAAATATAAACTTATTTAAATATTTAAATTATATAAAAGGGTATTTTTGGACTAAAGATTTGGTATTAAGAAATAGGCATGTGGGATTTAGCAATGCTCTTTTTTTAAATAATTTAATTATTAAAAAATATTTAATTCCAAAAATACCCTTGTGGATGAATAGTAACAAAATATTAATTAACGGTAAAATGGAAAAAACTCAAACTGTATTGATTTTTTTGAAAAATTTAGTAACAGAATATTAATTAACACTAAAATGGAAAAAACTCAAACTGTAGTGATTTTTTGAAAAATTTAGTAAACCTACCGTGGTTTTTTTTTTATTAACCAATTATATAATATAGATGTTTGACTTTTCTTTATGGGGTTGTTATTTCCCACACCCTAATTACTAAAGATAACATTTTTTTCCAAATATAACCTTATAGTGTTTTTTTTAATATATAATTAAATTTAATTCTACAAAATAAATTATTTTATTTTATAATTTTTTATACCATTTGTATCCTTGAAAATATCATTTTATTTATAAAGTTTTATAGTTTGATGGGATTGATATTTGTTCAGGATGACATTCTAAATCTTAAACCCTAATAAAATAAAATATCATAATTCTACTAGACATAAATATATGGTCCGATACGGAGAACATCATATAAGTCAGCATCTTTAATATTCTTCATAAACTTAACAAGATCTTAGTTTTCATTAAAATCATATTAACGAGGAAAAAGATGAGACTCATGATCATTCACTCCCACGTCTGTACTAAAACAGCATAAAACAATTAGTAAACTAACTATATATTAATCTTGTATTTTTTAATTACATAAATTGCTTTTGATTCGTAAGTTTAGTAAAAATCAAATATGAATCAATTGAGGAGTTTTAATTTGTAATGTATTTACAGTAGTTCAGTAAGATCAAATATGAATCAATGGAGGAGTTTTAAGTTAACTAAACAATTTTATAAAAAAATAATTTATATTAATTATTAAATTAAGGGTAATTAAGTAATTTTAATATTATTTAAATAATTTATAATTTTATTATATTAAAATAAAAAAATAAATTGAAAGGATATTTAAAATAATTATTTAAATATGTCATGAATATTTTAGTAATGTTGATGTTGGATTTAGTAATTTGATTTTGGAAATAACAACCATGTTCTTTATTAATCAGGCCCAACAGGTACAAAATTTATAAGGGTAAGTTTGGTTACGGTTTCTTCCTCAAATAATATAGTATATGCATATACAGTCAGACCCTTCTATAACTGTCATTCTCTATAACAGCAATTCACTATAACGACTGAATTTCTTTCGAAACCAATTTTTTTAATGTTATTTTAATCCTCTATAACAGCAATTTGCCTATAACGGCAACAACCATAATTTGAATAGAACACTCTATATAAAACTCATCCTCTGTAATTGATGCCGGAAACGTGTGTGAATTGGCTGAAAGAGTATTGCGAATTGAATAAGAGGAACAATTCGTTCGCTCAATTGATTTACTGAAAAATATAATATCAAGTCTACCTCTTAGAAACCCTAAACACCCATTTTATAAGGCGTTACTCTTAACCCTAATAAAATAATTTCAAAATTACGAAAAAACCCTTAAAATAATAAAAGTTCAAAAAACCCCTCTAAACGATCCTGAAACACCGAAATGCATCGTAGATAATTTCCAAAGGCAATGTGTTTGATTCAGATCGCCGTTCCGCTTCAACCTGTCAAATTTGGGCCCTAAATTTCATACCCAAAATCAATGCCGAAAACCCGGTGCATCAGTAATGGCCTACTCAAATATAATACATTATTTTTTAAATATAAAAATAAAAAATTTAAATAACTATTGTAATTAACTTCAACAAATCAAATAACTTTTTCAAAGTTTAATAACTAAAAATGTGAAGAAAAATATTGCATAAGCAATTATAATGAATATGATTGAATTTAAAAAGGCTTCATAATTATAAATAATTAATGAAAATAATTTGAAACATTAAAATTTAGATCATCTACAGCATTAGTATTTAAGAGAGTCTCTCATCTAACAAAAGAAACTCTGCATTGTCTCTCCGTATTGGATTGCCTTCAAAGGAAGACAGTTGACTGCCTTTTATTGAAAGCTTGGACAAAATATTCGTTAATTCAAGTGTTATATATATTACTAGTAAGATATTGGAATTTTCCAAACAAATTATCTCCGTAAACATTTTCCATCATACTTGAATAAATTTAACTTTAAAAATGTTCTAAATTATATATTTATTTTTTTTTTTAAAAAAATTACTATAAATTAATAACAACCAAATAAGATCTTTAACCTTCATATGACCCTTATAGAGAATAATAGTCATTCACTGTAAGAGCCAACAAATTTTCAGACAAGCGATGCTATCATAGATGGTTTGACCGTAATATTATTTATATATATATATATATATATATATATATATATATATATATATATATATATATATATATATATATATATATATATAACCCGAACGTTGAGTCGTTTTGCCCACTCTAGAAAATGAACATGCGAGGTCATTATCTTCACTATCCATAACTAAAAATGGCTAATTTTGGGAATCAATTCGATGAGTAGTTTGGGATTTCAGGTTATTTTAAAATTGAAATTATTGTGGCATGGTATTACTTTCTGCAGCTAAGCTACCAGAAAGCTTAGTAATGAATTTCCTTTTTGAATGTTCTTCTCAAAAGATGACCCAACACAACACAAGTATCATCCTTGAGCCGTCACGAGCAGATGTTGATGTATATGATCTTGAGGCTCTAGGTAACTTCTGCTCAAACATACAATTAACTTTGTTACAAGTTGTTCCTATATTTGACATTTCACGGTAGCCACATTGCATTCTGTCTTAATTTATTTGATGAACATCTTGGCGAAGTTATTTGGCAGAGGGGATTCGCAAGAAGAAGAAACTAATTGGCATGGCTGCTGCTACTTCAGACCCCGCCTTGCGTCCTACCTATCAGGTATATTTTTGTTTAGATGAGTAAAATCTGGCTCAAGTAAACATTCCTGAAGTTTTATTTTAATAATAGTTTCTAATATGCTTTAACTATGTTCTTGCTATTCAGGATCAAGGTCTTGGAAAAGGTCTCATTGAAAACCTTGTAAGGTCTCTGCTACAGAGAGTGATTCGGAATATTTCACTCTTTGCAGGTACTCAAGGTA
This sequence comes from Cardiospermum halicacabum, assembly GCA_031304145.1. Lineage (NCBI taxonomy): Eukaryota > Viridiplantae > Streptophyta > Magnoliopsida > Sapindales > Sapindaceae > Cardiospermum > Cardiospermum halicacabum. Next base: position 5,355,488 of record CM062392.1, read on the forward strand.
TGCTATTCAAGTTGTGTTCAAGTTTATATCATGAAAACTGTGCGAACTGTCAAAAATTGTTTCATATTAGAAAATTCAGTTTGCTCATGAATCATCCCTCCCTACCCTTAACAACATATCCAGTCCACCTTTTTCTATTGAATTTGTTGGTAAGACCCTTGTAGATGTGACAGTTATTTGTGTTGTGGTAAAAGTTCAAACCTTGGAGTTTCACTTTGTTATACATTGTCTTGCAGTTGTGGAATTCTACCGAAATCTAGGTTTTCAACCTAATCCAGGAAGCATTAAAGCCACATTTTGGTACCAAGGTATTGATCATATGAGTTCAACTGGCTAATCTGTACAGACAGTGGCAGAAGAATGTCTTTATGCAAAGACTCTATTGATTATACATTGTAAATAATTGTCCCATAGATTTATCCAAACTTTTTCAACTCCTAGGCTTACAGGATAGTATTTCTTTGGTAATTTTGTTTTTCTTCCAGCTGTAAATCTATTTTGAACAAAGTCATGTTCATGCTGTAATATAGAGCAGTTTTAATCTTCTCCAATCGGCCATATGTTTTTTCTTGCTCTGTGACTTCATCAGTTTGATTCTATCCAAGACTATACAGCAAAAGTATTATTTATATTGTTGAATATTTATTATTTTTCCTTTTTAAGTTGCTACTAGACAAGTTGATAGTCTTTTATATTCAAAAAATGAAGAAATCTTCATTTGGCCATTGAGTACCAATTGTTTATGCTGTCATGGTATGATTATTATAATGAGTAAGATATTTCTATGATTCTGAAAGCGCGATTTATTGAGATTGTACGTATTGCTTTAAAAAAAGACCATGCTTATTCTTCATTGATCACTTGCCTATTTTATTTCTATTCTAGTAGCAGGTGGGAAGTTTCATGTTTGTTGAAATAGGAAATGGAATTTATAACTATTTAACTGCTGTTCTGGAGAATGTCAACCTCCAATTTCTCTGGTGACATTTTCAGATAAGGAAGTTTATTGGATACAAACAGAAGTGGTCACTGTCAAATGTGATTCATCATAAAGAAAGAGCTTATAAAATGATGGTAGGAGAGACTTTGCGCCTTGATTCATGCTGGAAGACACAGTCCTCTAAGCTCATTGGAGAGTTGATCCAGTATCTAATTTAAAATGAAGTTTGATAGTGCCATCTACCAAATACTTTTACTGATGTTAGTTAGAAACCAATTACCTGTCTCAATCTTCCTCTGAGATCAGCTTTATGCTCCGTGCATGTGAGTACGGTAAGTTTCTTCTATCTGCATTAGTTTGATATTTCCTAGCCTTTGATGGTTTGGTTTGATATTTCCTAGCCTTTGATGGTTTGTTATGTTTTGAGATTCAACGTGAAAATTTTATGTTTATGCTTGAATGAAAAATTTACTCAAAATTGTTTATGGATATAAAATTTATGTTTCACAGATGACTTGGCAAAGAGTTTATGTTATCTGGATATTGCTTGTTTTATCATCTTGTTGGTTGTTTGTTGATGCTCAAGAACAGATTACTCATCCAGATGAAGGTTGATATCTTTTTGCTTTTGTACTTCACCAGATTGTTGACTGAATATGAGATAGTTTAGAACATTTCTCATTAGATTCTGAATTATTTTAAAATGCTTGTGATTCTTGAACTGCAGTTGATGCTTTGCTAGCAGTACGGCGTAAACTTAAAGATACAAGGAGGAATCTCAACAACTGGAAGAAGTCTGATCCGTGTTCATCAAACTGGACAGGTGTAATATGTGCACAGTCAGATGATGGTTATCTCCATGTCCAAGAATTGTATGTCAATGAACTTCAGTATTCCTGTCTGCTATTATTAGCATGCTTAATGTTTAAATATTTTCAAAGAAGAACTTTGTCAAGTTTTTTAATCTATATTCGAGAGGCATCCATCATCTTATGGTTGACTAATACATCCTCAGTTTACCCTTTTGGTTTCATGAAATAGGCGGTTGCTGAGAATGAATCTCTCTGGAACACTGTCTCCTGAACTTGGCAAACTATCTCATATGACTGTATTGTAAGTCATGATAGATACCAAACTCTGATACATCTTTATTGGTGAATCTTGTCCTGCTTTGATTTCAGTCCACGCTGATCTTCCAGATCACCTTCAATTGTTATGATAATATATCCTTCTAACTTTTCCAAATTTCCAGAAATGTGATGTGGAATGACATCAGTGGCAGCATACCTAAGGAGATAGGCAGTATTGCTCCTCTGCAGCTCCTGTAAGTCTTGATTCATATGGTTATAGACTTGGTCAGATGTATGAAATTACTGTCGAATGCCTTACATGATAGGGTTACTTGTTAATTGATTCTTTGTGGCAGGCTTCTGAGCGGAAATCAGTTATCTGGGTCTATACCAGATGAGCTTGGTTTTCTCTCTAACTTAACAATGATTGACTTGGAGCAGAACTTTTTATCAGGGCCACTTCCCAAATCATTTGCAAATTTAAAGAAAGCTAAGCACTTGTAAGTAGCTTCTGGTTACCAATAGTATTTCATGATGTATTGGGTGTTTTTGGTATCTAAATTCATGTTTGTATTTACAGTCACTTGAACAACAATTCCATTAGTGGGCAGATTCCACCTGAACTGTCTGAGTTACCCGAACTTCTCCACATGTCAGTTCCATAAGAATTTGTCGGTTTTGTTTTCTATACACAGTGAATAGTAGAATCTGTAATTTTATATGTTCAGTATTCTGTACATGATATACAAGTGCGATTTTTGCAGTCTGTTGGACAATAATAATTTAACAGGTTATCTACCTCCAGAACTTTATAAGATGCCAAGACTGAAGATTCTGTATGTCAATGTTCCTTCTATTCTATGACCACATAATATCTCCGTCAGTTCTCTCATGAAGATTGATTATCTATCTTGTTTTTTTCTTACTGTTGCAGCCAACTTGATAACAACAACTTCCAAGGAACTGGTATTCCAGTTTCTTATAACAACATGTCCAAACTGTTGAAAATGTAAGTTTTCTCTCCCTGCCTCTACCTAGACTTTTGTTAAATTCTCTTTTGTAGCTAACAACGAAACTCTTATTTGCGTCTTTAAATAGTAGATAGTTCTGTATGCTGATAATTTATCGTATAACTAACAGGAGTCTAAGGAACTGCAACTTGGAAGGAGAGATTCCTGACTTGAGCATGATACCAGGCCTCATGTTTTTGTAAGCCCCAACAAATTATCAAGAATAAACTACCAGGTTCCATGGACTTATTTATTTGATTTCTCTGATTTCATATTACTTGATATGTCTCAGAGATCTTAGCTTCAATGGATTTACAAGCAGCATACCAACCAACAGGCTTTCCGAGAACATCACAACTATGTATGTCTTAGTTTCTGTAGAAAATCATTATTTTCCTCTATGTTTTACCCTGGTTATTATATTCCATTGAGGTTTCTCCATTGAATTATAGAGGAACTAACTTGTGTTTTTAACTGCACAAGTGATCTGTCCAACAATAAGCTTACTGGATCTATCCCATCAAACTTTTCAGGCTTTCCTTATTTACAGAAATTGTAAGAGACACTCTGCTCTTGTATTTGAGCTTCTGTGATCCATAGATCAATGCACCAAAACTTATGTTTCTGTTATGCAGCAATATAATGAAGCTTATGTGTATTGTAGGATGCTTGAGAACAATGAGTTGAGCGGCAATGTTCCCTCAAATATTTGGGTGAACATAAATTTTAGTGCAAATGCAACACTCTCCATGTAAGAGGAGGCAATTTCGTCATGCATCTGATCCTTGAATGGTGTGATTGAGCTCTAATGCCTTACCTGATCCTGTATTATTAACAGATGTTGTATTCATGCTTCACTTGCAGGGATTTCCGAAATAACTTGCTTTCGAATGTTTCTGGTAGCCTGAATCCTCCTTCAAATGTCACCATTAGGTGAGTAATCCTAAATAATCTACAGAAGTCTTCTTCTGATTTATCAATTGCAATTGTTTGAAGGCCTTTACTTGCTGGAAATTTTATATGCAGGCTTGAAGGTAATCCAGTTTGTTCAAGAGCAAATGAATTAAATATAAGCGAGTTTTGTGGACTCAAAAATGAAGATGATGAAGTTTATAGAAGCTCGAATGAGTCAACTGGCTGCCCAGCTCAATCCTGTCCATTTAGTGATAATTATGAATATGTACCAGAATCTCCTGTTTCCTGCTTTTGTGCAGCACCCCTTGGAGTTGGAATACTTTTGCGGAGTCCAAGCATGTCAAATTTTCGTCCCTACACATCTCGTTATCAAGCATACTTAACCTCTGGTCTGAATTTGGATCTTTACCAACTCTCCATTGGATCATATATATGGCAGAGAGGTCCTAGGCTTAGGATTTATGTAAAAATTTTCCCGCAGCATGACAATAGTTCTAATAAATTTGATACTAGGGAAATCCAACGAATTAGAGACATGATAGCTACATTTTCCATTCCAGCCAGCGACATCTATGGCCCGTATCAATTGCTCAATTTCACACTCCTTGGACCATACGCAGATGGTATGATGTCTCCAACTTTTGTTTCAAAAGTAACTTGTATGGTTCGGTCATGTTTGTTGCAAATTTGTTACTCAAAGAAACCAGCTACCTTGTAAAGTTTGGTTAGGTTTCCTTTAACTCACAGTGGTGATTTTTCTGTCTTCTTGTAGTTCAATTGGAGCCTCTGAAGTCAGGTATAAGCAAAGGCGCTGTAGCTGGTATTGTGATAGGGTGCATTGTCTGCATTATTGCAATATTTTTAGTGGTGCTGTTTCTTTTCTGCAAAAGGAAGAAAGGACACCAACCTCTAGATTCGGAAACACAGCTAGGCATGTTCTTCTATCTATCTGAAGACCTTATGCTACATTTTGCTATCACTTTTTCATAATGATTTCCCTCTTTCTTTAAATAGCTACCAAAATTCCAATCAAGACAGTCACAGTCAAGGGATTCAGTTTCTCTGAACTGGAAGAAGCGACCAACTGCTTTAGTGTGACCTGTCAAGTTGGTAGAGGAGGGTATGGAAAGGTATATAAAGGAACTTTGGCTAATGGGACAGTCGTCGCGATCAAGCGTGCACAGCATGGATCCTTGCAGGGTCAGAAAGAGTTCTTAACTGAAATAGAACTATTATCACGATTGCATCATCGGAACTTAGTATCATTACTTGGATATTGTGTCGAATCAGGCGAACAGGTATCTGCTTGTCCATGCTAATTTCCATAATTCAATTCAGGATTAACATCTTAGGCCTTTTGTTTATATTCTTGTTTGTCTTCTGCAGATGTTAGTGTATGAATACATGCCTCATGGCTCACTTCAAGATGCTTTAAGTGATGGTAACTTCGTGATCTTACTAGTATACTTTAGGAGCTAGATACAGTTCTTTCAAGTTTGAATTCTCCATTGTTGGTGATGTGACAGCTAGCGGGAAAGATTATCTGAGTTTCTCCAATAGACTTCATATTGCATTGGATGCAGCCAGAGGTATTCTTTACCTCCATACTGAAGCTAACCCTCCAATAATTCATCGCGACATCAAGGCAAACAACATACTATTAGACTATAAATTCACTGCAAAAGTCTCAGATTTCGGAATATCCAGGCCTGTTCCAGTACCTAACCATAGAGGAGCCATGGGTCAAGTCTCCACAGCTGTGAAAGGCACACCAGTAAGCAACTGTAAAATTGACATTATTTTTATTTTGTTGAAATTATCCAGGCTTGCTTTAATTTGTTTATTGTCAGTATTTCACTAACTGGTGTTCCTAACAGGGCTACGTCGATCCAGAATACTTTCTAACTCACATCTTGACAGAGAAGAGCGATGTCTATAGCCTTGGTATTGTATTCCTCGAGCTTTTGACAGGAATGCAACCTATCTATCGTGGTAGAAACATTGTCCGGGAGGTAAGCTAACTGCTTCCATCTTCCTTCTTCACACACAATGTACTTAACTTCCTTGACAAGCTTTCGTCTAATCCAACTACACCAACTACAGGTGAATTCAGCTTGTCAATCCGGGATGATGATCTCCATCATAGACAAAAACATGGGTCCATACTCCTCCCAATGCCTAGAACGTTTCATGACATTAGCCCTGAAATGCTGTGAGGACGAGACAGAAGCTCGACCCTCAATGCTGGTTGTTGTTAGAGAGTTGGAGAACATATCTAACATGCTTCCACCAGAACATGACACAATCCCAGCAGAAACATCAGACGTGTCTGTCTCTTCTGATATGTCCGGTGTACTTGCCTCCTCATCTATATCTTCTCTTTACTCTAGAAGAAACTTGTATTCAAGTCTCAATGAAGCCGGAAGTGACCTTATCAGCGGTGTCATTCCCACCATTAAACCTCGTTGATGCCTGCAAATGGAGTTTCTTTCATCAAATAAACCTCTACTGTTTCATACAACCGAATTTGACAGGTTTCTTATAGTGATGTATACTTTTGGATTGATGATTCTGTGATTACATAAGAGTTTCTTGTTAATTTAAAAGTGTAAAAAAAAAAAAGTCTAACCACATGTTTGAAAATAAGTAACTAAAGTTAATGAAGTTTGATCCGCCAATTTAACTTTATATGAAATGGAAAACCACTAATAAGATTAAATTACTCTTGGATAAGATTCCTCACATTTTGGAGTAATCGTGATCGATGATCAAACCAGCCAACGGTTATATCCAGCCGTAGAAGGCACTTCACATCCCACAGCCGTCAGCTTTCTACTATTGTCAAAGCATTATATAAAAGGCCTGGATTTGCCTAACAACGTTGACTAATGGAACCTATCTCCAAGTGGGGACCAAAGCTATTCATTGTACTTTCTTCAAAGCTATCTATGTGTCTTGTCCGAAAGGACCTGGAAGTGGACCCCTCAACCCCCACGTTCATATGGCAAATTATATATAATTGGTTGGTGGCAGGCAGAGCAGGTAAGTCGACGAATCTGTAAGTAATTATACCCCAATCAGCCTCAGCTTTCTTTTGTTAATACTATATCTTAACCTGTTTGTCAAAAAAATATCAATAATTGTTATCTAATTGTGATTGGTGAAAACAAATATAAGGTATAAAGTATCATTGATAGTAGCCTGATGGATTTGCTTCAGAAATATCAGAACTAGATGATTGATTGTTGATGACTGGTGAGTCTTTAAGTTGATATTTTTTATGTTTCTACTTTCTGTTTTTTATCTGGCAAGTTGGTAAATTTCTCTTCTTTCGGAATTGTTTTGAACAAATTGTTATGTCTAGCTTTGATATAGTCCAAAAGGTCACATTAGAGACAGCCAATAAGCATTTGTAATTGGTTACTGGATATGTCATATATCTGTTCCTGTAATGTAAATTGTTTTTGTGAATCTGCAAACTTTGATTTTCAAGGTGTAAGATGTGGAGATTGGGACTTTCTGGGTTAGTTTATGTTGCGGTTTGTTGTTGCTTGCTGTTTATTGCAGTTGCTCACGTTACAGATCCTTCAGAAGGTAAAATTTCATAATTTTGCTACTTCAAGTTCTGACTTTTTGTACTATCCTGGAGCTGTATGTTCAATTTAAAGAAACCCTTGTCATAGACCTTAAAGAAATGTTATGGACTAAGCCGTGGATTGAATGATTCTTTTTCTGTATAATTTGTCGACTTTGCAGTAAGTGCCCTGCAAGCAATCAAAAACAGTTTGATTGATCCTGTGAACCATCTTCGTTACTGGGGAAGAGGGGATCCATGTGCATCAAACTGGACAGGAGTTTTATGTTTCGATTCAGTTTTGGAAGATGGTTACTTACATGTTCGCGAGCTGTAAGTCATCTGTAGTTTTATATGTGTCTTTGTTGTTAATTTGAGTACTTATTTTTTTAAGTCATCTTGATGCAGCCAGCTGCTGAATATGAATCTTTCAGGAAGTTTAGCTCCCGAACTTGGGGGACTCACTCGACTTGTGATATTGTGAGGCACATAAGTTCTTTTCCTAAGTAAATCTGCATAATGAAACCAGTGATACTAACATTTTCCTTCTTGTATTTGAAGAGACTTCATGTGGAATGAACTGACTGGAAGCATACCAAAGGAGATAGGAAGTCTTTCGGACTTGATACTCTTGTAAGCTCCTATTATTCTTTGTGTATTCTTCTTCTTTTACTTAAACCTTTTAATGGTAAAATGTTTTGATCTTAATCAATTCATTTTGAAAAGAAAATGACCTATTAGGTAATGAAATACTTCTGAACTGTTGTTTAATTTGATGTCTTGAGTGTGCAGGCTTTTGAATGGTAACCAATTATCTGGTTCTTTACCCGACGAGCTTGGCTATCTTTCGAAGTTGAATAGGCTCCAAGTCGATCAGAACCATATGACGGGCTCTATACCAAAATCATTTGCTAACTTGAGCAGTGTGAAACATCTGTAAGTGGAGAATCAATCTATAAGCTGCTTTTTATTATACTCATTACTTGGTAATCTTTTCTAATGTTCCCTGGTTCTGTTAATCTTTTGCAGCCACTTGAACAATAACTCATTCAGTGGTGAAATTCCAGCTGAGCTCTCTAATTTGTCGACTCTTATCCACTTGTGAGTTGTTAAGGCGTAAACCTTCTTAGCCTGTTACATTTTATCTTTATTGAATGTTATAGAATTTATATGAATAACAATAAGCTTATGAAGAAAATTTTACAGGCTGTTGGATTTTAATAACTTTTCTGGGATACTTCCTCCAGAAATCGCTAAGTTGACAGAGTTGCGCATACTGTACGCTCTTCCTTCTGTCAATATGTATAGTATTGAAATCATTTTTACCATACTGCAATTGTAATGCATCTTTCCATTTCTTTCTGCAGTCAACTTGACAACAATCAGTTTAATGGTTCTGCAATTCCTGCAAGTTATGGAAACTTTCCCAATTTAGCAAAATTGTGAGTCACTTAAACATTTTGATCTGTCTTGTGAATAGGCAATTTTTTCGATGGCTATGCTTCGAATGACTTCTGATGCTGATTCACTTCTGTTCTTACAATGTACAGGAGTCTCAGGAATTGCAGCTTGCAGGGAGCTGTTCCTGATCTGAGTGGAATACCAAGCCTTCTCTACGTGTACGTTTAGTGTTAACCCTTTTTACCTTATAAACTTTAATGTTTATATGTTTATTACAAAGGAGATATAGCTTTCTGATCCCATGTATTATTGTGTTAATATGACAGAGATCTTAGCCAGAACCAACTCACAGGACAGATACCATCAAATACAGTTTCTGAGAATATAACCACCATGTATGTGATGGAAAATAACAAAGTATTAGAAGCATTTAATTCGATATATACGGACTTATAAAGTTTTAACTCATTTGCACTTGTGACTGCAGTGATTTGTCTAACAACAATCTAAATGGATCGATCCCTGAAAGCTTCTCAAATCTTGCTTCTCTCCAGAAAATGTGAGCATCACTTGTAATTATTTCATACCTGTTATAATATTGCTAAGGAAAAATGTTTGGAAAATACATTGCAACAATGTCTTCCAAAATAACCATGTTTACACTACACAATTGTTGATTTCAGGTCACTGGCGAACAACTTTCTAAGTGGTTCAGTCCCAGCAGGCATGTGGCAGAACAAAACTCTCGATGCAAATGCTAGACTACTAATGTAAGATCCCCATTTGTTTCATCAATTTACCAGACTAATTGATTTTCTTGATGTTCCGAACTGCATATCAGTCAAACCTATTCTGAATATGTACTTGGAATCAAATGGCATGTTATTATCCATTTACTGGAAAATATCAGTCTTCTAATCAGTCTGTATGCACATTCAATTTGCAGTGATCTGAGAAACAATCAGCTTTTGAACATTTCAGGAGATCTAGTTCTTCCAAACAACGTCACCTTAAGGTATATAATGCTTTTGTATTTGCTGTCCTCAATGTCATTAATTTTCTTATCATTTTAGCAGTATTTAATAGGCTTGGAGGCAATCCTATCTGCAACAAGGCAAACATACCGAACATTGGCCTATTCTGCGGTTCAGAAGCTGGGCCAGATGTGACCTCAAAGGACTCAACAAATTCAAACAATGCTAGCTGTCCTATCGCAGCATGTCCTACTGATAATTTCTTTGATTATGTGCCAGAATCCCCCATCTCCTGTTTTTGTGCATCCCCTCTTAGAATTGGATACCGGCTGAAGAGCCCAAGTTTTAGTTTTTTCCCTCCTTATAAGTACATTTTTGAAAAGTACCTTACTTCTACTCTAGGCTTGGACCTTTATCAGCTAAGGATTGATTCATCTTCTTGGGAAGAAGGACCTCATCGCCTAAAAATGGATTTGAAACTGTATCCTAAAGCAAATGACAATCATGTAAATACATTTAATGGAAGTGAAGTTGAACGAATTAGAGGCAGGTTCACTAGCTGGAATTTTCCACGTGATGACTTCTTTGGACCATATGAGCTGCTAAATTTCACTCTCCTGGGACCTTATGCAGCAAGTGTGTAGATTGCCTGATATTTCTCTTCTTCAATTTATTCAAATATGCATATGGTTTCTCTATGAAGCTCTAATTCTTACTTGTTCGTTACTTTTTCTCTACAGTGGATGCCAGGACTCAAGAGACTGGAATTTCTAAGGGAATATTAGCAGCCGTTGTAGTAGGAGCTATGGCCTTTGCTGTGGCGATATCTGCAATTGTCACATTTCTGATACTCAGAAAACATGCTAGATATCATCAATCGCTGTCAAGAAAGCGCTTATGTGAGTAATTTTTTACATTTCTTCGGTACAACTATATTTGAATGGGGAATGAAATGAGTTATTGCTGTGCTTTGCAGCCTCGTCAAGAGTTTCCATGAAACTTGAAGGCGTAAAGGAATTCAAGTTTAAGGAATTATCACAGGCGACAAATAATTTCGACAACTCTACTCAAGTTGGTCGAGGAGGATATGGGAAGGTCTATAAAGGCGTGTTGTCTGATAACGTAATCGTTGCCATAAAGCGTGCAGAAGAGGGATCTTTACAGGGCCAAAAGGAGTTCTTAACCGAGATAAAGCTGTTATCCAGGTTGCATCACCGAAACTTGGTTTCATTGGTGGGGTACTGTGATGAAGAAGAGGAGCAGGTAAATCTTCCTGGCAATGCTATTTCTACTGTTTCTATTGAAGAAACAGGTAGAAAAAACCCTAGAATGATATCTTATTTTATTTGTACAGCTTACTCCTATTTATATACAAGCTATGGTATTAATTACCAGCTACAAAGGAGGAGATTTGATTTTCTATTCAACACTAGAAAATCATAATCTTCAGAAATAATAAATAAAGAAGAGAAATTTAGGGAATATTAAAGATTCAACACCCCCCTCAAGCTGCGGAGTAGATATTCATCACTCCCAGCTTGGAACACAACATGTCGAAAGATGTTCTAGGTAAAGCTTTTGTGAAGATATCTGCTACTTGAATTTTTGAAGGTACATAACTCAATTTAAGTGTCCCCGACTCAAGCTTTTCCTTAATGAAATGTCTGTCAAATTCAACGTGCTTAGTCTTGTCGTGATGAACGGGATTCTTAGCTATGTTAATAGCAGCCTGATTGTCAGGCAGTAACTCCATAGGAGTAGTGGTAGGAGCTTTAATCTCAAACAATAGTCTCTCTAGCCACAATCCTTCACAGACCCCAAGTGCCATAGCTCTGAATTCAGCTTCAGCACTACTACGAGCAACTACATCTTACTTTTTGCTTCTCCAAGTAACGAGATTTCCCCACACAAAAGTGCAATATCCTGATGTAGATCTTCTATCAACCACTGAACCAGCCCAATCTGCATCTGTACACACTTTAATGTTTCTATTTTCATTCTTTTTAAAACAAATGCCTTGACCTGAAGTCAGCTTTAGGTATTTTAGAATCCTCATAACAGCATTCCAATGTTCTTCATTCGGATTGTTCATAAACCGACTTACTAGACTTACCGAAAAGGCAATATCTGGTCGGGTATGAGATAAATAGATTAGTTTTCCAACTAACCTTTGATATATTCCTTAATCAACTGGAGGAGAGTCCTTTGATAATCCTAATTTCATTGAAGAATCCATTGGTGTATCCGCAGGTTTGCAGTTGGTCATACCAGTCTCCTTGAGCAAATCTATGATGTATTTCCTCTGATTTATATAGATTCCAGCTTTAGATCTAGCAACTTCCATGCCTAGAAAGTATCGTAAGTCCCCAAGGCTTTGACATCAAATTGAGTTGCCAGAAATGACTTTAGCTGTTGAATTTCATTTTCATCATTTCCTGTCATTACAATGTCATCAACATACACTATAAGCATAGTAATAATACCACATGCAAAATGTTTTACAAAAGAATGTATGGTTAGCTTGACATTGCATATAACCAAATTTTTTCACAGCTTTTGTGAACCTTTCAAACCAAGCTCGAGGTGATTGTTTCAAACCATACAACGATCTCCTCAACTTGCAAACTTTTCCTTTAAAACTCTCCTCCCAACCAAGAGGACTATCCATGTAAACTTCTTTTAGGAGATCCCCATTCAGAAAAGCATTCTTGATGTCTAATTGATGTAATTTCCAATCAAGGTTCACAGCTATAGATAAGAGGACCCTGATTGTATTCATCTTAGCTACTGGAGCAAAGGTCTCTTTGTAGTCAATTCCATAGGTCTGAGTGTACCCTTTAGCGACCAACCTAGTCTTATATCTATCAATACTACCATCTGCCTTATACTTTACAGTGAACACCCATTTACAACCCACTGTTTTCTTACCTTTAGGTAATTCAGTGATCTCCCATGTGTTGTTCTTATGCAATGCTTTTAATTCCTCCAACACAGCATTTTTCCATTCTGGACTTTTCAAGGCATCATGTATATTGGTAGGAATAACAGTAGCAGAAATATTAAGAGCAAATTGCCTATACTTCTCAGATAAATTTGCATAAGAAATATATTTAGACAGAGGATAGAGTGGTCTAGACCTGCACTCCCTTATGGGCTTTCTAATAGCAATTGGACGCTCGTCCCCAATGGATCCATCTTCATTTTCTGAACCTTCATCACAGACTTGTTCAGAGTTGTCAAGAATAGGAACTTGACTCGATTCAGTCGGTTGAACCTACTGAATTTCAACTTGGTCAATATTTTTCCCTTCAGTCTTACGCCGCCGAGTATACACAATAGTCTCTTTTGGTATGAGTTTTTCAGATATTTTGGGATTTTCTGGATTTGAGGTGTCACTGGAATTTAAAGGTTTTGAGAAGTCAACTGACTTAGAGCCCTCAAGATTTTGATTAGGGTCATTATTAGTGTCTTCCCAAATATAAGGACTCTGATGTGAAGAAGGATTCCTAGGAATTTCTACCGGAGAGTCAAAGAATTCACTAGTTCCACCATCAAATTGTAATACATCAGACTCTCCTCAACTTTGGGTTAAAGAAAAGAAAGCTTGTTTTTCCACAAAAGTGACATCCAAGGATATTTGAATTCTTCTATTTTGTGGATTATAACACTTGTACCCCTTTTGGTTGTGGGAGTAACCTAAAAATAGACATCTAATTGCCCTCGGATCGAGTTTACTCCTATTTGGATTATGATTGTGTAAGAAAACTGTACAACCAAAGACATGAAGAGGTATGTCCGATAGCAACCTAGTATGAGGATATCTCTCTAGCAAATCCTGGGCAGGTGTTTTAAATTTGAGAACGCGAGAAGGTTGCCTATTAATTAGGTGAACCGCTGTTAAAACAGCCTCCCCCCAAAACTGGTTAGGAACCCTCATACTAAATAATAAGGATCTTGCTACCTCTAACAAGTGTCTATTTTTCCTCTCCGACACCCCATTTTGTTGAGGAGTATTGACACATGATGTTTGGTGTACTATCCCCTCGTTCCATAAATATTCTCTAAGGGTTTGATTCGTAAACTCTTTCCCATTGTCGGTTCTTAAGACTTTGATGGTGGTTTGGAATTGATTTTTTATCAAGGAGTGAAAGATCTTAAACATATTAGTGACTTCAGACTTCCTTCAATAAGAATACCCACGTTAACCTAGTATGATCATCGATAAAGGATACAAACCATCTAGCCCCATTAATGTTAGAAACCCTAGAAGGACCCCAAACATCACTATGAACTAAAGAGAAAGGTTCGGATTCCCTATAGCAAAGAGGGATGTAAGTATTGCGAGTATGTTTGGAAAGAGTGCAAAAATCACAACGAAAGTCTCTAGGATTTTTATTTCCAAATAAAATAGGGAACAATTTTTGTAGGTACATGAAGTTTAAGTGACCCAATCTATAATGCCACAACATAATAGCACTATTTTGACTCATCCTAGAGGTAGATAAATTAACTGAAGATAGAGGAACTGTAGAAGAACCATGTGTAACCAGCGACTTATTGACCTTGAGAATATAAAGTCCATGTATCAGCTCAGCAACTCCAATCGTCCTCTGCGAGACCAAGTCCTGAAAAACACAGTAAGCAGGATAGAACTTTGTCAAACATTTTTCATCATGCGTGAGCTTAGATATCGACAACAAGTTGCAATCCAAATTTGGAACATAAAGAACAGACTTCAATGTCAATTTTTCAGAAACCACAACAGATCCACAACCAGTAACTTTTGAAACTGATCCATCAGCTATTTTAACATATGAATTACCTTGGCATGGTTCAAAGTAATTGAATGCTTTAATATCTCCAGTCATGTGATCGGTTGCCCCCGAATCTATAATCCAAGTTCCTGGGGTTTCCTGTTTCACATTCAAAGCAGAGGAATAAGTACCTTTCTTGGCAATGAATCCTGAATTAGCTATTGTAGGACCAGAATTCCAGTTCTGAAATAATTCTTGCATTTGATCAATTTGCTCTTGATCATTTCTGACAGACATGTCTCCTTGAAGCAGTTTACGAATTACCCCCTCCAGCCTGTGCAATTCTGACTCGTTTTCCTTGTTTGAATAGGTCTCTTTGGCAGCATTCCAGATCTCCGCTGCTGTCTCATGCAGTAAAAAATCTTCTCCAATATCAGGTGTCATAGTGTTAACTAACCATGACATAACCCTACTATTGTCGATCTCCCAAGCCTTGTAAGATGAATCTTTCTCATCTAGTTTGGCAGCATCTCCGGTTATAAAATCGGCTTTGCCTTTGCCCCGGATAAAGAGCAAGACAGATTTGGACCATGGTATGTAATTTGCACCATTCAATTTATGATTGGTGATGAAAGTTGGAGTTGAAGAGGTCTATGTTTGACATTTTAAGTTATCAGAGACAGCTCTGATACCATGAAGAAACAGGGTAGAAAAAACCCTAGAACGATATCTTATTTTATTTGTACAGCTTACTCCTATTTATATATAAGCTATGCTATTAATTACCAGCTACAAAGGAGGAGATTTGATTTTCTATTCAACACTAGAAAATCATAATCTTCTTAATAAGGAAATAATAAATAAAGAAGAGAATTTTAGGGAATATTAAAGATTCAACACAGATGTTTGATATACATAATCTGGTTTCTACTCTTTGCAGATGCTGGTATATGAGTTTGTGTCTAATGGAACATTGAGGGACTGGCTTTCTGGTATGATAGTTCTTCACTTTCTATTTCATTTCCGCTTGGCTCAAGAACATTGTTTAATGGTTTACTATCATAATGCAGCTAAAAGGAAACAAGGCTTGAATTTCGCAATGAGGGTACAGATCGCATTGGATTCAGCTAAGGGGATTCTTTACCTCCATACAGAAGCTAATCCACCTGTATTCCACCGCGACATCAAAGCCAGCAACATCCTTCTAGACTCAAACCTTATGGCCAAAGTTTCGGATTTTGGACTCTCACTCCTAGCTCCAGTCTTAGATGAGGACGGAACTATCCCAACTCATGTGTCAACAATCGTCAAAGGAACACCAGTAAGTTAATCATACACACAAACTACTCCCAATCGAATCTTTAGTGAGCTAACTAGCATATATATGTCCAATAATGGATTGATCACACAGGGCTACCTCGATCCAGAATACTTTCTAACACACAAACTGACAGACAAAAGTGACGTCTACAGTCTAGGAGTAGTACTCCTTGAGCTCTTAACCAGTATGCAGCCCATATCACATGGCAAAAACATTGTTCGGGAAGTGAACACAGCACATGAATCAGGGATGATATTTTCAATCATAGACAGCAGAATGGGCTCATACCCATCTGAATGTATCGAAAAGTTCATGTCTTTAGCTCTCAGCTGCTGCCATGACAAGCCTGAACATCGGCCATCTATGTGGAACATTGTTAGGGAGCTGGAAAACATCCTCAAGATGGTATCTAAAACTGATGCCATTGCCATTGATTCTGAACCAACAACATCTGTGTTCTCTGCCCAATCAGCATCTTCTTCTTCAAACATGGTGTCAAGAGATCCGTACTTGTCAAGTAGTGTTTCAGGTAGTGATCTAGTTAGTGATTTTATCCCCATTATTTCACCTCGGTGATATTGTTAGAGTGCTTAATTTTAACATCTTGGGTATCATTTCAACATAATTATGTCTGTATATATGTATAATGGTCGTGTTGACATTGTTTGAACCAGGAAATGTACCACAAAGAGAGTTATATAAAAGTTGTAGGAACTTTTTATTCCATATTATTCTATCCATTTGTTTTGATTAACCAAATTATTTATTATATAATCAAATACGTTCCTCGTGATTATTAATATATATCTATATATATATATATATATATATATATATATATATATATATATATATATATATATATATATATATATATATATATATATAATATATATATATATATGGGTTATTTCCAAAAACCAATCGCAAGTTTGATAAATTAGTCAAAAACCTACGACTTTTTCATTTTCAGCCAAAAATCAACATTATGACAGTTTTCATCCATTTTACTGTTCGTCCGTCAGTTGATGAACAGTAACTAAGGGTATTTTGGTAATTTTAACTTTTTAAAAAAATAAATATAAAGGAAAAGAAAATAAAAAAATATTTTTTTAAAAATCAGAAATTACAAAAATACCCCTGGTTACTGTTCATCGATTGACGAATGAACAGTAAAATGGATGGAATCTGTCAGAATGTTGTTTTTTGGCTAAAAATGAAAAAGCTGTAGGTTTTTGGCTAATTTTTCAAACCTGCGGTTGGTTTTTGGAAATCTCCTATATATAAAAGCAGAAAAGTCTTAGGACAACCCTTAATCAGACAACGAATTTGTACTATTCAGACAACAATTGTCTTTAAATTTTTATTTTTTAAAATATTATATATATATATATATGTATTATTTAAAGGGAGGTTTTCATAAAGGTGATATGCAAAGTTTGTATTAAGTTTGTAGCCCATAATTATAAAATCTACAATAATAATCCTTTCAAAGTTTCAACTTGCATAAATAGCCCAAAAAAACAAATTTGCCCTCATATTTATAAAACAAAAAGATAAAAGAAAAAAATCTCATAAATTGAAAGAAGTAGACTCTATTACCCTTGTATATGTGTTGAAAGACCAAAATAACCATTTAAATACCAATCCATTCAACATACCCTCCATCTCACATTGTCACATACGCTTAACCTTTCATCTTCCACCATTCATCTTCTTCCCCGTAACAAAAACTTCAAATTCTCCTTCTACTTCTACCTCTTTCATTTTAGGTGAAAAATGTTTACTCTGCAATGGACATCTATTTAGAGGTTAATATTTGATATGTGAAGTTAAAATTTGTTCATGGGTGTGGAAGTGAAATTTATCGCATTTGGTTGCCAAGGTTTTAGGATTTGTAAGTAGATGAGTAATTTGGAATTAGGTGTTAGCACAATTTTATTTTCATGGTATTTGGTTGATTCAAGGTTTTTGTTTAATTATATTAGGTTTTGGGAATTGTGGGATTTGGTTTTTTTGTTGTATTTTTAGATTGGTTAGAGAAGATGAGTTAGAGGATATTTAACTCACAACGTGTGCGATTCAGTATTTTCTGATAAAACGTGGTATAGAACGTGTAACCTATGTCATATCAAGTAACATGTTTCATAATAGAATTCTTTACAACTGCTTTTGCTACAACTTTTAATATGTTCTCGACAGTCACTCCTTACTCTGTTTTATGGTTATATGTCAATTTGGTGTTATGTTTGGTTAATGGTAATATTGTTGTTGATACAATATGAGTTCCATAGGGCTGCAGGTATAGGAAGCTTGGTTTGCAGAATGTTGTGAAATTTATATGTTACACATCACTTAATGAGCAATATTGTGGATGTGTCTTTCCGTAAGACGTCTCACCAAAAATAATATCATATGACATCCAAAACTGAACAAACGTATCACATAACGTCTACCTCGTTAGACTTCCTATTAGATGTTTCAACAGAATGGAAAAACATCAAATAAAAAAAATTGTCGAGACGTGTTAGCAAACTTAATATGAGAAAGACGTTTAATGAGGTGTTAGTCAATATTATTTTTATTGTAACCGATTATCTCATTTCAAATTCCTAACTCTAACTTCACACCTCCACTATAAATATCACCCTCCCAAATAAGCACACCACTCACGAAACCCGCAAACATCAATCTCTCCCACCCTTATCAAGTATAGTGTAAATATAATCTAAGCTGAGTGAATATGAGGTCCGAAATGAGATCGGAGAGCGGAATACTGATAGTTACGGTGAAGATTCATGAGATGCTTGGCTGACAATATATGCCCATTAGATAAGACGTTTGACCTAGATGAGAACTTCATTTTGAAACACCGCTACTGTTGTGGTGTAACTCCGAAACTATCAAGCTTTACTAATCCTAATAACAACCAGCGATAGTATTAGAGATGTAGAAGAGAGGTAAATATATTTGCTAGTGGTGTTTTCGATTCACTTTCTTAAAAACACAAACAATAATAATATGAATAATGCTTGCAGGTGATTAGTTGTGGTTATGTTAAATGGAATAACGAGTGGGAAAAACAAATTATTCTTTAGATTTTGGCTGACATTTCACTGCTCAAAAGTCAGGTTCACAAGATTTGTAACTCAGGTAGCTTTGATGTGAAGAATGAAGAGCTGCAGGCGAAAATAACTGAAGCAAATAGGTGTCTGCTTAGGCTAATTATTATAGGGTTTCTGGTTGTTGGAATTTTAGTCATCATAATATAAAGCAACTCATACAAATATTAAGTTATTTGAAGATGATTAGGTCATTGACCATCACAAAATAATTCCCCTAAATTTGTATTACCCATTTTGTTGATGTATTTCAATTAGAAGCAGTTATTGGAACCCAAACGAACTTACTTGTAACCTTATTATGTTAAAGTACTATATTCATGTACAATGAGGTGTTAGTTTGCCTTGATAAAATTGAGTTGAGTTATCATTCTAATGGTATTGCTGAGATATTAAAGGTTCCTACTTTGACTGCTTGGTCGGCTAATGTCATATATGTGATTTAAAAATATTTACCCAACTTAACTATTGATTTAATTCAGTTGTAATCGTTTTCTAAATATTTACTAGAAATAACGTTTACAATTAAAGCAATGTCATTAATCAATATTTATGAAATTGAAATTTGACATTCGTATGAATGTTCTAGTTAGCGTGGTAGATGTCCGGGTCCTCTTCACAGACCCTGTCGAATTCGTCTTCCCCCTTCACGAGTATATAGGGTGTCCTTCACAAGTCCACACTAAAGGTACTTCGATGGACGACATTATCCAATTAAGAATTTTTTTATTTTGCTGGTTCACGATGTAGACTCTTCATGAATGATTTCGGGGCCATCTCGGCCCCTTCACAAACGCATCTGGTTCACTTCACAAGTGCCACTATTTTACATATTTTGACCCAATTTATTTGGGAAATCCAGTATCATTTTTTAATATTCCGTGGACGTCTTTCGGCGTATTAAACTTTGATATTTCTGGAAATTTCAAGAACAGAGAATTTTCAACCCCTATACTAAATCCCATGTTCGAGCCCACATTATATGCTCATGAACTCATGCTTCCACTTGGGGCTTTTGACACAGTCATACAAATATGGTCCAACTGAAAATGTAACTAACAAAGTGAATGCAATTCGATAGTCGGTCATTCACGAACGGATTACCAATGGTCCTCCTCCTTTCACGAGCACATAAGGTGTCCTTCATAAGCCTACTATAGGTACTTCACTAGATGGTGTTATTCAATTGAGAAATCATTTTCCATTTTTACAGGGACTGAATGTTAAGTGTGTTTCATGATGCAGACCTCTTCACGAATGATTTTAGGGTTATCTCAGCCCTTTCACGAACACATATAATTCACTTCACAAGTGCTACTATTTTGTCTATTTCGATCCTAATTTATCCGGAAAATCTAGTATCATTTTTAAATATTATGCGAATGTTTTGCAGCGTATTAAACCTTGAAATTTTAAAAAATATTGAGAATGGAGTATTTTCAACCCTCATACTCAATCTCACGTTTAAGTTCACTTCATGTGGACATGAACTCATGCTTCCACTTGGGTTTTTGACATAGTCATGTAAATATGGTCCAATTGAAAATGTAACTAACAAAGTGAATACAATTGGATAGTCGATCCTTCACGGAAGGGTTATCGACCATCTTCTCCCCATCATGAGCATATAGGATGTCCTTCATATGCCCACTGTAGGTACTTCACCGGACGACATTATCCAATTGAGAAATCATCTTCCTTTTTGCAGGGATCGAATATTCGGTGTAGTTCATGATGCTCTTCTTCACGGATGATTTTGGGGCGATCCCAGCCCCTTCACAAACACATTTAGTTCACTTCACAGGTGCCACTATTTCTCTTATTTCGACACCAATTTTTTTAGGAAATTTAGTATCATTTTTGAATATTCTGTGGACGTCTTACAACATATTGAACCTTGAAATTTCACCTTGAAATTTCAGAAAATTTCAAGAGCGGAGATTTTTCAACCCTCATACCGGATTCTACGTTTGAGCCCATATCATGTGCTCATGAACTCATGCTTCCACTTGGGTTTTTGACATAGTCATAGAAATATGGTCAAATTGAAAATGTAATTAATAAAGTGAATGCAATTGGATAGCCGGTCCTTCACGTACGGGTTACCAGTCATCTTCCCGCCTTCACGAGCATATAAGGTGTCCTTCATAAGCCTACCATAGGTACTTCACTGGATGACGTTATTCAATTGAAAAATCATTTTTCTTTTTGCAAGGACCAAATGTCTAGTGTAGGTCACAATGCAGACCTCTTACGGATGATTTCGGGACCATCCCAGCCCCTTCATAACCGCATCTAGTGCACTTCACAGGTGTCACTCCCGATTTGTCCGAGAAATCCACATCCTATTGTCATTTTTACATCTTTGTTGAGTGAAAGCTCGACTCTTGAGTTAATAAATATTATTTATGAAATAATCATGGTTAACATTAATTATCAATTACAATATTGTTGAAAACATTGATTTGTGCAATATCACACATGTGCACAATGGGATGTAGGAAACCCTAATCTATCATACCCTATGACATCTGCTAATAAACCATGTCCCTACACTTGTTGTTTTTATCTTCCAATTTATATTATGGTAATAATTGACCCTTAAAATACCCGTGCATTCAGCAATACATTTCACGCTTATCTTATTATTAAATGCCCAACCACCCATTTCATAAGTTACACGACCATTGATATGCTTCAGCTGAAGCATGCTCAATTCAATTTGGTTGCTATAAGTTAAAACGTAATCAATACCATGTCAACAACAAGACGAGTGGTGAGGCGTTCCAATATGAGCGTGGATAATTAATGATGGTTGATTTAAGTTCAAACATAATGAAGCTCGTGTTAGGGGAAAGATGACTTGAGAGGCATTCCAACATAAACACATTTAATTCATTGTGGTTGATATAAGTTAAGACATGTCTAAGTAGTAAGATTCCTGATGAGGCGTTCCACCAGTAGCAAACTAAATACCATGAACCAGATTGGTACACGAACACTTTAATGAGGCATGTAATCCTACACATCTCCTGTAAAGTTCATATTATTAAAACTTGTTTAACCATAGACAACTACACAACCAAAAAACATAAAGAACTAGCGTTATCTCGAGGAAATACTACATGTTTCATTGACATCCTAGATAAAACAAAATTGAATAAAAAATAAAGGATTTGAATATTACGTTAGTGGTTTATAAAACTAATTTCTAAATTCAGGATAACGGTAAGTAAACAAAATAAATTACAATCATTGAATTTACATGTCGACACTGCCTTTGAACAAATTTTATACAATAAGTGGATGAAAGTACTCGTAGATTACGCGACCTGCATAAATGAAAAATTTCTGCAGTTAAAACCAGCAACTGTATTAACATTGGAAAGAAAATAAATATCAAAATCAATTGTACTAATAGTGAATAGCAAAAACGAAAAATGTGAAAGCAAATTCACCTGATTTTCTTTCATTGCTAAAAAAGGATAAAAACAAAATCTTATTAACACTTAGGGTTATATTAAGAACCAATAAATCCCTGAATAACCACATGAATAAAAGAGTTCAAAAATAACATCTTTTTCTAAGCGTCTCAAGTTGCAATTTACCGGCAAAATGCTTCTTGAGGTGTTAGTTCAGAAACTCTGCTTTTCACGACCAATCCCCTTAGAAAACATCTAACATGCGATACTAAGCTTGAGACGGTAGGTCATATAAGCATATTTGATTAGTTTTTGTACCAACGCCTCACAAAATGGCTTGCAGGTATATTGAATTCTAAGGCGTTTCATCGCAATTTGTTTTAGCAAACTTTGACTGAAACTACTCCACGTTTTCTATACATTTATATTTAAATTCCTAGTTATATCTAATTGAAAAACATAAACTCGGCAGCATGACCTAAACTTTTTCTCCTCAAATCGATTTCATTTAAGTAAACCCTAACTACTGTTTTTCAATTGTAACACATCCAAGGAGCAATTGCAATGTAAGACACCCAAGGCAGAAGTACATACCAGTTTGTAGACAGTTCAACCGGAAATGAATATTGAAAAACCAAAGAATTGCGTCTATTTGGTCAGTTTGAAGTTACAAGCAGGAATGAAGCTTCGTTGCGGGACCGGAAATGATGAGAACACTTGTATGGTACCTTGTGAAGCGATTATGATGAAAATATGAAGGAGGAGGTCACTTGTGTTTGGATAGTTTAATTGTGTTTTGAATATTGTTTACAGGTTCTGATGGATTTAAAATATGCTTAAATCAAACTAATTCAGTTGGTACATTTAGTTCATTAAGGGTATATTAGACTTTTCATCTAAAATTTTAATTTAATTCATATAAAAATATATAGAGAGAAATATAATATTTTATTAGGGGTATTTTGGGTATATTGGGTTATTTTTTTAAAACTTTAAGAAGTATAAAAACTTAAAATAACTTTGGTTGGGTTATTTTTAGATTTTCAAACTTTTAATGGATCAGTTGGTGTAATTTTCCTTTATTTAAATCTTCTCGATTTAAAAAAAAATATTATTTTATAAATTAAAATTAAAGATAAATAATAAATTGATAACTTTTTAAAATTTAAAATGATATAGATTAATATCAAAATAAATTTAAATTATAAATATATATATATATATATATATCTAAATTAATATTTATCTGTAACATGCATTGAAATTCTATTTCAAATCAAATTTCTCTCCATTATATATACTTCATTCATCTCAATTAATCTCATATTATATTTTTTTTATAAATCACAATAAACTAACAGATTTATTTTTTGGAGAAATAATGTATTTGTGGCGATCCATAGAGCGGTGATGATTGTTACGTTAAAGCGATTAGAAGAATTATTCGTGGAATTAAGGTACTCGGATCTGTTTTCAAATTGGACGTTCTTTTTCTCCAACCAGAAAAATTGTACCGAAATCTCCCTCACTTTCCGAAAACGCCGACAGTGTGGTTGTGTAAAGCTTCTATGGTAAGGGTTATTCATCATATAACTCTCATCTCATAGATCTGAATTTTGTATTCGGTTAATGGTTAAATCGACGCCGGAGAGATATTAATACAAGGAGAAGTGGATTGACTATCATAGAATCTATTTTAATTATTATCGAAATTAATATTTATTGTGTAATTATATCATCATGGTCATTTTTTTTTAATTTATTGGTTACCTATTTTTCTCAAGCAAATTACAATAAGATTTTCGTTGAATGTATTCCACCAATTTGTTTTTTTTGGTACAATGTTTCTTTATTTTAATAAAGATTATTGTAATTATATATTATTTTTTTTTTATATATTTTTAGATTTAAAAATAATTGTATATATATAATTAATATTATATATATAATGTGTCCGCAAAATATTATAATATTATAAAATATCTATATCTATTTCCTCAGATTTTTCTGATTTTTGTAGTCACTACATTTGAATAGTAATTACTATTCATTCATCAATTTTATTTCGTAAAGTATAGTTACACAAGATTTTGTTTGTGGTAGCAGGTAAAAGAAAAAGTGTAGTAAGTAAAAAAAAAGAAAAAGAAAAAGAATATGTATATAAAAAAAGGTCTTAGGATAATACTCAGGCAATAACAATTTTGTTTTAATTTAAATAAAATTTGTATTTAAATTTAGTATAATAATTTTATATTTATCTTTATATTTATCTTTATATTTTTTTATAATTTAAAGATAATTATCTAATTATATTCTTTTAAAAAAGTTAATATTATCAACTCACCCAACAAGATAAATGTAAAATTTAAAAATAATTAAGAAGATAAATACTTAATCATATTTATCTTTATTATTATGTGGTGGTGGAGTTCCATTCCATATCAACTTTCTCCCTATACTTTATTCCATCTTAATTGATAATTGTAGGAAGTAAAATCAAGATAAAATACATATATTTCTTAATATATACTTTTTTAAAATAAAATTTTAAATATGTACGTGGTTTTTCTTTTTCTTTTTTAAATTGATATATTTTTTTTATAATTCATGTATTTTTCTCACGTGAAAAAAATAAAAAATATATAGAAGGATAAAACTATAGAGGAGTTACCGGCTTTCAATTAGATATTAGAATTTTAGCCGTTTTAGAGATTTGACTAAAATTAAACTTCTAATTTTTGAAAGTAGTTAGTAGTAACTTAATCTGCTTTTGATATAAACTAAGGAGCGATGGAAAGATTTTAAAATTAGAATTTTGTTAAAAAGACGAAATTACCACATTTTGAACTAGAATTATATTTAATATATATTAATAAAAAATTGAAATCTATTATAGTATTTAATATTTTCATTATTACTTTTTATTATAATGTTTTATAATTAAAAAAATAATATATATATATAATATACTTAAAAACAATTAAAATTATTATATTTATTACTATTAACAATTGATATAATTTTAAACTCACTTTAATTACAATTTATAAAAGTAGTTGAGATTACCATTAATTATATAAGTGGTTGAGATTCAATTTTAGATATCATGAAGTGTTGATAATAGACTATATATATATTAATTAGGTTAATACTGTAATAATTTTATTTAAATTTAGTATTATATTATTTAATTGATTAAAATTAATACATTTTTTAATAAATTATATTATTATTTTCTAATAAATGGATGAAATAAGTTAACACAAATCTAACATGATGATAAATAGGTTAGTACGGGGTTTATTGATTAGTAGCCTAGCAGCTCTCTATTTAAAATTTTTTTCGATTGCTAAAGTTAATATTTCCCTCATTTTTTCTTTGGGTTCTGCTTGTGTTCTTCTTTGGGTTCTGCTTGTGTTCAACACGATACGGTGAGACAATTTTCCATATTTAAAATAAATAATAGTACTTTATTTCTATTGTTTTATTAAAATAATTTTTTTTACTATTATTTATCAAATTTTAATCTAATTTATGATATTTATGTATATAATTGTAATTATATTTTATGATTATAATAATTTTTATATTTAAATATTTATTATTAAATTTACTGTGCGCATCGCGCACGAGTATTATCTAGTATATATATATATATATTAATTTAAAATATAAAAATAACTATTTATAAATATTAAATAAATATAATTTTAAAAAAAATTAATATTTTATTTTATAAATTTTTATAATTTATATATTTAATAAATTATTTAATTTTATTTAAAAATAAGTAAAAATTATTTAAACAAATTTTAAATAACTATTGATATATTTAAAATATTATCTAATTATGTGGTTTTATTTAAATAGAATTAGTATGTGATTTGCACGGGGCGCGAAAATAAGTTTTAATGAATGTTTTAAAAATATATATAATAATTATTTTTGGGATGATTTTATTTCTACCATTTGAATTTAAAGTTCATTCAAATTTTATTTTAAATTTATATTGGGTCCATTGCATTTTTAGACATTTTATTAAAAAAAATTATATTTTTGGACGAAAATTAAAATTTTTACAAAACTAAACTTTTTTCAAAAATTTTTGCAGAAAATAGACCCAAATGACCGTAGTACCCCTGCTTCCCGGTCTTGATTTGCTTCCTGGGAAAATTAGATCGGGAAGCAAAAACTACACCAGAAAGCATGCAAAATATAACTGTTTTTCGGTGTTCTACTTCCCGAACCGGGAAACAGAACACCGGAAAACAGTTATATTTGCATGTTTCCTAGTCTGATGTTTCCCGGTCCACCTAAATGCTCATTTTTGCAATTTTTTTTAAAAAAGTCTAAAAGTATAAAAAAATTTAAAGTTGGTCTAAAACTAAATTTTTATTTTTTATATAAGGTCTAAAATGCATATTTTCACATTTATATTTTTAAAAGTTTAACACTTCTTAAATGAATCAACTTGACCAGTATGCCTCGTAAACACTTTTCATGACCTCATCAACATATGAAGCGCGCATCACCGGCTAATTTAAGACTGGTGAAACACGCTTCAGAGGCTGGTGATGTGGTGAGGTGTGTTTTTAAGAGTATATTGGTCAATTTGGTTCATTTTTAAAATTTTAAACTTTCAAAAGTTTATAAACTTAAATAATGTTAGAATGATTTATTTACGGGTGATTTGCAAAAATGGCCAAAAAAATTAAATTCATTATAATTTTAAACCAATATTAAAATTTCTACAATACTAAACAATTTAATTAATTTTTTGCAACTAATGAACCAAGAAGACCTTTATATCCCTCCCATTAAAAAATATAATTTAAAATCAATTTAAGTTATATTTATTTGTTTTAAAGATATGGAAAGTCTATTATACCCTTCAATTTAAATATTTGAATTCAAAAATAATATTCACATATAGACCCCACCATATTTATAAAAGCCCCTCACGAAATTTGCTTATGATCCCTACACATTAGGAAAAATAATCCCCAATTGTATTGGAAACCTAACTTTCACAATCTCAATTCCTCACATCCTTGGGATACCAACTTCACAACAAATTCATCCTTATTTGTCCCTCAACAATCCATAGGAATGTCAGCACATAATTATCCACTACGTATCTAAAACTTCATCGTCCACCATAACTCAAAGATATGTTTTTAAAGCTTTTTCATTCTTGAGCATTGTAGAGTTAATGTTATGGTCTAGGGGTTTATGGGTCTTGAATTAATGATTTTAGAGTTACTTGTAACGTCATTATGGATATTGGATAGTGTTTCGTGTTAATTGTATGATATTAGAATGCAATTTGACTAGGGCTGCAAACGAGCCGAGCCGAGTCGAGTATATGAGGTGCTCATGTTCGGCTCGTTTGTTAAATATCGAGCTCGAGTCGAGCTCGAGCTCGATGAGCTTTATAAATATTTGTTCAAGCTCGGCTCGATAATTTTTTTCTATGTTCGAGCTCGGCTCGTCTAAGCTCGTTTAAGTTAATCGAGCTCAGCTCGTTTAAGTTAATCGAGCTCATCTCGTTTAGTAGCTTGTTAAAGTTAATCGAGCTCAGCTCGTTTAGTAGCTTGATTAGGCTCATTTAGGCTCATTTAGCTGCTTATTTAGTAGCTCGTTTGAGCTCGTTTAGTAAAATTAAAATTAAAATAAATTGAATTTAAATTAAACCTAAACTAAAATTAATTAAAACCATGAGTTCATTTCTCCTTGTTAAAAATATTAATAAAAAAAATACTAATAGTATCACACAGATCTAAGTTCAAAATACAATTTAAAAGAGTATTCATAATTCATTGGAGTTGAACCAATATAAAGTCATCAACCAAGAAATTTCGATATAATCTAAGTTATATTAAACAATGAAATTTCGAATTATTAGACTCAATAAACAAACAATCTAAGTGAAATCTATATCAAGACAAATAAAGAAGAAAAATAAAAAAGATAGAAAAGTAATTTAATTCACCAAGTGGTAGAGAAGCAAGTTGGATTGGACGCAAATTTCTGAGCAAGACTAAAGAGAGTTAAATTGCTTTACGCTTGATGACGGAAAAGTAGACAGAGAGAGGCGGCAATGGTAGATGGATGGTGGATTACCTGAGGGCTTGATGACAAAAAAAAATAGAAAGAGAAAGAAGGGTTAATAGAGATGACTGGTGCTATCTTGACAAACTTTAGTCATAAGAAATCTAAACCTTAGGTTAGATAAATTATTTTAATTAATTTTTTTATTTTTGATATGTTTTTTTTTAATTTCGGCATCTATTTTAATTTGGACATTTTTTATATTCATTAAAAATTTGTCTATTTATTTTTATTAAAAAAATATATTAAACGAGTTATAAATGAGCTCGTTCGTGAACACAAACGAGTTTTAATCGAACATAAACGAGCTATGAATGAGTTTGTTCATGAACATAAACGAGTCGAACAAGGGTTTGTTTGAGCTCGGCTCGTTTACTAAACGAGCTATAAAATTTTGTTCGTGATCGTTCATTTAAGTGTTGAACAAGCTTTGACCGAGTTTTGACCGAGCCGTTCACGAGTGCTCGTATTCGTTTGCACCGCTAAATTTGACGAGTTAGGGTTTAAAATCCAGAATGTAGTTTTCCAGCGGTTTTCTAGTGTTCATGCCTGGAAACTATCCCAGATTAACACCATTTCCCGGTGTCCATGGCTAGAAATGAATTGATTTTATTTCCGTACATTGATACTGTGACACATGCTGGTAAATAATTTTTGGTTTTCAGACATCTATGTCAGGACATATGTGGTTTTTTTTTACCTATTTCCCGGTCACAATATCGGGATAAAGACGAGATAATATCTATCAGTGATTTCCATTGTTGAAGCCTGGGAAATAGTCTATTAGAAGACCGGTTTCCAGCCTTCATAAAATGGAAATCATTTACCGGCTTCCATACTGGGATATAAAGGCTCATTTTGACTGTTTCCCTCACTTTATGCATGGAAACAGACATGAATTTTTTGTTAGTGATTTCCTAGTGTCAACACCGGGAAATAGGCAAAAATTACTTCTATTTCCAGGTCTTTAGGCCGGGAAATGGTGTCGATGTATCAATTTTTCTTGCCTTTAAATAATTTTTCTTTTCCTTTTTCAGAAATAGACTTGAAAAAGACACTAGTGTAGTTTCGCTTGTTTAGGTCTTAAATTAATCTGACAAATGTCATTTCCATGGTCTCATACCGGAAAACATTGCTCAAAATGAACTATTTCCCGCTCTAGATCTTAGGAAACTAATGACTTGTTTCCATACCTAAACACCAGGAAACCATGCTCAAAATGAACTATTTCCCGGTATATATCATAGGAAACACATGCCTTATTTCCATGCATACACATTAGGAAATATGTAAATTTGGGTTCAGTTTCCCGGTATGCTAACCTGGAAACTATATTTTCCGACATTAAATGACATCAATTCCAACTCCAAACAACCTGACACACCCACTACTACCATTAGGGAAAATTTTTTTGAGGTTTAACCAAACTCTCACATACCAATGCACACTTCTATGACATGGTTTGTTTATATAAGTTGCTTAATTTTGATATAGTAGCTTTAAATGGCTAACTATGGATGATTACGCTTGCTTTCACTTAGTTGAACGCAATTGTATCATAAAATATCGTCATTGGAAAAGTAAAAAAATAAGGTTTTCTGCATGATTTACGTAATAGTATATAGTCCATCATGTGCTACTCTTACATGTCCATTGGAATGAACATCACAACTCCAAGTTAAAAATGATCTATGCTGGACTCCTTAATGGTCTCAGGTGTATTTGATCTTGTTTGAGTCTTAAACTAATCTGAAAAAGGTCATTTCCATGGTCTCATACAGGGAAACATTGCTCAAAATTAACTATTTCTCGGTCTATATCTTAGGAAACTAATGACTTATTTCCATGCCTAAACACCGGGAAACATTGCTTAAAATGAACTGTTTCCTGGTATATATCTTAGGAAACACATGTCTTATTTCCATGCATACACACTAGGAAATAGGTAAATTTGGGTTCAGTTTCCCGATATACTGACCTGGAAACTATGTTTTCCGACATTAAATGACATTCATTCCAACTCCAAATAACCTGTCACACCCACTACTACCATTAGGGAGCATTTTTGGGGCTTAACCCAACTCTCACATACCAATGCATACTTTTATGACCTGGTTTGTTACATAAATTGCTTAATTTTGATGTTTAGTAGCTTTAAACGGCTAATTGTGGAGGATTACGCCTGCTTTCACTTAGTTGAACGCAATTGTATCATAAAATATTGTCATTGTAAAAGTCAAAAAACAATGTGTTCTGCATGACCTACGTAGTAGTATATAGCCCATCATGTGTACTCTTACATGTCCATTGGAATGAACATCAAAACTCCAAGATAAAAATAATCTGTGCTGGACTCTTCAGTGGTCTCAAGTGTATTTTAGCTTGTTTGGGTCTTAAATTAATCTGAGAATGGTCCTTTCCATGGTCTCATACCGGGAAACATTGCTCAAAATTAACTGTTTCCCGGTCTAGATCTTAGGAAACCAATGATTTGTTTCCATGCCTCAACACCGGGAAATAGGTAAATTTGGGTCCAGCTTCCTGGTATGATTACTTGAAAACTATTATTTTGAGGTCCAGCTTTTATGTCTCAACATCGAGAAATAATGCTCAAAATGAAGTGTTTTTCGGTATATATCTTAGAAAACACATGTCTTGTTTCCATACATAAACACTAGGAAATAGGTAAATTTGGGTCAAGTTTTCCGGTATGCTGACCTGGAAATTGATATTTTCAGGGAATGAATACCGAGAAATAGTATAAAAAATATCCTGATTCCATATGTTAAAAGAGGGAAACAAACTATTTTATGATAATTTCATTTTTCCGAAATAAATTTCTGCATTCAAAATCATACTTACAACCAAACTAAATTCAACAACCAAACCATATTCGACAAAAAGCATTTGATAAACGAAGCTCAAACAAACCATAACAAAAGTAATATATCTAAAGTAAAAGAGAATGGGGTGAGTTAGCTTCCAGATGGAATGGTTTATCCCCGAATGAGCTTTTAACAGTGAGTTTGCTGCTTGTGTCAAATCTTCATTCTGTGGTGATTCTTCTAAATCCGGAACTTTGATATGTTTTGTTTGGGAACGTGCGAATGGTATGCCCTAAATCTTTACACTCTTCACAAGGAACTTGAAGTACACTTGTGTCTTTTTCAAACTCATTTCTGAAAAAAAGAAAACACAAATTATTTAAATGTAGAAAAAAATAATGCATCAAATCAGTTTCCCGGTATGGACACCCAGAAATAGGAGCTCACTTGGCCTATTTCCCGGTGTCAATATCAGGAAATCACTGACAAAAATTGCAGGTCTGTTTCCATGCCTGGACACCGGGAAATGGTATAATTTTAGACAGTTTTCAGGTATGGAACCCAGGAAATCGCTGGAAAACGTAAAATTGGAAATTTCAACCCTAACTCGTAAAATTGCGGTCCTATACCATACAATTGACTCCAAACACTATCCAATATCTATATTGACATTACCATGAACTCTAAAATCATATATTCAGACCCCTACACCCCCGCACCATAACATTAACACTACCATGCTCAAGAATGAAAAAACTTTAAAAACATACCTTTAAGTTGTGATGGAAGATGAATTTTCAGAAATATATTGGAGAGACACGTGCAGACATGCTTATGAATTGTTAAGGGACAAATAATGTTGAATTTGGTGTTCCAAGAACGTGATGAATTAGGATTGTAAAAGTTAGGGTTCCAATACAATTGGGATTATTTTTCCTAGTGTGTAAGAACCATTAATAAATTTATCTTCTGGAAGAATCAGAGAGGAAATTTGCGGAATTGAGGCGTTGTACGGAGTGAAAGTTGAAGATGAGGTCTTTGCCGGAGAAGTATGGAGTAAAGAGGAGGAGAGACCGGATGTCGGAGTAGTGAACGTTGAATGTGACGAGGAAGGAGATATGATTTTGGTTTCAAACAAAGATTTTGATTTTGGATCGGCCCAAAATTAGAAATTATCACTTTATTTACTTAAAATTAAAGTTTGAAAAGCTCATATTTTATAATTTTTCCTTATTTATATTCGCTATAGTATAGTTTTTGTCGAGCAGGTAAATCAATATTTATATTATTTTTTTAAAATATTCTACTTATATCTATTTAATTTTTTTAAAGTATCAGTGGTAGCAGACTAACTTGCTGAACCCGCATGCAATTTTGGTTAGGTCCAATAGAATTCTGGCCTATCATGGAAATATGCCCGCTTAACTCGATCCATATAATTCGTATGGTTTTGCGGGTTGACCCGTTAGCCTGTCATATTCATAAAATATTTATATTTTAATATAATTAAGTTTATAGTATTAAAATTTAGGGTGATTTGCACATTTGGGTTTTTCATATAAAAAGTTATATTTTTAGACTCATATAATTTTTTTTTATAAAAATAAACAATGTGTAAAAGTTTTTACATGTAGTAGACCAAATTGACAATGATACCCTTCTATATTAAAAAATAAAATAAAATAGTATAAAATCATGTTAAATAGTGTGTAAAGTCATGAATGTCCTTTATTTAAAATTTTGAATTCAATTATTAAAATTATAAAATGACCCTAACAAATTCTAAAAAGATCTCCACCAATTTAATAATAGGTCCCTATAAAAAAAAATTTTTAAAAAATTCAAAAACAAAAAAAAAAACTCAATTTGCATGAACCCTAACCCCACCCCATGCAAATCAAATCTTCTACGTAATTTCATTCAATTTGTCCGTTTATAAGCGATAATCATATCAATTCTTATCTTTCAACCAATCAACTCAGTGTTCTTGTTCCATTGCGAATATTTTTAATTGGAATTTAGGACATGGTTATTATCAATTTTATTATGTACAGATAGAATCAATATTTTTGGTTAATTTAGGATCTTTGATAACATCCTCTGCACAACTGAGTTGATATTTTAAATCAATTTAGATGTTGGGTTGGAAACCTTTGCTTTTGTTTTTTTTTCTTTTTACAGTCATTTTTCGGTCCCAACAACCGAAAAATAGAATTAATATCAAACTGTTTCCCGGTATACAATACCGAGAAAGTTACATACAGGTTCCTGACATAGTAAACCAGGAACCTGTCTTTAGGTATGAATGGTTCCCGGCCTTCATGGTCAGGAACCTAGATGAAGGTTTCCCGGTGTTAAGACCGGGAACCTTCACTCTATTTCCCGGCAATAAAGATAGGGAAGCTACTGGGAAGTAGTTTCCCAGTCTAACACACCGGGAAATGGTTGTAATTTAAGTACATTTCCCGGTCCTTAATATCAGGAAACAACTGGAGACTACTGTGACAATTTTTTTTATTTTTTTATTTTTTTCTTTTAGTTTAATTGTATCTAAAATATTTTATTTACTGAATTTCTATTGGGATGAGAGTGAAAAAGACCATGGTGAAATTTAAAGTGGATTGGGTTGATGGCGAGTATGAGGGTGGTGGAATAGTTGTTATGCTTCTTGATACTAATATTTCATTTTCCCTATTAGTGGTCAAACTACATTCAAAATTAAAGATAGAATCGAGTTTGGAATTGACCATTCATTCATTTGTCACAACTTTAACAAGAAATAAGTATGAAATTGTAAATGACGGCGACTTACAATTTGAGATGGATGATCATAGTAGGCATATGTATTTATTTGTGAATGCTATATCAAAACAAGAGATATTAATGTTTTTTTTCGTTTTTAAGACCAAGAAACTGTAGCTTAATTTGCCTATTCCGAGTCTTGATGACCAGGAAACGTAGACAACATTTCCTGGTCATCATGACCAAGAAATAAGCAAATAATGCAGTTGTTTCCTGGTATATTAACCTTTGAATTAGTTTTTTTAAAATTCTGAGGAATCTAATTGATTTGAATACAATCCAAATAACTTATCTTGCTCAATTTATTACGTCAAATAAATATTTCATTCGTTTTCACTAATAATTCTCAATTACATATGTGTTCCGATATGAATTTAATTATGGATCGAGTGGTTCATGTTTGTCTAACCCCTGGAACAGTATCACAATGACATGCTTACAACTAAGTTTATATCAACATGTACATATTACCGTTGCTTAATGAAAGTCAAAAGACATAATGTTACGAAGGACCATGTACAATTATCATCACTAGGAAACATATCTCCTGCGTTAGTTTGAAGAAGAAAATATTTGTTCAACATATATAAACAACTCCAATATGTATGTAGGTCGATAATTATCCAATTACGAATGAATAAAGCAATCGTTTCCCGGTATATTGAAATTCAAAATATATTTTTTCAAATTCTGACAAACTCAATTGATTTGAACAACACCCAAACACCTTATCTTGCTAGATTTATTATGTCAAATAAATTTCCGACTCGTTTTTACTAATAATTATCAATTGGATATGTTTTTTGATACACTTTCACTCGCTGATCGAGTGGATTTATATTGTTTTAACCCTTGTAATAGTATCAATACGTAATGTTTATAGCTAAGTTAATATTACATTTACATATTACCGTTGCTTAATGAAAGTCAAAAGACATAATGTTAGAAAGGACTATGTAGAAATATCCTATTTTGGAAATGTATCTCCTACATTGGTAAGAAGAAACAAATATTTTTTAACGTATATAAACATCTTCTTTATGTATGTATGTCGATTATTGTCCAATAACAAATAAATTATTGAGGTATTTGAAACTTTAATCATTCTTTAATACTGCTTCCTATAATGTAACACCGGAAAACATGTACTTATTTTGCCTATTTCCATGTCTTAATGACCAGAAAACACTTCATGAAGTAGCAAATATTTATAAAACATATCTTACAAAATACTTTCTATTTATTTATTTAGGTCAATAATTATCCAATTACAAATGAAAAATGTACTTTTAGGTAACTTTATTCATACATTAATATCATTTCCCGGTCATGATGACTAGGAAACAACTGCTTATTAAGCTTA
The DNA here is from genome assembly GCA_031304145.1 of Cardiospermum halicacabum. Taxonomy (NCBI): domain Eukaryota; kingdom Viridiplantae; phylum Streptophyta; class Magnoliopsida; order Sapindales; family Sapindaceae; genus Cardiospermum; species Cardiospermum halicacabum. The sequence continues at coordinate 5,391,092 of CM062392.1, forward strand.
TTTCATAGTCTTTATGACTAGAAATATGAGTCTCATTTCTTGGTTACCAAAACCAGGAAACAAGCTAAATAAGCCAACATTTCCTGGTAGATAACACCAGGAAACAAACAAATCTATTTTTTGGTCATTTCTTAGCAGCCCATTCAATATGCATATATGTTCAAGTTTCAGTAATACAAAGTAGATTGATTTTTTTTCCACATTGATTTGTCAAACTATTGTTAGAGTGCAAATATATAAATCAATGTATTTTTCACATCCATGGGATTTTTACCCTTCACTATCTTTGTCTTCTTCCTCGTTGGACCTAAGCGACCCTCCAGTGATTTTCATCATTCTTATCCTCATCCTCCCCCTCATCATCATTATCCTTCCCATTCTTCTCCATTTTCTCATGAGCAATCTCTTTCTCCTCACCATCCTCCTTAACATCAAACTTGTTTTTCATCTTGACTTCTCTCCTAGGTAAATTTTATTCCCCACTCGAATTCTCTTCTGTAAGAATACCGGACAAAAATTAGTGATGTAAACAGACTGCATGGTAAGTATAGTTTACTGGTCCACCAAATCAGAAAACAATTCAACTTTAAAACAGTGGTTTCCTGGTCAATAGCACGAGGAAATGGTTCAATTTTAAGATACATTTCCTGGTCCTAGAGACCGGAAAACTACTGGATAATTCTGTTTCCTGGTGGTCAATACCAAGAATCAATTGCAAATTTGGAACCATTTCCCGGTTTGTTCTACATGGAAACATATATGTGTTTCCTAGTACATCAAACCGAGAAATTGTTTCAAATTTTCAACTATTTCCAAGTCTTGACCACCAGGAAACAGATTGTCCAGTAGTTTTCCGGTCACCAGGATCGGGAAACGTATCTTAAAATTAAACCATTTCCCAGTTTTATTGACCGGGAAACCGCTGTTTTAAAAATAAAACCAAACCATAGTCAACAATTCAACACAACCTATATAACAAATATAATCACAACACAACCTGCATTTCAATTATAATAACAGAACAACTTTATCAATTTTAGACACAAAATAAACCTAAAAAATGATCATAATAAAAGATGCATTTGATTAAGCACTATCACACCAACATTATGAATTTTGGACACATTTTAAATTGCAAACTAATAAAATTCATACCTAAATTCTGCAGAATAAATTTTGTGTAGAGGACCTCCTAGAGGTGAATCCTAACACCATTGTCCTTGATATTCGCCTTATTCTCCTCTAATGTTCTCTGAATTTAAGTAAGCAAGCTTACTACTTCTTCATTGTTAGCATCCACTGATCCACCAACTTCGATGTTTCCTAGTTGATACCACCGGGAAACATCGTACAATTTCTACAATTTTCCAGTTTTATAAACCGGAAAACAACTAAAATTTATTTCATTTACAGATTCTATTAATCTAATTCAAAAAAGACACCTACAATAGCAACAACACACCTAAAGCAAGCCTATGATCCCTAAATGAACCATGACATTTAATTTTACCAACAATCATGGGAAGAATGGTCTAACCTTAGTCTTCTACTTTTGTTTTGTGTTGTCGGGACTTGCCGCGACTTGAGGATTCTAAAACCTCTTTTTGCTTTTGTTTGTTCTTGCCATGTCTAACTCGACAAAGATGCTGCAGTTGAAGATGGTATAGAAGCAAAAAAGCAACGACACAAGCGAAGAGGGGGAACGAGAGATTAGTGAAATTGAAGAGATAAAGTTAGGGTTTTTTTCGAATTGATAGATGAAGTTCAAGAGATGCTGAATCTGCTTTGCTAGTTTGAAGTTGAGGAGAATGATAAATTGAAGATGGAGGTCAGGCGTTCAATCCCTTCGACTTCAAACGGTTAGTTTGAAGGTTAGTTTAGGAATTTTGATTTATTATTTATTTATTTATTTATTTCAAAATAAATGGGTATATAAGTCTTTTTGGTTCATCACATATAAAAATTTATTTACAAAGTTTAGTTTTGTAAATTTTTTAAGGTTGGGCTAAAACTACCATTTTAAATTTAGTTGGGCGCAAAAGTGAATATTATCACTAAAAATTATCCTTATATAAATTTTTATACAATAATCTTTTGATAGTGTAATTTAACAATTTAAAAATTAAATATTAAGGTATTAATTTAATTATGAATTACCAAAATAATAAAATTAAATCATTTAACTTTAATTTAAGCGATAGTTCTTTTAAGTGGACCTTTTAAACTTCAAAATACAATTATAGGCCTGTTTTCAAAATTTTAGAAAAATAAATCTTTAAAAGTTTGGTTTCACTCATAATGCTTAGTTTCCTAAAATATCCTTGAAAATCGTGTTGTTCACATATCTGTGAATTATGTTCACGGTCTGTGAATGACATATAGAGTGAAATTCAAACATTTAAAAGTTTATTTTTGCAAACTTTTCAAAATAAGTCTATAATTTTATACTTAAATTTTAAAATTCTTTAATTTAATAATAAAATGAATTTAATTAGTAATGGTATAAAATAATTTAGGGAATTTTTTTTATAGGTCATAAAAAGTTTACTATACAATTATAGACCACTTTTGAAAGTTTGCAAAACTAAAGTTTGATTTTCACTCCATAGGCCATTCACAGACTGTGACTGTAATTCACAAACTGTAAGCGTAATTCACAGCATCTGTGAATTGTAAAGATTCAGGGGTATTTTGGGAAACTTGGCCTATGGAGTGAAAACTAAATTTTTAAATGCCTATTTTTGTATGTTTTTCAAACAGATCCATAATTGTATTTTGAACTGTAAAAAGCCTATTTAAAAGAATTTTCACAATAATTTACTATATAATATATATATTATATTTAATTTTTAATTTTTAAAAAAATATGTAGCCTGCGAATAAGTCTGTCTAACCGCCAACCCGATGTGGGTCGAAATGTGCCGAACCGAATTGACCCATTTATCAACTCTAATATAAATATGGTATTTATCCACATGCATGATTATGAATTGATTTTATTTATATAAAAAAATCAAACACGATAAAATATCTAATTTTATAATCATATATTTCATTTTGTTAGGATGCCTTGAATCATAAGGAATTCTAAATTGCTTGATTTACTAGGAATCCTTTTTGGAAAGAATTTCTATTTTGATTTTGGATCTATTTCCTATTTGTTAGTTTTCCTAATTTGAGGGGATTTGTTTTTCCCAATTGTTACGATTTGTTTTTCCTTATTGGAAAGAAATTATTAGGAAAGTGAGATTTGTGATCACTATAAATAGAGATGTCTCACAAAAAAGAAAGCATCCAGTTCTAAAGCGAATTACACACTACGAGTGTGGAAACACATTCGTGAAACAGGGGTTTTAGTTTGGGTGCTTTAGGTTGTGAGATTTGAGTGTAGCATTTTGTGGCTATTCTGTGTGATATCTTGTAATCCCTTTGATCATTATAGTGGATTGTTATTCTCTTCCTTCGCGGAGTAGGCACATTGCCAAACCACGTTAAGAGCATCTCCAGTGCTTCTATATATCTTCCCGTTTGTACAACCAAATCATCAGTTTGGAGAGAGTTTTATAAAAACAAACTACAGTGATGCACTGATGATGTATATTTGATCTAGGAGGATGACGTGGCTCATTTTAATATCCACACTGTGTAGGGGTGAGAATTCGGTTAGCCGAAACCGAACCGAAAATTCAGTTTTTGGTTAATCGAACTTCAAATTTTGATAACTGAATAGCGAACTAAAATTAAAACGGTTAACCGAAAACCGAAACCGAACTTTTGCGATTAACCGAATTATTAACCGAAAACCGAAAAATTACATTTTTTTCAAAATAACTAATTTTTTAAAATAAATTTTAAGATAAAACACGAAATTTTTCAATAAATTAACTGAAAACCAAATATATTGACAATATATTTACTTATTTTTTAAAAGTAATTAATTTTTTTCAATAAATTTTAAGATAAAATCCTTAAAACTAGAATTTTCGGTTAAAAATTCGGTTTTCGATTAACCGAAATTTTCCAATACCAAAATCGAAAACCGAACCTCAATTTTTGGTTAACCGAAGCGGACTAACTGAAAACCGAAAATATAGACATTTTCCGTTAATCGAACCGAAATTTTTTTCGGTTATCGGTTCGGTTTCGGTAAAAACCGAAAACTGCTCTCCCCTAACACTATGTATCCAAACTTCTATTTTCAGAGGTTTCAATCTACATGCTGACTCATTAATCCCATTTTCTCTCTCTAATATTTTATTTGTTACATCTTGTGTTTCTCATTTTCAGTTTCTATTTTTATTTAAATAATAGTAATAATTAATTAAAAAGCACACTGAACAAAAGTAAATAGAAATAGCGATGTAGAAGAAATAATAACACTGTCTATTTAGCTAACAAATATACAACATGTCATAGAAGACATTGTCTATTTTCTCTGTCATATCATTTCCAATCCATAGAAAGATTGGAGATGCTTTAAATCTCTCGTGTCTCTTCTTACTTTTCATACTTTGTTGTTCTGTTTCTACTCTAATTGGTGTTATTCTGTCTTCTCTATTCCTAACACATTTGATTAGGAGAAAATGAATTAAAATATGATTATAATATTTATGATCGTATTATAACTGGGATGATGTATGGTAATTGAAATTTCATTTCAAAATTTATTTTTATAATAACAATTAATACTAAAATTTGTATGAATTTAAAATAAATGGCAATAATAGATTTGGGTTATTTCCAAAAACACCCCATTTTTTCAAACGTTTCACTTTGAGCACCCGGTTTTAAAAGTATTGGAAAACCACCCCCAAAATCAAAACCACTAGTGGTTTTTGGTATTTTTGTGAGTGGTTTTGGTGTTGTTTGAGTAGTTTTGAAATTCTATATGTTTAATTTAGAGATTCAGAAATTTCCTAAAATCAAAATTACTCATACAACACCAAAACCACTCACAAAATTACCAAACACCACTAGTGATTTTGATTTTGGGGGTGGTTTTCCAAAACTTTCAAAACCGGGTGCTCGAAATGAAACGTTTGAAAAAATGGGGTGTTTTTGGAAATAACCCTAATAGATTTATAAAAATGTATTAAAATGACATGTAAAGATTTTAAGTTGGATAATTAAAAAAAAATCCAATTCTTAATTTGATTTTTTGATATCTTTTAAATTAAAAAACAATATAAAATTATATGCATAAAATTAGAGGTGGGCATGGTCCGGTCTAGTCTGGATTTCGCCAAACCTGGACTAAATTGGTTAATATAATCGGTCCCAAAATTTTGGACCGGACTGGAACAATTAAAATATTAGTGAATATTTTAATTGGTCCGGTCTAATCAGGTTGGAATTTTAGTGAATTTTTCACTTTTTTTAATAAAAAAAAATAATTTTAAAAATGATATGCAAATCATATCTATACAAATTAAATATTTTGTAATATTATAACCACTCATCTAAATTATTTTTCATGACTAGTAAATTCAAATTAATATAATTAAATATTAAAAAATTAATATATAATTAAATTTGATCAATCTATAAAATAAATATATGCACTTATTTTTTTCAAATTTTTATTTTTATTTTTTAATATTTATGTTATTAATCAGTCTAGTCCGGCTCCTAAAGACATGGGACCGGAATTGACCGACAAATATAAATACTCCTATTTTTTTCTACTGGACCGGAACTGTTTCGACCGTGGACCTATAATTTTCGGTCCCGTCCAAGTCGGTCTCGATCCGGTCCCTAATAAGTTCGAGTTTTATGTCCACCCTTACATATGACATATTTCTTAAAAAAAAATTTTAAAAATAACTATCCATTTTAAACTATATGATTTCATTTATGAAAGTTTGAAGTGAATAGTAATCCAATCTAAATAATACATTTAATTAATAATTAAAAAAAATCAATTCATGGATAAGTTTCAATCTAAATTTTTCTCCCGTTATACAATAATAAGTCACTTAAATTTATTATATATAAGTCAACTAACCTCATCTTTTTTAACGGATATTTTTTTTAACCATTTTGTCACATAATTTTCTCACAATTTTCAAATTTTATAATTAAATTCTTAATATTTTAGTTAAGGATGAATGATAATTAATTATTATAATGAATCCACATGTAACGAATGAATGATTTAGCAAACTCATGTAGGTTGGACTAAGAAATTCCAACTTACAATGAATGATTTTCAACTTAGTCAATTAGTGTAATTCAATTCAAAATTTATCCACCAACTCATACATATTGAAAATATTCAAACATGAAATGGTTAGATATTATTACAATAGGAGAAGTTAAATTAAAATATTTGAGAGATGGTCTTTTTTTAAATTTGGAGTTATTTCAGGAGTTACTAAATTTTGATTATATTATTTTTATTTAAAATTTACTTTAAGCCTATAAATATTTGTAGACATAATTATCTTACTGACAATAAAAAAAACAATTATAATAATGAGTAGGGATGGCAAAATAATCCATGAACTCACGAATCCACAAACCCATGAAAATTTTTATTTTTTTAATTAGCAAAAAATAATAAAAATAAAAATCTAAATTTTCACAATTTTTTAATTTAAATTTACACAATTTTTTTAATTAATTTTTTTATCATACTTAGTGTCATTTAATTTTTTTTCTTTTAATAAAAATCTAATATACTGCTAACTGAAACGTGAACTAATTGGTTTTCGAAATAAACTCCAGACAGAATAATAATAAACTCCATTATTAATGAGAGTTATGTTCTTTGTAAAACTCTTATATTTATATGGGATAAATAATACATGGCCCCCTATACTTGTATAAGTTTTTCAGTTAGCCCCCTGTACAAATGGTTGTCTCAGTTAGCCCCCTGTATTTTTTATTTTGTCTCAGTTAGCCCCTCGGTGCTGACGTGGCATCTGACGTGGTCATTTGATGTGTGATGTGAACTATCATGTGTCATCAATGTCACACATCAAATGACCACGTCAGATGCCACGTCGGCACCGAGGGGCTAATTGAGACAAAATCACAAATACGGGGGGCTAACTGAGACGACCATTTGTACGGGGGGCTAACTAAGAAAATTTATAAGTTTATAAATATGTAAATAAAAATAATTTTAAAAATATATAAATATAATTAAACATTATAACTTTTTTTCGGTTTAATTCGTCTAATAATCTATTTTAGATAATTTAAATAAATCATCATTTTAAATCTATCTTAAAATAACCATTTTAATGAATTTCATTATTTTTGTTTAATCTATTTTTTTAAACTATTCCATTAAAAAAAATTATTTTATAATATTTTTTATAATGATAGTGTGACTCGATAAGACGAATAATATTTTTTTCTTATGTCAACTTTGTTTTAATTCTAATTGGCATAAGGGTCTCAGGAGCCCCCAAACTTGGCTATATTTTTCAAGTTAGCCCTCAAACTTTACGGAGGGTCAATTTAGCCCCTCAACTTTCAAATAGTGGGTCAATTAAGCCCTTTTGCTGATGTGGAAGCTGATCTGGCAACAAAAAGGGTTAAATTCAAAATGTCATTTAGGCTCTCCACATCAGCAAAAAGGGCTTAATTGACACAAAATTTGAAAGTTAAAGGGTTAAATTGACCCTTCGTGAAGTTGGAGGGCTAACTTGAAAAGTACAGTCAAGTTCAAGCGTTTCTAAGACCCTTATGCCATTCTAATTTGAATGTTTGATATCTAGCGCGGTAAGTTACTCCTTTTTTTAAAAAAAATGATGATTATTTACAGTATTTAAAATAGATAGATAGGTGAATCAGATAGTTTATAAGTTATAATATATAATTATAAATATATTTTTATTTTAAAATTAATTTTATTTATGTATTTTTAAATTTTCTCAATTAGCTCATTGTAAAAACTGTTGTCTCAGTTAGCCCCCTGTACTTGGCATTTTGTATCACTTAGCCCCTTAATGCTGATGTGGCGCGTGACGTGGTCGTTTGATGTGTGACACTGACGACACGTGGCAGTCCACATCACATATGCAATGACCATGTCACGCGCTATGTCAGCACTGAGGGGCTATCTGAGACAAAATCACAAGTACAGGGGGCTAACTGAGACAACAATTTGTACATGGGGCTAAGTGAAAAACTTATACAAGTACAGGGGGCTATGTATTATTTATCCCTATTTATATATATATATATATATATAATTTAAAAATTCCAACAATACCATATTGAATGATGATCAACTCTCGTCATTTGCATTGGAAAAAAAAAAATCAATTTATTGTAAATCCTTTTCAATCCAACCCAATATAACAAAAATCCGAATTTCCCCCGCCTTACTTAAAATTTTAAGTAAAGAAGAAAATATTAATATAGACTATTATATATATATATATATAATAATTCTAGTATAAGAATCATGTAACCTAAATATATTATATTTGTATTCACCAAACGTAATAAAATTGCAAACAAAAGTAATCATTCAAAAAAATAAATAATATTAAAATTATTCATATATTATAATTTACCTATACATTACTAAAAATGAATATTGTTAGTATTTTATATATTAAATCACAATTTTAAATATTATTTGAATAATATACTCCTACTACTTAATATAATTATATATATATTATTTTAAAAAATGAATTATTTTAACATAAAAAAATTAGTAACTATAGTTAATATCAAATAAAAAAACACTATATTAAATTAGGGATATTTTAATAAAAATATTATTGAATATTACTATTACTAATTAAAAAAAACTTAATTGAAAAGTTATTTTACTTTTTCTAATCAAGTTTAGTTTCATCACTTACGCCATATTTTAACATAATTTTAGCTGATTAATATTTTAATTATTGTGATAATTAAGTCTATTGTTTTTTTCTTCAATGAATTTCATTGTTTATATATTTATGAAATATATAGATGAATTACATAACACTTGATTTGATATTTATATATTTTTTAGTTTAATAGTATATAAATTATTATTACTATTCGATAAATATGAAATGTGAAATCAATGGAATAATATTATCTTAATTTCTTATACCATTTAATTATAACAATATTTATATTCTTATAAATAGAGTAATGTCATTTATTATCTTCATTTAATTGTTATATTAATTAATACATCAGTAAAAACCCAAACCACTCTATTGAAGGACAGTTCACTTTGCATCCTTCCAAACTTCTCTCTATATATAATTTTGAATGATGATCATATATCTAATGGAATTCATATGAAGTGACAAATTAAGGAGATTTGATAAATACAAAATCTAAATTACTAAATACAGGTCTCTTTTTTTTTTCAATTCTATCCAACAATTCTCATAAGACTATTTCAATGCCACTGCAAAACATTTTCTTCCTATTTGCTTAATAATTTTAACATTCAGGGTTTGTATTAGGTTAGGGGTTAAAGATTTGTAATATTAAAATTTATTGAAATCATACTTTTGGCTGTGATTCAAACATACTTTAAAGATACATGATGCAGTTTCAGAAGTCCCCTTTCAAATTATGTTAATAGAGTTTAAATATTATTTGTAGGTGTCATCGCACTTTTGAATTTGCGCTCATTATTGTCAGCATACTTTTGAATGCGCTATTCGAAAGTGTGCTTTTACATTTGAATGCACCCTTTGAAAGTGTGATTTATTGCAACATCATATATACAACACACTTTTAAAAATACACTCCATTTCTTAATACATGCATTTGAATGGAACAAAAGTATATGTACAATAAACTTTCAAAACTTCAATTCGTATCTTAGTAGACACCGCGTGTATCACTAAACAAGTCAAAATGGTAAAACTTGGAAAATAATATTATATTTAGTAATTTGCATGTTGTATTTAACACTTTTATAATTTAAGTGATGATAAATTGAGTGATACATTTATAGGTAGTAGCAAGATTTGGACCTAATTTTTAAATATTATACAATAATTCTAAGCTGCTACATCATCCTTTTTAAATCATTTTATATAATACATGTATAAATTTTTTTTTGGAAAAAAATTCCATTAGAGGGTCCAGCTTAGGATGTTTACATTCACATCATTCCCACATGAAGTTTGATTTCCATTTTTTAAAATTAAAAAATTGAAATTCAAATCATAATTCTTAAAAAATATATATATTAATTTAGATCAAAGTCAAATAATTTAATCATAATTATTGTAAAAGAAAATTCAAATCCCTTATGCAAAAAAAAAAATAATTTTTTAAATTCCACCAAGGTGATAAGCAAATAAATTTTTGAAAATTTACCGGATTTTGCTATTTCACATGATAATTTAACAAAAGTATTAGATACAACATACCAATTATTAAATACTGTTTTTTTTTTTTTTCAAATTTACCCTTTTTACTTTTTCACTAGCACGCACAATATCTATTAAGCGATGAATTGAAGTTTTGAAAGTGTATTCTGCATATACTATTTTTGTAATTGAATGTGTGTATTAATATACGAAGTGGAGTTTTAAAAAAAGACTTGGAAGTCTAGGAATAGCAAATTTGGAGGAGGAAACAAAGGTGAAGAGTGGTCTAGAAGCACTAAGCAGATGGTGTAACGCCCAACCCCCAGCCATGGTGAAACCGCAATTAGAGACCGGGACGCCACATTACAATCATTCATTTCATTCATTTGTGTCATTAAAGTGCGGAAATAATTGTTGAAATAGTTAGATTGTAAGTAAAGAATGAATATATTATTTCAAAATCGATATTGAGGATCAAACATCTATATATATATATATATATATATAAAGCGGAACTCTCAAACGACCCCACAGAACTGACGTGGCGCATTGAGAGATCAGCTTTTGGTTGAAAAACATCAAAAATGAGAGTTTTTGTGTTTGCTTGATACTTAACCAATAAAAAATTGAAAAACATAAAAAATGAGAGTTTTTGTGTTTGCTTGATACTTAGCCAATAAAAAATTGACATGTGGAAATGAATATATTCATTTAAAAAATAATTTGTAATTGAAAAACTAATAAGTTGCTTTAACTTCCCACTCTTCAACTTCTTACTATTCATATTAATGGTAAGATACTGTTCATATTAATGTTATTAAATGTTATGTCTTTTCCCCTTATATACTTAACTAATCGATTTATAATCAATCTCAATATTGTTTCATTTCTCTCCACGATGTCTCTTTCATCAGAGCAATTTCTACTTCTCTACTCCGATAATGTTTTCAATTGCGTCGTAAGTAAATCAAATTATTTTTGTTGCATCTATGGTAGATTCTTTATCTCAATTTTATTTTGTTGTTTCCATAATCAGAATTTAACTTTTGACATTCTTAAAAAACTATTTCTATTTATTCAATTCTTTGATGTTGCCATTCATAATTCCAATTCCATTCCTATTTTTATTAGTTGTTGTAAGAGATTATTTTATTATATTTTTCGTTTTAACACAATAATTTTGATTTTATTTCGACTCAGCACTGTTTGTTCGTACAGGTAATTCACTTTTTTCAGGTTTGATTTGTTCGAGTATTGCAGCTGATTTAGATTTTCAATTTGATTATTGTGATATGTATTTTTGTTTTGTTGTTATTATAATATTATCTATTTTAACCGATATGATCACAGCGGAAAATATTGGTGTCAAGCCACTTTCTAAGGTAAGACTTTTTTAAAAAATAATAATAATAATTAATTATTCTATCCTATGATCCGTTGATTTTTCTATAATTTTTTAATAAGTTTATTTATTATTTATTTTTTTTATTTTCATTATAGTCTTTATAAATTTAATTCTTGATATCGATATTCGTGTGAGGGACATCTCTTTCTTTCTCTTTTTGATTTAATAGTTTTGTTTTGTCTGATTTCATTTATGTTATTATTTTGTGAGAGATATTTTTGTTGTACGTCACAACAATTTGTATTTTTTGATTATTTATTCTATTTTTATATTTGTATATCAAATTTAAATATAAAATAATTTGTTTAACCATGTGAAATATGCTTGATTCTTTGTATTTATCTTTTTTAATTAGGTAATTATTCATACTTGAATAAATAAGATGAATAATAATCACAATTGACTTTTAAAATTCTAAAAATTCATAATGAATAATAGTTAATGGTGTTTAACATTTCTCTTATTTTTATGATATGATTTATATATATGTAAAATCTTAGAAACTATTAAAATTTGATATTTAATTTTAAGAATATAGATTTTTTTTTTTGAATAATTTACTTTTTCATTAGTAAAATGGAAATTAATGCATTAAAAAAAGAAAAATTTTAATATTATAATTTAATAATGGTTATTACCTTAAATAAATTATTTAATAATAGATTTAATTAAAATTGAATATATAAATAAAAAAAAACATACTATAAGCTAAGTAAGGTAGTAATTAGTCATCGATATCCTATTAATTAAATATTTGTTGTAATTTTTTAACTAAAAAAATAAAAACATTAAACAACAAAGATGACATTAATAATAAAGAAAATGGTTATAAATTAATTAAAAAATAATAATAAGACTATTTAAAATAAAACTCGAATTAAATTAAATTAATAATGAGATACAATAATTTATATCGGCCAAAATTAATCACGTTTAAAATTTTAAATTTCCACATAATTATTAGAAAAGTAAAATCCATCAATAAATAAGTAAAAGTCCTTCAGAAAAAATAAAAGGCTGATTTCCTATTCACATGTGAGTAGAGCCAAAATCAGTAATTATAAAAATAATATATTTATTTGAGTATTTTTAAAAAGTAATGATTATTTAATGTTGGATTTTAATTGTTCTACCTATCACTATCATTTTAAATTTCAATGCTATTTATTCAATTTATAAAAATAAATAAATTTAATTAATAGAATCAAATTTAAAATAATATTTCTATAACACTATATTATTAATAAAAAAAAACATTTTTCATATTATTTAAATTATAATTTAAATTATAAATTAGATAAAATAAAATTATGCATAAAATTTGTAAAACTAAATTTACACCATTAGTCATTAAAATATTATTAAATATATAATTATATTTTTTATATTAAATGCTAAAAAATATTTTTAAAAAAGTAAATTAGCATTTTTTTATCATTCTATTAAATTTTAAATATAATCTATTAAAATAAAAATTAAATTATTTTTTTTATACTTTAAAATTAGATATCGGATTGTAATTAGATTAAACCAAATTTATCATGCTCCGTATTCTAGAATCCGCCATCGTAAGTATCTTTAGGTAAATAAAATTAATAAATAATTTAAACATATAAATATAAATAAGGACTATTCAAATCACATATTAAAAAAATAATCTAAAAATAAAAAATATATATAAATTGAATAAATATATTTAATTAATGCATAAATTAATTATATAATTTTATTATAAATATATTAATAATATATTTAATTAAATTAAAATAAAATTATATGATGATGTCACGATAATATAGTGATATAGATAAAATTTTAAAAAAATTAAAATAAATTATATTTAAATAAATAATTATAGAAGTAAAATAATTTAATGTGAGTAGAATTTTTTATTTTTCTTAAAAAAAAACTCAATATATATTTTTTTATGAAATTTTTTAAATAAAAGTATAAAACAATATTTAATATTTTGATATCAATACCACGTGCAACGCGCGAGTTTCATTACTAGTTCAATTAAAAATTAAGAACAAGAACCTATCTCGCAATCAATAATAAAAATCCAACAAATAGTTTACATCCCAAAATAAATTGTTTAAAACATCATAAACTTGAAATACTAAAATGGTTTACAAATCCCTTTAAACACTAGTCCAAACGATAAATAATAGTTCAAAAACAATGAAATTGGACATGCTTCTATGATATGCTGGAACACTTTAATCTGCTCGATCACCTGTTTCACATTTCAATAGAAGAGACAATAGAACGGGAAGAAAAAAAAAACAAACTAGCCATGTCTGGTTAGCAAGCTCACCATCCAACAAAGACATGCAAATGTATCTAATTAACATTCAGTTATGAAATTGGCACACAAATGCACCTAGGAACTATCAATCATCCACCTAGGAACTATCAATCATCCATAGGGAAACAAATCCATCCAATCCGTAACATTTATAATAAGTGTATATAGCATATTTATTCATCCTAAGTTCCATTTATGTTCATTTGTAACCATATGTCCTTACCTAAAGTCTAGGCAGGTTCAATATTAACCATTTAAACTCCTTAAGCATACAATTTCATTCACTACAATCATCATTCAATTCCAAACACATCAAAGGTTCCATTTGATTATAAAATGCCCTTAATCTACTATCGATAATGAAATAGGATCAATTAGGTCAACGCCACACAATTAGGCCGAAGCCAGACAATAGAGTTCGAAGACTGAAATTCGTAGCGCCTTTTGTTCCTCTTGGGGACGGAAAACTACTTTAGGATTGCATCAATTAGGTTCGAAGACCACCAATACAATGTGCCCGCAGGCAGTGGTGTCATCACACTCAATAGGAGTCGTCACTCAGTTCAATAGTGGTTAGTTAGACCAAAGGATCTATATTTCCAATAGGTTGAGAATTCTCGGTTGCCCCTAATGACATGTCATTCCATCACTATTTCAACCACGACTAGGGCAATCCGTAATTAATTTATGTGATAAAAACATACAAAGCATTTAAAAATCATTGGATTTCATTGTAATGTCCGTAATTATGGTCTAGAAATTTCCGTATTTTTCTGTGAATTTTGATTTTTTGTCAAAATTCGGGTTAAAGGGTAAAATGATAATTTAGAATGTCAATCGAAAATATAGAGTCAAATATATCAAAATGATCATCTCTAAAAGCAATTTAAGAATTTAGGATTTGAAATTTTAAAGTTTTTCATGAGCGGAAAATATTTTAGAACTGTTTAATCAATTTTAAGATGTTTTATAATTATTTCATGAAAGACCCATAACCCACATTTTTTAAGTGAAGCCCATTTGAAAAACCCCAAGCAAATAGATTTCTCTCATTTGTTTTAATTCTCTCAAAATCACAAAACACGTATTTTGGATTTTCTTTCAAGTTTCTTCCTTACGGACATTGGTAAGTCTCTCTAAAACCCTAACTTTTAATTTCATGTTCTGTAAATCGATTTTCTAATGATACTATGATTTATTACTAGTAAATTAGTTCTTGAAACTTGATTTGTCTATTAATGTTTCTTTCAAATTGATATGTAGTAAACCCTAAAAATTGAATTTGATTTAATTATATTGGAAAAGGTGATACTCGATTGATAGGATAGATATAATAGTGTAATGAATCTATAGTTTCCGATTGATGGGTTAATTAAGGGCTGGAATTTGGATTGTATGGTATGGTTTATAGTGTAGACAACGTATTTGATAAAATGTTTGTGTGAATTGTATTATTTAGACAACTTGGGTGACAGTGGAAATCCAACCGACGTCGCTTAGCTAATTGTCGGAGGACAGGTTAGCAATTCCGTTTTAAGCTCTATATATTGTATGATGTAGGGATAATGTAATTTTGAGTACCTAAAGTTGTGCAAAATTTTCACTCAGGTACTTCAACTTTTCGAGGTTTCATATAGGTACTTCAACTTGAAAATTATAGGTCATTTAGATCCTCGGGATGACGTGGCGCTAAAAGATTGGAGTATCTATATGAAACCTCACAAAGATGGAGTACCTATATAAGGATCTAATTTGCAAATTGGAGTACCTATATGAAACATCGTAAAGTTAGAGTACATATATATAAATCTAATTTGCAAGTTGGAGTACTTATATGAAACCTCGAAAAGTTGGAGTACCTAAGTGAAAATTTTACACAACTTTAGGTACCCAGAGTTATATTATCCCTATGATGTATATTTAATTGTTTGTACATTAAATCGGTTAATTAGATATAACCATATGGGATGAGATTGTGATTGAAATTTAATATTGAATATTTGGAATAAATGTAAGAGCTGGTAAATGGGCCCAAGGCCAGCGGGTTGGCCCGTTTAACCCGCAAATTAGACTGGTTAGGGTCAATCAAAATTTGGTCTGCCATATAAGTGGATTCGTTTAATCCAGTCCATTAAACCTGCGGATTTAGATGAGCTGGGTTGTATTAATCGCGGGCTAACGCGCAATCGTGTAGAACTTCTTCTTTTTTTTTTCTTAAATCTAATTACTAGTGATGAATGTTTTCAACTTCAATTCTATTTCTAAAATTTTTTTAACCCTAATTCTGTGCAATCCACTCAACCTTCACTAGTCTTAACCTTCGACGACTACTTTATATTTTAGGTTAATGTGATCTCTCATTTACCGGTTACTTTTCTATTTGATTGATTATGTGAGATTATCTTTTTCGTATTGTTTTTTGCAAAACCATAGTTAACTTATCGATATTCTAATCTTAATTTTATAATCTTTTGCTTTAGGATTTCAATTTCAATTTGGCTACTTCAAAAAGTGTATAGGAAAAATCAAATACAATATCTGGTAACGTAAGAGTCAAAATTATAAGTTTTATTAATAAATTTATTTTTATTTTAACTTTTTTACACATTTTACAATAAATTTTGGTCTTTTGAATGCTATTAAATAATCTTTTCATCTTGGATATTAAAGGATGAGTAGTTTTCTTTCATGAAACAATTTTTAACTTCTTTTTTACTTGTATAAATAGTCATGCTTATCAATATTATTTTTTATATTTTTTTTTTTAAAATTTTTTATCTTTATTATTAAAAAAATTATATAAATTAATTTTTTTTATTTTTTTAATTGATAACGATTAACGGGTTAACCCGTTTAACGCATAATCTGTGCGGGCTGGATTAGGATTTGTATAAAATAAGCCTGTGATTTCTATTATATTGTTCATAAACTTAGACTCTATTTAGCCACCTTTTAGCTTGAATTAGCAGCTATTATGATCCAGTTATCGATTATTTCAGGATCAATGGTCAAGTAGTCAAAACGAAGAAAAATCTGGATAGAAAGATATACATTCGAGCGGAAGGAAGTTTAAGCATTCAAGGATAACAAGAAATGAGAGAAAGGAAGGCCAAGGAGGATCTCCGCACCCAGGCTACACATGATCAGGCCAACAGCATCATGACCAGGGCACCAAAATTGGCACCGTAGGTTAACCGCGTCCCGGTCTAAGCCCTGGCTACACATGACCAGGCCGCGCCACATATTGACTAGGGCGCCAAAAATGGCACCGAAGCCCTGTCGCCACCCTAGCCCGCGCCCGAGAACAGCTGACCACGCCACCAGAAATGGAACGGCAAGTATCACCGCGTCCTGGTCCGCGCTCTGGCTTCTCTTGCCAGGCCGCCGACTAGGCCGCCCAAGAAGTTGAACAGACTCCGCACCCGGGCTGGCGCCCTGGCTTCTTATGCCAGGCCGTTGACCAGGGCACCCAGACAATAAAAGTGATAGTTTTAGGCTTTCTTGAAGGGTATTTTTTGGAGAAAATTCCTAGGGTATAAAAAGAAAGTGATAGGGTTTTGAAGGATTTTTTGCCTTGACTACCTAGAGGCTAGAGTTGGGAAATTGTGGAAGCTAGAGAAGAGGAGAAGAACTCTATCTACAAAGACCTACCAAGAGAGAAGTGTTCAAGTTCTTGAAGGAGTTCAACTTCTATCATCAAGTCGTCATCTTTCTTTGGGTTTAGTTGTTCCCTAACCCTATTATGTCCCTCTTGTGTAGAGCTTTTGTTAGTAGAGTAATGAATAGCTAAAACTTTTGTGGGGTTCTTTGACCCTTAGCTTTTCTGATTATGTTGTTACTTATCAATTTCACATGAATTTGTCCTTAAAGCTTGTAGAGCTTGATCAACTCTTACTTGTCTTATTGGTATAAGCTAGCTTGGAAGAATAGTTAATGTTAGAATTAGGTTCATGTGCCTTAATGAATAGTTGCTTAGACATAAGAATTAGGAATTAAAGAATTGGTGATAGAGAACTTCATGAATTATCCTTACACTAAGTGACATAAGTGTGGAATAAGGTAATTAAGCTACTTGTGTGGAAGCATTAAGTAGTAATTAATCTTGAGATTATTTGGTAACAATTGACATTTTTGGATGACATGATTGCATTAGCAAGGACATAGGAACCCGTTCTTACCCATTTTCAATCTATTTAGTCAAGACAATAGTTTAGTAATCCTAATTATTCCCAACTTCATTAATTTAAGATATCTTGCTTAGTTGAATCAATTGGTTAATCATTGCTCTAGCACACCAATCCCTGTGGATCGATTTTTATTACTTGACGACATAGTGTACACTTGCACTAAGCCATTAGGAAAAATATTTACATCAAGTTTTTGGCGCTGTTGCCGGGTGATAGGCACGACTTAGTTTGATTTTTAATTCAATTGGTTCAATTAAATTGATACTTGTTTTGCAATATTGTGTTTATTTTAAATCCTTATTTGTTTATGCGTAGGTCCCAAAATCCGAAGCTTATTCCTTATAACTCAAACCCGGAAAGACTAGTGAGGCGAAAAAGAAGAAGAGCCCCTGTGGAGGGTCAGGGGGATGGATCTGTAAAGGGACTTCAAGGAACGGTAGTCAATGAAAGAAAGGAAAGAAACAGGGAGAACCGTGAGAATGTTAATGCAAATAATCAAGGTGGTGGGGACCAAGGAGATCCAATCGGTGGAGAGAGGGAAACTCTTAATGGAGGTGATGATGTTAATTTGGGGTTCGAATATCGTTTCAATCGCTTTGGGCAACCACCAAATCAAGAAAATAGAGAAAGGATGACCATTAGGGATGTCGTTAACCCTAATGTTGGAGTCATGCATCATGCCATCCGTCCACCACCGATAGAGAATGAAAGTTTTGAGATCAAGCCACCTCTCATCCACTTGATCCAAAACATGGTTCAATTCCATGGTTTGCCAGCATAAGACCCTCATGAACATTTGGCTCAATTCTTGAATGTGTGTAATACCGTTCAAATTAGAGGTTGTCATCCGGATGCCATTTTACTAACGCTTTTTCCTTTCTCATTGAAGGATAGAGCTCAACATTAGTTAAATTCACTACCACCGGGGTGCATCACCACATGGAGGCAACTAACCGATAGATTCCTCACCAAGTATTTTCCCTCCTTCAAAGACGACAAAAATGAGAAATAATATCAATGCGTTCCAACAACTACCGGGGGAGTCATTTTACGATGCTTGGGAAAGATTGAAGGAGTTGGTTCAAAAGTGCCCACATCATGGCCTTTCGGAAGCTCTTATCATCCAAACCTTCTACATGGGCCTTTTACCAACTTACCGGCTAGCACTAGATTATTCTGTCGGTGGAACTTTGATGAATTTAACCCCGGACGAAGCTTACGACAAAATTGAAGATATGGCCACGAGTTATAATAGTTGGGGGCGAGAGAAGACTACATCTCAAAGAAAGCAAGCGGGGACTTATGATCTAAACAATGTGGATGCATTGGAAGCAGAAGTTGCGGCAATGGCAAATCAACTTGCCATGAAGAAAGCAGCTCCAACACAACAACCACAACCGGCAAATGTCGTGGATTGCACAATGGCTAGTGGAGGAGTTGAAATGGAAGAGGGGATGTACCCGGATCTTAATCATATGTGCTATCTTTGAAATTTCAACCGGAACAACAACCCTTATTCCAACACCTATAACCCGGGATGGAGGAACCACCCTAATTTCAAATGGAAGCAAGACCAATGTAACTCTTCTAACTTTGGAAATTTTGGTGCTAACAAATTTGTGGGTGCAGGGCCTCCCGGGTTTAATCAACAAAATCCACCTCAACAAGCACAAGAGAAGAGATTCACTACGGAGGAATTGCTTAGTCAATTAATGAAGATGCAAACCCAGTTCAGTCAAAACCAACTTCAAGAGAACAACAACACTAGAGCTGGAAGCCTACCTAGTGACACTCAAAACAACCCAAGAGATGATAAGGGGAAGTGTAAAGAAGTGAATGCGGTTTCGTTGAGAAGTGGAAAGAAGCTACCAGAGAAAGTAGCTAAGGAGAAAAACACCTCACAAGGTGAAGCTAGTCAACCACCACAAGAAGAAATTCCTCAAGATGATGAGTTGGCTAGGGAAAATGAAGCAACACCAAGTGATAGCAACAATGAGGAGGTCACTAAGAAGAAATGGTCCGAACATGTCCCTCCACCACCTTTTCTGAGCCGGTTGTATAAAAAGCACCAAAGGGAACAATTTGAAAAGTTCATGGAAATCTTCAAGAAGCTCCATATTAACCTTCCCTTTGCCAAGACTCTTAAGCAAATGCCACATTATGTGAAGTTCATGAAAGACACATTGACAAGGAAAAGAAAATTCATTGACCAATAGACGGTACAACTTACCAAGGAATGTAGTGCCATTATTCAAAAGAAGCTTCCGGAAAAAATGGAGGATCCAGGGAGTTTCACAATCCCTTGCACTATAGGAAACAATTTCTTTGGCCGTGCTCTTTGTGATCTTGGTGCAAGCATAAACTTAATGCCCTTCTCGGTGTATGAAAAGTTGGGATTAGGAGAATGTCAACCAACATCGATCCTTCTACAATTAGCGGATTCTTCAAAAAGAAGACCAAGGGGAGTGATAGCGGATGAGTTGGTAAAGGTAGACAAGTTCATCCTATCCGCGGACTTTGTCATCCTTGACATGGAAGAAGACCGAGAAATCCCAATTATTTTTGGAAGACCATTTCTATCAATGGGTGAAACCGTGATAGTTGTGAAAAAGGGGGAGTTATCCATGACCATTGAAGGGGAGTCCATAAAATTCAACGTTTTGAAGGCAATGAGGTACCCGGTTGAAGATGAGGATTGTTATAGAATTGAAGTCAAAGAAGAGCAATTCGACTACTCACTACAAGGGGTGAGATGCACTTGAAGGGGCATTATTCAATGCTAGTGAAAATGTTTCCAATGAGGTAAAATCTCTAATCCATGATCTAGATTTCTCACCCATTGTAGAGAATTGTGTTTTTGAGCAAGTGAGGTCCTCATAACCAATCAAAACCTCAATTGAAGAACCACCTACCTTGGAGCTTAAACCCCTTCCAAGTCACTTGAAGTACGCCTACCTTGGAGATAACGCCACATTACCGGTCATCATAGCTGCAGATTTGGATGAAAATCAAGAAAGGAAGCATATACAAGTCCTCAAATTACACAAGGAAGCATTGGTTGGACTATAGCCGACATCAAGGGCATTAGTCCATCTATTTGCATGCACAAGATACTAATGGAGGAGGATTTCAAACCCACCATAGAAGCACAAAGGCGGCTCAATCCAAACATGAAGGAAGTGGTCAAGAAGGAGATACTAAAACTCCTCGACGCAGGTATAATCTATCCAATCTCTGATAGTGCATGGGTGATTCCGGTACAATGTGTATCGAAAAAATGGGGAATTACGGTGGTAGAAAATGAGAGCAATGAATTGATACCTACAAGGGTAGTGACTGGTTGGAGAGAATGTATAGACTATAGAAAACTCAACAAGGCTACTAGGAAGGATCATTTCCCTCTCCCTTTCATAGATCAAATGCTTGATAGACTAGATGGACATGAGTATTATTGCTTCTTAGATGGGTACTCGGGCTACAACCAAATAGCTATGGACCCACTAGACCAAGAGAAAACCACATTCACTGCCCCTATGGCACCTTCGCTTCTCAAAGGATGCCTTTTGGTCTATGCAGTGCACCTACCACTTTCCAACGTTGCATGATGTCTATTTTCTCAGATATGGTTGAGCAATCGATAGAGATATTCATGGATGACTTTTTGTTTTTTTTGAATAAATGTTTATGATTGTTTGAAAAATTTGGAAAGAGTTTTGATGAGATGTAAGGAGACTAACTTAGTGCTAAATTAGGAAAAATGCCACTTGATGGTGAAGGAGGGCATTCTACTAGGCCACAGAGTCTCTAGAAAGGGGTTACAAGTAGACAAGGCAAAAATTGAAGTCATAGAGAAGCTACCACCACCTACTTCAGTTAAGGGTGTGAGGAGTTTTTTAGGGCATGCGGGGTTCTATAGGAGGTTTATTAAAAAAATTTCTCATATCACAAAACCTCTATGTTCCTTGCTTGAAAAAGAAGTTCCTTTTTGCTTTGATGATTCTTGTTTATAAGCATTTTAGGTTTTAAAGGAGAAGTTAATTTCGACTCCAGTTATCATCTCACTAGATTGGTCCTTACCATTCGAATTTATGTGTGATGCAAGCGATTACGCGGTAGGGGCGGTCTTGGGGCAAAGAAAGGAGAGAGTGTTCCATACAATCTATTATGCAAGCAAGACCTTGACCGGAGCTCAATTGAACTACACTACAACCGAAAAGAAGCTCTTGGCGGTTATTTTCTCTATGGACAAGTTTAGGCCCTATTTGATTGGATCTAAGATTTTAGTGTATACAGATCATGCCGCCATTCGCTATTTGATGGAAAAGAAGGACACCAAGCCTAGGTTGATCCGGTGGGTGCTTCTACTTCAAGAGTTTGATTTGGAAATCAAGGATAAAAGAGGGACCAAAAACCTTGTAGCCGATCACCTTTCTAGGTTGGAGAACAGGAGCAAGGATGAAGGAATAATCAAGGAAACATTTACGGATGAGCAGCTCTATGCACTTAAAAAAATTCAAGATCCTTGGTATGCGGATTTGGTGAACTACATTGTGTGCGGGATTGTGCCGGAAGAACTTTCCTACCATTAAAAGAAAAAGTTCTTCCATGAAGCATAGAAGTACGTTTGGGATGAGCCGTATTTATTCAAGAGAGGGGCGGATCAACTCCTTAGAAGATGCATCCCAATGGAAAAGACCAATGAGATAATCAAGAGTTGCCACTCATCCAAATATGGTGGCCATTTTACATGTGACCGAACCCAGCAAAAATCCTTCAAGCAGGTTTTTTCAGGCCTTCTCTCTTTAGTGACACTAAATTGTTCATTGCTTAATGTGATAGGTGTCAAAGGATCGGAAACATCTCAAGGAAGCATGAGATGCCTCAAATAGGGATCCTAGAGGTGGAATTGTTCGACATTTGGGGTTTGGATTTCGTGGGGCCTTTTCCCCTATCTTTGGGAAATGTCTACATTTTAGTGGGAGTAAATTATGTGTCCAAGTGGGTAGAGGCAAGTGCAGTGCAAAGAAATGATGCTAAGGCGGTTGAAAAAATCCTCCGAAAGAACATATTCACAAGATTTGGGGTTCCAAGTGCATTGATAAGCGATGGAGGAACACATTTTTACAATCACCGCATAGAAAGGTTGTTGAAGAAGTATGGCGCTCATCACAAGGTCACCACCGCTTACCACACACAAGCAATTGGACAAGTCGAGATATCAAACCATGAGCTAAAGGGGATCCTAGAGAAGATGGTTGGGAGCTCTAGAAGGGATTGGAGTACAAAACTTGATGATGCTCTTTGGGCATACTGTACCGCATTCAAGACCCTAATTGGCATGTCCCCATTCAAGTTGGTCTACAGGAAGAGTTGCCATCTTCTGGTGGAACTAGAACACAAAGTATTTTGAGCGAAAAAATTTCTAAATTTTGATTTGGCAAAGGCGGGAGAAAGGCGAATGCTCCAATTGGAAGAGATGGAGGAGTTTAGGAATGACTCCTATGAAAACGCTAGAATCTACAAAGAGAAAACCAAGAAATGGCATGATAAGATGATTCAAAGAAGAAGTTTCCAACCAGGACAACAAGTGCTATTATTCAATTCAAAATTGAAGTTGTTTTCCGGAAAGCTAAGATCAAGGTGGTCGGGTCCATTCACAGTTAACCAAGTTTATCCATCAGGAGCAGTGGAAGTGAAAGATGAGAGAGATGGAAATTTTTTCACGGTTAATGGTCAGTGCCTGAAAGTCTATCAAGGAGGTGACACTTCATGGAAGGCAGTTCACTTCCTTGATGATCCATAGAGTGGTTATTCGTCGAGCTTAACGACGTTAAACAAAGCCTTGTTGTGTTATTAATTTTTTTTCACCCCAATTTGAGACCCTTTGAGTTAAATAATAGAGGTAAAAAGTGGAGAAGGAGATGATGGTTTGAAAGGGCAAAAGGCATGATTTCCAGCTGATTCAAGGGTCTGGGCATTCTGGTCCACGGCCTGGTTAGGGAACCAGGGCGCCTAACAGGACGCAAAAGAAGAAAATCAGGTAATTTCCAGTCCCCACGCCCTGGTCATATAGACCAGACCACCAACCAGGGCGTACAGTGGAGTCAGGGGATACAGTACCACTTTTCGTTCCCTAGTCAGGGTCCCAGTCACGTAGACCAGGCCGCTAACCAGGGCGCTTTAAGGCATACGGTACCAATTTTAGCGCCCTAGTGCGTGCCCTGGTTACCTAGACCAGGTCGCGGACCAAGGCGCCATTTGACCTAAGGTACCAAAATTTCCGCCCTGGTTGGCGCCCTAGTCATTTGACCACGACGCCAACCAAGCCGCGAAAATTGACGCCAGAGGTTATGATACCATTTTTCGTGCCCTGGTAGTGCCCTGGTCACCGCGAACTAGGGCGCCCAAGTACTAAATTCCCCAATTTTAAGAGTTCGCGCCCTGGTCAAGGCGACTAGGGCACAGACCAGGGCACCGACCAGGGCGCCCAGTCGTGGCTGATAAAAGAAATTTCGGTCATTTCAAAACATAACACACATAACACGCAACCCTATCTCGCTCTATGACTTCCGACCACCATCCAAGGAGAGAGTAAGTCGAGCTAATCTTCCCGGATCAACACACCCACTCCCGGTCCTTCATTTTTCCTTGATTTCTATCCACTCTCAAGGTATGTACACCTAAACCCTAACTATGTCAACTTGGGGATTTTGTATAGGAATAAATCTGAAGGTTCCCATTGTACATGCTAAGTTTATTGTCGATATTATGCTGTTTTTGTTTGATTATAAAACTTGTGCCTTGAATAATGAGAGTAAGAATGGAGTGTTTGTTATTGATGTGCTTAATGGGATGTGTTGAAACATACTACCGCTATGCAGATAAACTTTAGTTTGAGATACGTTTATTGATGCTAGTAGAGGAGGTTTATGAACATTTGAATTTTAGATGAAATTTAACTATTGATTTTGGGATGCTTTTCATGAATATGTGATATGGAGTGGAGTATATGTGTGCTTGGCATGTCTTAGCATGAACGTAGAAAAATTGAATGGTTGACACTTTGCTTCTGTTATTTGAGAAATCACATTCGTTACTACATTGGTTATTGTCATGTAAAAGTTTATGGTTGTGTTGTGTATGATTACAACTTGCTGCTCTGTTACAGTTTGATGAAATTATCATGTGAAGGTCGCTTTTTGTTACTCTAAGCGATATAGTTTTTTATGACTTGCTGATGTTGCTCTATTATAATTGATGATTTTCTTTGAGTAGTTACTAGTATTGTGTCAAAGTAGTTACTCGTATCTCTTGGCTGTCAAGATGTTGCTGGAACTAATGTTTATGCTTGAGATGGTTATAAAATAGCTGTTGATTTGTTGAAGTTGGATGTTTAGCCATCAGCTTTATGCTTATATTTGCAGAGTTCTGGTTGAGTGAAGATTTTGCTGCTGAAATGCTGCTAAAATTTAGGCAAAATCTTATTAGATTGGCTGCAATGAGATATATCCCCTCGAGCTTATTCAGTTTGATGTTTTATTTCAGATTGTTCGTTCTGAAGCTTGTGGATCAAAAAGTTGAAAGAAGGACAAAGAAGAAGCGAGCAAGAATTATGCAAGGAAGAAAAGAGTTGAAATAATACGCTTTGCTTGGAAAATCACTTCTGAAGTACCACTGGAGCAAGAAAGGGCACTGGATTTTGATGAGCTTAGGGAGTAGCGTGACACCATTATCCAGCCGGTTGTGGATCTACATGGTTGGGAGAAGGTACTTTCAATGAAGGGGCAATATAATATGAGCTGGGTGACTGAATTCCTAGTAGCAAGACACCCGGATGATTTCGTGGATGGAAAGGGGGTGATTGTGAGAAAAAAGAAGGTCAAGTTCACTCTTAAAGCGATAAATGAGTTCTACGGGATAAGAAGCTTCAAGAATGACCCCAACTACCAAAATGGGTTCCCGTTCCACAACACTCCCGAGGAGAACATCACGGCAGACTTCGTCCATGAATTAAGAGCTTATCCGATGGAGCCTTGGGTTTTGGGAAGTAGCAAGGTGAATCACCATGAGCTGACATGCAAGATGACCTTCTGGAATCTGGTTCTGAGGCACAACATCCTCCCCTGTTAGAAAATCAAGAACTCTCTCCTCTCAACACAAGAGTTCTGAAACGCATAGCAAATGATCTACCTTTCGACTTGGGGGAGATTTTGTGCCAACACTTAAGAGAATAATACCTAAAGCATAACTTGGGACACATCATTTTCCCCCACCTCATCACCGCTTTGTGCAAGCTAGCAGGGGTTAGAGAGGAGCCTAATGATGAATATGGGTACTCGGGAAGAGATATCAGGAAATGGGATTGAGATCAGGTTATGAGATAAAGAGACGAGAGAGCATATGAAGCAGAGGGCACCTGGACCTTGTAGAAGAGAATTAAAGCATCTTCGAGCAGAAGAAGCAGTAGAAAAGGTTGCAACTAGAGTTGTTGAGCAGCAGATGGTGCCATTCCAGCCAACCTCAGAGGAACAGGAGTATCGTCAGAGCTTACATCACCATACTCCACCTCCTCAGAGTCATTACCAATAGCCTCCGCCTCAGCAGAGCCACTTCACCACTGATTAGTTTGGTACTCTCACTGGTGTGCTCTCTTCCATACAGGCACAATAAATTTGCTTTTTATAAGCGCAAGGATCAGAGATTGGAGAGGTTAGAAGATAAGGTGGATAACCATGGCCAAAACATTGACATGCTTCGCACTCAGAGGGATAGCTGGACTGCATTCTAGCATGATGGACCACAGCAGTACACTCCACAGCCTCCACCAGCCTCCATCTCAGCACCAGGAGAGAACTTTGGAAAGGGAAAAGCAAATATGGATTACGAGCAGTAGAGCTTCGTTTATGGTTGTCCCTTTCCTCTTTATGCTTACAGGATATTCATTGTTTTTTATTACTTTGCTTTTGTTGGATATTTTGTTATCTTGGGATGTTTTTGTTATTGCTAGATATTTTGTTGTTTTGGGTTGTTTTGGCTATTTAAAACTTGGATGGTGGAGTTGTTTTCTTTTATATGATGGGAGTGTGAGGTATTTCTATTCTATTTCAACATTGAAGACAATGTTATGTTCAAGTTGGGGGTGGTGTACACATGTACTAAGTGTAGCATCTCATAGCATTGCATTTTTCATTTTTGCATTCCATAGGTGAATGTTTTACTTTGTGAATAGGTGTTGCATCATAGCATTTCATAGCATTGCATTCCTTATTTTTCATTTTGTAAATAGGTGTTAATTGCATTGCATTTGTGAATAAGGGTTTCAATTTGCTTCTATAAATAGGTCTTCACTCATATAGGTGTTGCATAAAAAAATTTAAAAAAAAATCTAAAACCGCCCATTTTGCAAAAATTCGCAGCAGTGCTTTAATGAACACGAGCATATGATTTTCAATAAAGGGCTTGCATCATGGCAATTAGAATCCACTAAAAAAAGAATCTCATTTTTAATCTAGAAAGCACCAAAAAAGGAATCCTTAGGGAGTAGGTATCGTGGTGGAGATTACATGGAAATATTTTGAAACGCAATCCACAATTTTTGTTGAGAGGATATTTATTTCTACAATTCCATACACATTGTCACCATTCATTCATTTAGAGACCCCATTTAGAGTTGTATGAAGTTCATGGGCATTCCTTAAGTGTGTGGGGGCATCGATTGAGTCATAAGTTGCAATCAACCCAAGTCAAGGTAGCAATTTGGGCATTGTGAGTGAGTGACACCCAAAGAAAATTGTCTAATTATCCTTTCATCCCCCCTAATTGAGAGAAAACCAAACCAACTTACAACTCATTCTTTCCTTATCCTAACCATTTCTAGCATTTTATGATTATTGGGCTCTTGTGTAAGGAATTTTGGAGGATTGTTACAATGTGGTTGGGGGTAGTTGGGTGAATTTCTATTCGGAGGTTAGCAATGTTTCACAAAAAAAAGGTGAAAAGTGAAAAATGCCAAAGTTTAAGTCTTTTCAACTCCTCCATTAAGGCCACTTAATGGTTTAAAGGCTTGTGTCATGCACTGAATGTCACCGGGTGGCCCATGAAAGTGGTCTTTTCATTTAAGTCTAACATTTGGAGAAAATAAGTATGTTGTGTCTCATTCTTCTTTTCAACTTGCTCGGGGCGAGCAAGAGTTTAAGTTGGGGGTATTTTGATATCTATTATATTGTTCATAAACTTAGACTATATTTAGCCACCTTTTAGCTTGAATTAGTAGCTATTATGATCCAATTATCGATTATTTCAGGATCAATGGTCAAGTAGTCAAAACGAAGAAAAATCTAGATAGAAAGCTATACATTCGAGCGGAAGGAAGTTCAAGCATTCAAGGAGAGCAGAAAATGAGAGAAACAAAGGCCAAGGATGATCTCCGCGCCCTGGTCCGCACCCTGGCTACACATGACCAGGCTGCCAGCATCATGACCAGGGCGCCAAAATTGGCACCGTAGGTTAACCGCGTCCTAGTCCGCACCCTGGCTACACATGACCAGGTCGCCAACATCTTGACCAGGGCGCCAGAAATGGCACCGAAGCCTTGTCCATGCCTTGGCCCGCGCCCTGGAACCCCTGACCACGCCGCCAGAAATGGAATCACAAGTATCACCGCGCCCTGGCTTCTCTTGCCAGGCCACCCAAGAAGTTGAACAGACTCCGTGCCCTGACTGGCGCCCTGGCTTCTTATGCCAAGTCGCCGACCAGGGCGCCCAGACGCAAAAAGTGATGGTTTTTGGCTTTCTTGAAGGGTAATTTTGGGAGAAAATTCCTAGGGTATAAAAAGAAAGTGATAGGGTTTTTGAAGGATTTTTTGCCTGGACTACCTAGAGGCTAGAGTTGGGAAATTGTGGAAGCTAGAGAAGAGGAGAAGAACTCTATCTACAAAGACCTACCAAGAGAGAAGTGTTCAAGTTCTTGAAGGGATTCAACTTCAATCATCAAGTCGTCATCTTTCTTTGGGTTTAGTTGTTCCCTAACCCTATTATGTCCCTCTTGTGTAGAGCTTCTGTTAGTAGAGTAATGAATAGCTAAAACTTTTGTGGGGTTCTTTGACCCTTAGCTTTTCTGATTATGTTATCCTTGAAATTGAATGAATAATGTTTCTTATCAATTTCACATGAATTTGTCCTTAAAGCTTGTAGAGCTTGATCAACTCTTACTTGTCTTATTGGTATAAGCTAGCTTGGAAGAATAGCTAATGTTAGAATTAGGTTCATGTGCCTTAATGAATAGTTGCTTAAACATAAGAATTAGGAATTAAAGAATTGGTGATAGAGAACTTCATGAATTATCCTTACACTAAGTGACATAAGTGTGGAATAAGGTAATTAAGCTACTTGTGTGGAAGCATTAAGTAGTAATTAATCTTGAGATTATTTGGTAACAATTGACATTTTTGGATGACATGATTGCATTAGCAAGGACATAGGAACCCGTTCTTACCCATTTTCAATCTATTTAGTCAAGACAATAGTTTAGTAATCCTAATTATTCCTAACTTCATTAATTTAAGATATCTTGCTTAGTTGAATCAATTGGTTAATCGTTGCTCTAGCACGTCAATCCCTGTGGATCGATTTTTATTACTTGACGACATAGTGTACACTTGCACTAAACTATTAGGAAAAATATTAACGTCAGCCCGCATAGTAAAAAAATTCGTGCGAGTTGATCCATTTAATAATAGGAAAATACTTTATGTACAAACAAATGTGTATAGACAGTGTACATACACATTTACTTTACACTTTTACCATTTTTAAGGGGAGCGAATGAATGAGGAAGATATTGATCAAGAAGAAAGAGAATGAATAAAAAAAATTAAGAGAAGTATTAAATTTTTAAAACGGTGGAAGAATATAAGGATTTTTCTATCTTGCTGGGAAGGTAACAATACCTTTAAATCACTTACCTTTAATTTTGTTGATTTCGTTGACTTTCCTCACTTAATCAACTAAAGCAATGGCTGAGATTAAGAAACAACGTTGCTTAAGATATCAGGACCCTTAATTAGTTCTTTCATTGATGTAACAATATATATTTTATTATCTATATTCTCATCGCGCGTATATATATATATATATTAAATTCTATCTATATTATTCTATAATATTTAATATATAAAAAAAAAAATTTAAAAATAAACTAAAACTTGTTATTTAAAAAAAAAAAATATAAAATTATAATAATATATATAAAGTTTAGATATTGAAAAAATAAAAAAAATAAAAAAAAAAATATTAAATTTAAAAAAAATTATGATTTTATGGAATAGTAAATAATGTCAAAAAGTACTATATTATAAGTTATATATATATATATATATATATATATATTAGTTTAGATGGACTATTATTTAAAAAATATATTAAATTAGTTTACATATCAAATTTAATTTAAAAATTAAAAGTAATTTATTAATTTAAAAATTAATGTGATTTTTCTTTTCTACAATATTATATTTTCAATTTTAAAATAATCTCACTCTTCTTTTAAAAAATTAAATTGATTTTATTTTAACATTGATTCATATGTGAAATAATGATTTATTATTTATTTATTATTTTTTATAGTATATAATTGTGGATTTAATCCAAACAAAAATCTTAATATTTTTAAGTTAATTAATAAATATAATATATCTTATTATTTTAATCTTGTTAAAACTTATTAAGTCGATCTTTATAATTTATTTATATTTAATTTATTTAGTAAATTTTATTAATATTAATTTATTTAAATATATTTTATTTTTTTTAACTTTATCATTTTTATTCAAATATTTTAAATACATATATGTATTTGTTAAATGCCGCATTTCTTCCAAATTTTACCTTACCATACTTGTATTTTATCCAAATTCACTTAAAATTGTATTTTATCCAAATTCACTTAAAAAGTAAATTTTATTCGATATATATTATTTATAGATTAGTTTTTTTTAATTTTATAGTTATCACTAAGTTGTTGTCTATTGAATTAATTATTTAAAACAGAAATATATAATTACATAATTATCTTTAGATTATAAATAGAATATAAAGATAAAATATAAATTTATTAAATTAAATTTAAAGATAATTACATTTATTAATCATGCAATTTTTGTCTTGCAGACTTATTATACTAACTAATATATAATTTAATTAAATATTAATTTTAAATTTATACTAATGTTATTATCCATAATTATAATATCTTTATTCTAATTTAAAACTATTTTTTAAATTCACCACTCAAAAAATATTATTTAGTAAACAATATAAATTACATATTATATGTATAAACACATGAATATAAATAAAATGAGAATATAATTCTTATATTTTTTTTATTTAAATTTAAATTGAAATATATTACTGTTTATTTACAATTACATGACTTTAACAATGAAGTTATAGTTGAGTTTAGAAATATTCTTGAATCGACATAAAATGGAAGAATATATATATATATATATATATATATATATATATATATATATGAGAAAAAGAGAATTATGAAATAAAGAAAATATCATAAAGAAATATTGAAGTGAATTGACAGAAGACAATATATAGGGTAGGTAATAAATTAGTGTAGTGGTTGTAGTTGAATAAGAATTAACTTTAAAGGTTATAAATATCAGTTATAATTATTTTTTTTTTTAAATCTAATATTATTATTGTTTAAGAAAAAGAAATAAAAACCCTAAACCTTAATTAAAATGAATGATAAAAATCTTTAAAATATGAAAGACGGTTAATGGAAAATTTTAGTTAATTTATGATTTTGATTTGTAAATGATGTCATCATTAGAGTTATCGTTATCATCTACTTAATATCCATAATTGATATTTTAGTTAATATAGAATTTTGATTTTTTATGTTATAATTATTTAAATATTACATAATTAATAAAAATGTGATGTTCTCAATTTATTTTTTATTTAAATTAAAATGATTTACAATATATTGTTTTTTTTAATGTAAATAAAATTTTATCTAGTATAATTAACTTTATATTTGATAATTTTTGAAATTTTATTTATATATTAAAGATTAAACCAATAAATATTGGTAAAGGTATAAATCTTGATATAAATTCAGCTCTATTACATAGTTGAGATAAATTAGAATATAAAATATATTTTTTTCCAATTTAATCAATTTGGATAGAAAAATAAGTAAATATATATATATTAATTTCAATTGTAATCAAATTTAAAATTGATCTCGATATATTAAAACTTTTAATATGAATATTGTTTAGTAATTAAATTTTATATATATATATTATTATATATATAATTTTATTATAAAATTGTTAAAATAAAAGATAGACTAATTAGTGCTTATTTAATTTTATATTTACTATAAAGTTATTGTTGAGTGAATTTAGAATTATTTATATTAATAGTTAATAGAATAAATATAATAATATTATAATATCCTGTGGAAATATTATATGTATATATTGATAATATTAATTATACATATATATTATTTTTAAATTTTAAAATATATGAAGATAAATATAGAATTAAAATTATATTTATCAAAATAGAGATATACAAATCAACAATCAAAGACCGTTGACGGAGAATTTTAGTTAATATACGACTTTAAAGAATTGTGGAATTCAGCGATTATGAGAAAAGAAATGAGGAGGTTAAGTTAGATGAATAACCATATGTATATATAGTGGTGGAGAGAAAATTGATTTGGAATAGAATTTCAAGATATAACACAGATAAACATGAATGTAGGTATTTATTTTTATAATTTAAATTTATTTTGAAATTAATTCATCTGAATTTTAATTTTTAAAAACTTATCAATTTATTATTTAACTTAATTTTAATTTATAAAATAATATAAGATTTAAATATGATATATATTATTTTAAAAAATAAATTTTTAAAGACAATTATTGTCTAATTAAAACAAAGCTATTGTCTTGATTGGATATTGTCCTGATACTTTTCTGCTTTTATATATATACACTAGATAGTACCCGTGCGCTGCGCACCTTAAATTTAATAATGAATATTGAAATATTAAAATTATAGTAATCATTAAATTTAATTATAATTATATATATAAATATAATAATTTTGATAAATAATAGTAAAAAAAAACCATTTAGATACAAAATAGAAATAAAATATTATTAAATTTATCGGTGGCAAATTGTGTCACTGTGTCATGTCGAGTTCAGCCCAATACTAATATTATTATGGTTTAAGAAAAATAAATAAAATAATTACATAATGAATTATTATAATAGTTGTAGTTGAATTAGATTTAACTTTACAAGTTATAATTATAAATTATAATTATTAAAAAGATAATTACTTAATATTATTATGGTTTAAGAAAAACAAATAAAATAATAATGTAATGAATTATTATAATAGTTGTAGTTGAATTAGATTTAACTTTATAGGTCATAATTATAAATTATAATTATTAAAAAGATAATTACTTAATATTATTTTGGTTTAAGAAAAATAAATAAAATAATAACGTAATGTGTTATTATATTAGTGGTAGTTGAATTAGATTTAACTTTATAGGTTATAATTATAAATTATAATTATTAAAAATATAATTAATTAATATTATTATGGTTTAAGAAAAATAAATAAAATAATAACGTAATAAGTTATTATAGTAGTTGTAGTTGAATTGGAATTAACTTTATTAATTATAATTATAAATTATAATTATTAAAAAGATAATTACCTAATACTATTATGATTTAAGAAAAATAAATAAAATAACAAAGATGAATGAGGTAGAATTACTAGTAAAAGCAATTGGTGGAGAATTTTAGTTAAAACATAACTTTGATATGTAAATGACATAATCCTTACAATTGTTGTAATCATGTAGTACAATTGTTGTAATCATGTAGTACAATACGATATTTTAATTAATATAGGACTTTGATTTATGATATTATCATTATAATTGGGATTATATTTGTTTAAATATTATATAATTAATAAAAAAAAGTGATGTTTTCAATTTATTTTTTTTATTTAAATTGAAATAATTTATAGTATATTATTTTATAATATAAATATAAGATTTTCTAATATAATTAACTTTATATTTTGTAATTTTTGAAATTGTATTTATATGATAATTAAATTTATGAAATTAAAGATTAAACCAATAAATATGAAAAGAAAAAGGTATAAAAGTTTATATAAAATTCAACTCTATTAGATAAGTTTGAATATAAAAGATTTTTTATTTTTCAATTTAATCAATTTGGATATTTGGAATAAACAAAAATAAATAAATTTATATTTGAATTGTAATCAAATTTAAAATTTATCTCGGTGTATTTCAAATTTTAACATACGACTATTGTTTAGTAATTAAATTATATATATATATATATATAATGAAATGTTAGAACTCATATTAATCATGACATGTGTTAGGATGCCTTGAATCATAAGGAATCCTAAATTACTTGATTCACTAGGAAT
This sequence comes from Cardiospermum halicacabum, assembly GCA_031304145.1. Taxonomy (NCBI): domain Eukaryota; kingdom Viridiplantae; phylum Streptophyta; class Magnoliopsida; order Sapindales; family Sapindaceae; genus Cardiospermum; species Cardiospermum halicacabum. Next base: position 5,425,819 of record CM062392.1, read on the forward strand.
CCTTTTTTGGAAGGAATTTCTATTTTGGTTTTTGGATCTATTTCCTATTTGCTAGTTTTCCTAATTTGAGGAGATTTGTTTTTCCCAATTGTTATGGTTTACTTTTCCTTATTGGAAAGAAACTATTAGGAAAGTGGGTTTTGTGATCACTATAAATAGAGGCGTCTCACAAAGAATAAAGCATCCAGTTCTAAAGAGAATTTCACATTGTGAGTGTGGGAAACACATTCGAGAGTTAGGGGTTTTAGTTTGGTGCCTTGGGTTGTGAGATTTGAATGTAGCCTTTTGTGGCTATTTTGTGTGATATCTTGTAATCCCTTTGATCATTATAGTGGATTGTTATTCTCTTCCTTCGTGGAGTAGGCACATTGCCGAACCACGTTAAATCTCTTGTGTCTCTTTCTACTTTCCATACTTTGTTGTTCTGTTTCTACTCTGGTTGGTGCTATTCTGTCTCCTCTATTCCTAACAAACTGGTATCAGAGCATAAGTTGGGTTTAGTCATGGCATCAACATCATCAACAAAGTTTGATATCGAGAAGTTCGATCAAAACATGAGTTTCGCTATGTGGAAAGTCAAGATGAAAGCAATTCTAACACATCATGGATTGCAGAAGGCGCTTTTGAAGAAAGAAGAATTTCCCAAATCGTGGGATGAAGAGAAGATGATGGAGATAGATGAGAGAGCATTATCCATGATCCAATTGTGTTTGTCTAATGAGGTTCTGAGAGAGGTTATCGATCAGAATACTGCAAAAGGATTATGGGATAGATTGGAGGCTCTATATATCACAAAGAATCTCACTACAAAATTGATTGCCAAGCATCGTTTACACCCTGTCGATGGCAGAAGGTACGTCCATCAAGTCTCATATTGATGAATTCTCTTCTATTGTAATGGATCTATCTAACATGGACATCAAGTATGAAGATGAAGATCAAGCCCTCATGTTACTTCATTCTCTACCTCCTTCTTTCAAGAACTTAGAGAGACGTTGATCTATAGTAATACTTCTCTAAAGTTGGAAGACGTCAAATCGGCACTTTATTCGAAGGAGTTATTGGATAACCAGATGTCCAAAAACCGAGCAGATCATCCTGCTGAAGGTTTAATGGTTAGAGGAAGACCCGAATCTAGAGAATCTGGTAAAAATCGCTCTAGATCAAAATCAAAGTCCAAGTATGTGGTTTGCCATTATTGTAAGAAGAAAGGACACATCAAAAAGGATTGTTGGACTCTTCAGAAAAAGAATAAAGAAAATAGTCAACAATCAGATAAACCTCCAGAAGCCAGTGTTGTGCAAGATAAGGATGAAGACTGTGATGTCTACACAGTCATTGATGATAATACTAGATCTGATCAAGGGTGGATTCTTGATTCTGCGTGCTCATTCCATATCTGCCGGTAAAGAGAATGGTTCACTTCTTTCGAGGAATCCGAAAGAGGTGTTGTGTTAATGGGCAACGACCAACCTTGTAAAGTTTCTGGTATTGGTTCTGTGAAGATTAGGATGCATGACGGCGTGATTCGAACATTGGTAGACGTTCGGTATGTTCCTGATATTAAGAAAACCTTATCTCATTATCTGCTTTAGATGATACTGGTTGCAAATTCACTGGTGAAGGTGGAGTTCTGAAGGTTAGTAAAGGTGTGCTGGTAGTTATGAAGGCGAAGAAATTTGGTAGGCTGTATTATCTGATGGTCTACTGTTATGGGTTCCGCCTCTGTTTCTTCTACAAACGAAACAGATACTACGAAGTTATGGCATATGAGACTTGGACATATGAGTCAGAAAGGCATGGCAATGCTGAGTAAGAGGGGTCTTTTGGGTGATCGGAATATATCCAATTTGGAGTTTTGTGAGCATTGTGTCTTCGGCAAACACAAACGAGTCAGCTTTAGCACTGGAATACACAAAACTAAAGGTACGTTGGATTATATTCACTCTGATCTTTGGGACCATCACGTGTTGCATCAAAAGGTGGTTCAAGTTACATGATGACATTGATGATTTTTCAAGAAAAGTCTGGGTCTATTTCTTAAAGAATAAGTTTGAAGCTTTTGAGACCTTCAGAGATTGGAAGGCATTGGTTGAAAAGCAGACTGGAAAGAAAGTTAAGCGCTTGAGAACAGATAATGGGTTGGAGTTCTGTAGTGGGGAATTTAATTTATTCTGCAAAAAAGAGGGCATAGTGAGACATCTCACAGTTAGTGGGACACCCCAACAGAATGGCGTAGCCGAACGCATGAATAGAACCCTTTTGGAAAAGGTTCGTTGTCTGCTGAGTAATTCTGGATTGCAAGATTTTTGGGCAGAGGCTGCAGCGACAGCTTGTTACTTGGTGAATCGTTCTCCATCCGCGTCAATTGAGTGTAAGACTCCTGAAGAGGTATGGTCTGGTAAACCTGCTAATTATTCTGAATTGCGGATATTTGGATGTCCTGTCTATGTTCATTCGAACAATGGAAAGTTAGAACCTAGGTCAAAGAAGGGCATATTTTTGGGTTATCCGAATGGTGTGAAGGGATACAGAGTTTGGCTTACTGATCCAAAGACACCAAAATCCATAATTAGCAGAAATTGCATCTTTGATGAGAATACCATGCTTCATCCAAATAAAGGAAAGTGTTAGTTCTGACACTAAGGTGGAGAGTTCTGAGAAGGAGAACAAAAAGATGCAAGGTATTAGGGTGGAGTCTCCATCCGAAAATCATGAAAAGCCAAATGAGATAGAGACTGAAATCATTGCTAGAGGAAGGCCCTTAAGAGAGAGACGAATGCCTTCGAGATTTGATGATTATGTTACCATAGCTTGTGTCGCTGCACAAGAAATCGAAGGATCTGATGACCCAGTCACATATAGTGAAGCCGTCTCGAGTGATGATTCTGGTAAGTGGTTGGTGGCTATGCAAGAAGAGGTGGAGTCTTCATAAAAATAAAACTTGGGAACTAGTAAAGCCTCCTATTGAAAAGAAGATCGTTGGATGTAGATGGGTCTACAAGAAAAAGAAAGGCATACCTGGGGTCGAGAAAGCAAGATACAAGGCACGTTTGGTTGCAAAGGGCTATAGTCAGGTGCAAGGTATTGATTTTAACGATGTTTTTTCACCTGTTGTTAAACATAGCTCTATTCGTGTTTTGCTTGGTTTAGTTGCTATTCATGATCGAGTTAGAGCAACTAGATGTGAAGACTGCGTTTTTACATGGTGAACTTGAAGAGACCATATACATGTCTCAACCAGAAGGTTTGAAGTTGAAGGAAAAGAAGACCATGTTTGTCTACTCAAGAAGTCATTATATGGCTTAAAGCAGTCACCTCGACAATGGTACAAGAAGTTCCACTCGTTTATGATGGTGCATAGTTTCACAAGGAGTCATTCTGATAGCTGTGTGTACTTCAAAAAGTTATCTGATGATTCATATACTATCTACTCTTATATGTCGATGACATGTTAATTGCTGCCAAGAATAAGTCTGAGATCAACAATTTGAAGAATCAGTTGAATGGTGAGTTTGAGATGAAAGATCTAGGAGGAGCAAATAAAATTTTAGGAATGGAGATCAAGCGAGATAGAGCTGCCGGTAAACTCTACTTAACTCAAAGAAGCTTCATAGAGAAAGTTGTTGAGCGTTTTGGGATGAAAGATGCAAAACCGGTAAGTACTCCGTTAGCTTCTCATTTTAAGCTTTCTACTGATTTGTCACCAAAAACTGATGAGGACATAGAATATATGTCACAAGTTCCCTACTCTAATGCTGTTGGTAGTATCATGTATGCAATGGTGTGTACTCGTCCCGATATCGCACATGCTGTTAGTTTAGTTAGCCGTTACATGGCTAATCCTGGAAAACAACATTGGCAAGCTGTGAAGTGGATATTGAGATATTTGAAGGGTACTACTCATGTTTGCTTGGAGTTGGTAAAGACAAAGGGAATGTTTGTTGGTTAAGTTGATTCGGACTATGCCGGTGATCTTGACAAAAGAAGATCGATTACTGGATATGTCTTTACTCTTGGAGGTTGTGCAATTAGTTGGAAGGCTACTTTACAAGCGACTGTTGCTTTGTCAACAACAGAGGCCGAGTATATGGCCATGGTTGAGGCTGTAAAGGAAGCAATTTGGTTGAGAGGATTGGTTGGTGAACTCAGCGAAGATTTGAAGGTGACGGCAGTCCATTGTGACAGTCAGAGTGCGATTCATCTAGCAAAGGATCAAATGTTCCATGAACGCACTAAGCACATAGACGTCAAGTACCACTTTGTTCGAGATGTGATTTCTGAAGGTAATATTACGGTTCAGAAAATTGGTACTGAAAATAATCCTGCTGATATGATGACCAAGTCCTTATCTACAATCAAGTTTAAGCATTGTTTGAGCTTGATTGGAATTTGTGATCGTTAAGATTCCCTTACGGGATACAAGGAAGAGGAAGACAATTCGAAGTCTGTTTATGAGTCAAGGTGAAGATATAATTGATAGTGATCAAAGAAAGAAGATTCAGAAAAGTTGAGGTGATTCAAGTCAAGGTGGAGATTTGTTAGGATGCCTTGAATCATAAGGAATCCTAAATTACTTGATTCACTAGGAATCCTTTTTTGGAAGGAATTTCTATTTTGGTTTTTGGATCTATTTCCTATTTGCTAGTTTTCCTAATTTGAGGAGATTTGTTTTTCCCAATTGTTATGGTTTACTTTTCCTTATTGGAAAGAAACTATTAGGAAAGTGGGTTTTGTGATCACTATAAAGAGGCGTCTCACAAAGAATAAAGCATCCAGTTCTAAAGAGAATTTCACATTGTGAGTGTGGGAAACACATTCGAGAGTTAGGGGTTTTAGTTTGGGTGCCTTGGGTTGTGAGATTTGAGTGTAGCCTTTTGTGGCTATTTTGTGTGATATCTTGTAATCCCTTTGATCATTATAGTGGATTGTTATTCTCTTCCTTCGTGGAGTAGGCACATTGCCGAACCACGTTAAATCTCTTGTGTCTCTTTCTACTTTCCATACTTTGTTGTTCTGTTTCTACTCTGGTTGGTGCTATTCTGTCTCCTCTATTCCTAACAACATGTGATGGATTCACTAATTAAATTAGTGACGTGACGGATCAGCGTGAAATATTCAAATAGCTATCAAAGTTCTTCTTTATTTTTTCATATATATAATATATATTTTTTATCTTTTATAAAAGTATTTGAATTTATTTTTTTCCTTTATCATTTTTATTTAATTTATATAAAATATTATAATTATATTTTTGTTTACAAAATAAATAAATCCAAATATATATTTCAAATAATTTAAACATCTTTTATTATTTATTTTTAATTTAAATTTATTTAAAAAATATATAGTAAAATATAGTATTTTTTTACAGTGTTTAGTGTTTTTGGTAGTGTTTAGCGTTTAGTGTTTTAATCAGTTTTTTATAAATACTATTTGGTAAATTAGCGTTTTAATTATCTAATAATCTTTAAATGACATAAAAGGACATGATATAATAAAGATAATTATTTTTAAATTTAAGACACAACTTGAGAATAAAATTACTATTTTTTTTAATAAGTAATAAAAATAAATAATATATTTATAAAATTCAATTTTTTTTGTCTTTATAAAAAATATATATTTAATTTATTGAATCTAAAATTAAAATAATCAGTTAAAAAATATTTTTTATAAAATAATTTAATAAAAAAAATTGATTTCAAAAGAGTATGGATAAAGATAAAATAGGAAAAATAATTTTAAACTCTTTGATCAAAAACTCTACGTTTCATAAACTCTTTGAAAAACTCTAACTATAAGCGGACAACAAAAACAGAAATTAAATGGTTTTAGAGTTCTGACGGAATCAAAATACTAAACTTTCTTAAAAACATTCCTACCAAACATATATATAACATATGAATTTTAAATAATAATAATAAAATCATTGTATTTTCAATATTCAATTAAAGTCAGACATCAACAATAAACTGAAGTTACAGTTGAACTTTAAAAAAAAAAAGGCTGGATTAGATAAACCGTCTAATAAACTCCTATATTATATGTTATTCTCCTTTCGTCTTTTTTTTTCCTGTATATAAATACACCAGTACAACAACATCAATTTCATATGCGGATGAAATATATAAATTTAAAGAAAAATGAAAACACCACCTATATATTAAATAATAATAATAATAATAATAATAATAAGCATATCAAGAAACATATGATCATAGATGAAGAGTTAATTACCATCCTCCTTTGATATAAATTTTTATGTTGATTTTGTATTTTATCTTAATTTTGCTTCTCTGCAATGAATATCATACAAATATATATTATATAAATCATGACAAGGTGAAAATATATCATATATAAATTGTACAAAGATAAAAAAAAATACCAAGAAACAAAAGATCATAGATGAAGAGTTAATTACCATTCTCCTTTGATATAAATTTTTCGTTGATTTCATACTTTATTTTTCGCTCCTCTGCAATGATTAAAAACAAAAAGAATATCATACAACATATATTATATTAAACATATCAAGAGGTAAATATATCATATATAAATTGTACAAAGATGAAAAAAATACCATCAAAATAAGAATGAAGAAATTAATTGAGAGGAATGGATATATATAGTGAAGAGAATATTGATATGGAATCAAACTCCATCACATAGAAAGATAAATATTCTTAATTTAAATTTGAATTATCTATTTATTAAATTTATATTTATCCGTTAAGTTAGTTGATAATATTATTTCGAAATATATATATATATAATAACATAATTATCATTAAGTTATAAAAATAAAGATAAATATAAAATTATCATACTAAATTTATAGATATTTATTGTCTAATTAATACAAATTTATTGTCTTACCAAATTTTGTCCTGAAACTTTTCTGCTTTTGTATTTATTTATATTATATATATATATATATTTCAAACTTCAATTTGGCAAATCTAATAAATTTAATTAATTAATTATTTGATTTGAAAGTTATATAATTGTGTAAATTTAGGTGAAATAAAAAATACATATCTATTTTAAATATTTATTTGAACTTTTGAACTTATCATATTTATATAATATAGTTCATACTATATTTTAATAGTAATGTGAATGGTGGGTGTGGATTGTTTTGGTTCGGTTTTTCAACCGAATTTAACTGAAGATTTTTTTAATTTTAAAATTACAAAATAAAATAGAATTGAAAATTTGATTCAGTTTCATTCAGTCCTATTTAGTCTAAAATAAAATAAAAAAATTAATGTGATTTAATCAGACATATGAGTACAGATAAAAACCAAACTGAAAAAAATCATGATCTGAATCAAATTGAAAAATAAAAAATTCCTATCCTCAAAGTCAAACCGAATTGAAGTAAAGAATTAAACTGAAATGACTCAAATATACCGGTTCATTTTTAATCGGTCTCAATTTTTTCTCATCCCTAAATAGTGACAAAACAAGCCTTAAGCCTATTTAGGTCTAGAACAATGCGAAAACTAATGGATTTCACTATGAACTTTTATACTCATATTAAAAATATAAATTCATAGAGGTACTAGTAGGAATTTCATTTAAATAGGGTAAGATGACCCATGATGTTTGCCCAAAAAATTAGGGTCATTTGCACTTTTGAACTTTTTTATAAAAAAATTATATTTTTAGATCCACATTATATTTTATATAAAACTAAACTTTTAAATTTATTATTATTATTATTATTACAAAAATATACCAAAATGACCATCTAAAAAAATACCTAGTAGTTTCCCGATATTACATACCAGAAAATAAGCAAAATTGAAGTCTAGTTTTTCGGTGTGTAGTACTGAGAAGTAAAAATTCACTTTCCAGTAGTATACACCAGGAAACAACACTTGAATTTTACCTATTTCATGGTGTGTAATACCGGGAAGCTAAGTTTTCACTTCCTGGTATTACACACTAGAAAACAGACAAAAATCAAGTCTATTTCCTGGTGTATAGTACTATGAAGCGAATTTTTACTTTCCGGTATTACACACCAGGAAGCTGACAAAATTTTGTCTGCTTCCCGGTAGTACATACCAGGAAAGTTATTATTAGTGTTTGGGTTGAAAGTTATCTTTGATAGCTTTCAAAAAATTTTAAACTCTGTTATCAAACACACATTTTTTTAATCTAAACGCTAATTGAAACGTTAATTGAAAATTTTTTTCCAAACACACTTATAGACCCTTACACTATACACAAGGAGCAGAACTGAAAATATCAATCATCCATAAAAATCACTCAATAAAGATTTACATCAGTAAAAATCACTTAATAGAGGTACTTTGTCAATGGATTCCTCTGAAATATTGATGATTAAGTGCATCCACAGCCGTTATCCTCTTCCGAGGATCTAGGCAAAAAAGTCTATGGAGGAGATCCATGCCGGAAACTCTAATCATGGAATGAAATGATTTCTAAAAAATACATCAATTTAATTAGAATGATTGACTATACAAAATAACTTAATGTATTTAAGTTCAAAACTCATCCTGGTGGTTGAATACACTGTATTATTCTTCAGTTTAAAGTCATTATAGCCCTGGAATTTAGAAACTCTGACCAAATGTAATATCCAAAAAATTTTAATAAGCGTTGATGTATCCCTTCCTCTTCTATCTTTCCATAAAAAATATCACATGACTGTATGACGTGCAAGAACAGACGACCTGCCCCCCGAGATCAACAACATTTATGATACTTTCCGCTTTTAATAGCTCTGCAGGAGCTTTTGCTCTGGATTCCTACATAATAAGAATATATCATCATATAATGTTATTATTTATAAAGAATCTAAAAATAAAAAGTAAAAACAACAAAGCGCTCAAGGATTAATGTAATATCTGAGGGAGGGGAATTCCCCCTTTAATTTTTAGATGTCCTAAAATTTCAAAGATTTTTTTAAAGATCAAGCACTATGTTTTCTGCTCTGACGTCACAACAACAATTCCCCACTCGTGATAGTGACTTAGAGCTTGAAGTGTGATTGCATTATTGTCTTCAAAATAAAATTATACATTTATAAATATCTATATATATATATATGTATATATATATAAATATATGCACTTAGGGAGGGAATGAGGGTTGGGGGAGGTGCATGACCCCCAAGCTTTTGAAATATTATTATTTTCATATTAAAAGATGACATTGAAATGCTTGTGGCAAGAGGATCCATTTACTCTTCCTGTCAAGTGTTCAATTTTATAAAAAATTTCAATAAATTATAACAGTATATAATTTATAAAATATATAAATATTAAAAAATTTATAAAATATTAAAATTTAATAGATATAACGGTATTTAATTCATATTATATATATATTTGAAAATTTATTAAAATATGTCTTATTAAGATATATATTCCAATGAATTATAAATACATATAATTTATGCTATATATTTTTAAAAGTATATTAAAATAGATTAAGATATTTAAATAAAAAAATATCTTCATAGTTTTGATTCATTATGATTTCTAATGTAATATTTTACTCATGAGAGAGTCGTATATTTTTATTATTTTTTAAAAAAAGATGTCATTTAATCATCTTAGCAGCCTGATATGGAAAATTTTGTAAATTATATTAATATTAATTTATACCACTTTAGAAAAATTATTGAAATATATTTTATAATAATAATAAAATTCTAATACATTATAACAATTTACTTTTTAAAAAATTAAATTATAATAATATATAACTCATACAATATATATTAAAATTTTCATTAAAATTTATCATACTATACCACGAGGCGCACCCCGCCTTCTTTTCGGCCCCCCTCTGCAATTATTCCTAGCTCCGTCCCTGTATGCACCAATGAATAGCAATGAGACATCTAATGAAGTTGGTATTGTCGAACAGTCAAGCTCACGCCTGCCTGCTCATGATTGTGAAAAACTCGTGATCGTATGGTCATCAATAGTGACCATGCCCACGCGGGCATGAGCCGCCTGCAGATTTTTATGTTAATTTGGACTGTGACCGCCCTTATCCACAAAAGTCCGTGATTTTACGGTCATTAATATGATGACCATGTCCGCCTATAACCGTATGGTCACGAGCCCAAATTCGAAACTCCTAACCGAAGTTGAGGGGTTCATTTTCTAATGTTTTTAGAGAGAAAAGCCAGGGTTCATTTTCTAATGTTTTTAGAGAGGAAAGTCGGGGTTCTTTTTCTAATGTTTTTAGAGAGGAAAGCCGAAAATAGGTAATATTGGGATGGAGATCTAAACAGAATAAAAGTTCAGATATGATGGTGAAAGGCGGTGGCCAATATCAGAGGAGGAATACTCTATGGTGGTGTGATTTATGCAAAAGAAATTTGTTGCAGCAAGTCTAACACAAATGCTATAAAAATTTACTATGGATATTTACTCAAAAACACACTACAAAGAAAATGAGAAAAATAAACAACATAAGAATTTACGTGGTTCGATCAAAACCCATTTAATCCATGGGTGCCCAGTCAATCTTGTTTCTTATCTCATTCTTAAAGTATAGGTACCATCAAAGTTTACAAACTAGATGTTTTATTCACTCTATATCAGTTTTCAGAAAATCACCATAAAAAATAACTACTTTTTTTTCACATTTTATTATAGTTACACAGTGCTTTTTTTCCTCCATTTTATTATGGTCACACAGTACTTTTTTTCCAATTTAATTATGTTTACACACTAACCGTGAAATAATAAGGATATTAATTCTTCCACGGCAGTATAAATTAAAATCATTTGACCACCCGACTGGGTAAACTAAAGAGATTTTCCGCCAAAAGATGAAGCATACAAGTCATCGTCTCATCAACTTCTTTGTAATCTTGATTCTATGTCAAGCTATCAACTATAATTCTACATATCTATTAGGCACAGAATATGTAACGTCTTGATTTTGGGGCTAAATGATTTTTGTAATTTTGAATCGATTTGATTTCTGATATGTGAACGTTCTTTTGTGATGTTTGATTTGTGAACGTTCTTAAGAAATCTATCAATATTCAGTTAAAAGCATATGTTAAATTATTAGTGTCCTCAGTATTAAAACTACAATACCCTATAGGTTTAAACATAGAACCTGTTTTGAAGCCTTTTGGCAACAAATCTTAGCAGATACTAGAAACTTCACAGCTGCAGCATTTACAAGAATTTCAAGACGCCCAAAATGCTTGAAAGTTGATTCCACAACTCTTTTCGCATCTTCCTGCTTTCGAACATCCCCTTCAAATCCAACCCCCTTTAGAGGAACATCAAATATTGATATAGTAAGCTCTAATAATCATCAATTGAAACCTTCAACCATCATATTGGTCTAATAAGCAACGGATACCGTCAAAATAAAGTTGATTCCTATAGGATGCGTAATGAGGATTGGACTATTGTTAAGAAATATGATTGGATTGGACTGAACTAAATTATTATAAAGTTATCCCCCGTCTGGTGCATAACGTGAAATTAGGGAGGGTTGGACTATTTTTAATTTTAATTTTTTAAAATTCGATATTTTAAATAAAAATATAAATATTCTTTATAGTAAAATGCAATTTTTCATGGTATTCCTTCCCTTAAAAAAATCACCTATTACTCTTATGGTTGTTTTTGATAAAGAAATAATTTACACTATTTTTAAAATTAATAAAAAGAAATATTCAAAATATTTACTTTTATTAGAATAAATAATTTTTACTATAATTTTTTAAAATTTAAAATTATATAAAAATAAAACATAAATAAAAATTATTTCAAATAAGTGATTAACACTAATATATTTTATTTTTAGAAAAACAATTTATGTCAATATATTTGGATTGGGTGATAAAAGAAATAAAAAAATATATATATAAAGAAAATAATAATATAATATCATGAGAAGAGGAAGAGGTAAAATAAAAACTTGTTAGGATTATATAATCCCATCAACTAGAAATTATTTTTTTGAAGTGAAATTATATAATCCAGTGAAAGTTCCTACCCACTAAAAATAGTCCATCCCAATCCAACTATTAATCCCAGTCCAATCCATGGTGCACCCTATTATTCACCCATATTATTCACATACTCAAAAGTTCTTACTTACTAACAGGACCAATTCAATGTAAACAGCACATGCAGATAATCATCAAAACCAGATAAAAAGATCCAATCACTGCATGAAAATAAAGATTGTAAAATTGAAAGAAAGCTGTGAAATTGAAGGAACCCAAATGAGAAAAAAGAGACCTTGATGCAATGCAAGAGATCGAAGAGTTGAAACAGGAGAGTCCAGAACTTTAGACTGATCGGATAACTGAGGCGGGTATACCCGTTTTGGGTTGGATCCGGCCCGTTTTAGGAAAGCCCGTGAGATATTAAAGTAAGTGAACAGGCTCTAATGGGTCTAAATTATAGGCGGGTGGGTATACCCGTTGTTGTGTTGTGCTACTTCACATCGAATCAAAATCGTTAATTGTAAAAACCCTACCCTAAACCCTGAAAAACCTCTCTACCTGGAAGAATTCGGACATGGGGAAGAAGAAGCAAAAGGTGATTCTACCACCGGACTTGCCGCCGGAAGTAGAAGATGAAGAGATTGAAGTATCTGACGAGGACCTTCAATTCGTCAACGAAAATGTTGATTATGCGGGTTTCGTTTCTCGCTTAGACACTCAATCAATCACTAAGTACGCACTTTTACTTCTCTGTATAAGCATTTTGGTGCTGCTTTATATAGTTTTATTTGGTGATTTTGTTACTTTTTGTAGTTAATTTAGAGAAATTGAGAGTGAGTCTGGACATGATTATGATCTTTGTTTCTTTTTTGAATGAATGTTCATGTGTAATTTTATTGGTTTGTCGATATAAGAGATGTTAGATTGATGGTTTTTTGTTCGGTTAGTTATGGAGGAGGGGTTAGGTTTACATTTGTGGTAATTTTGTATATGTGTGTGGTTGGTTAGGCATGTGACTCGAGTAGCGGATGTTAAAGAGGATGATTTGGAGGCAATATATCAGAAGAGGATAAGGAAGAAGTCGGTGGCATTGAAGGAGAATGAGGAGAAGAAAGTTAAAGTTGATCCTGTTGATGCTCTTCCTGTTAAGACATTGGATGGGAAGCTTTACTATAGAACATGTATGGGATTTATTTAATTTTTGTTTTCTTGCTTTTGAAGTTTTGATAACTTGTTTTGGTATTGAAGGTTGTGTCTGTGTGATTTGTAATGTAATTTAGTGGAAACGACTTCCAAGGGTGAAGAAGAGAATAAAGATGGAGAAGAAGAGGAAGATGGTGGTGCGGATAAAGGGTTAGTTAAGCTGACAAAAGCGGAAAAGAGAGCCAAGCTTAAGAAGAGTAGGAAAGAGTCGAAAAAACTGGGGAAGGAGGTAGCTGAACCTGAACCTGTGGAAGCAGCTCCACAAGCAGCTGTGCTGGTATTTGCCTCACTGAATTATTGTTAATGTTTTGAGAATACATTGCTGCATCTGGTAATACTATATATTTATATGTATTTTTATCATTTAGGCTGAAGTGAAAGAAGATCTCACTGCTGAAGAAGCAGATGAAAATAAGAAGCATAAACTTGCAGAACTTGGAATATCTCTTCTTTCTGACCCAGAGTCTAATATAAAATCTTTGAAAGAGATGCTGCAACTTGCTAAAGATGATAATCCTTCTATCTCCAAACTTGGTTTACTATCATTGTTGGCTGTATTCAAAGACATCATTCCTGGGTACTAATTTCTGTACTATATCTTGTGCTGTGATATTTGTTTTCAATTGACAATCATTTATTTGTTTGACATAAATTTTGCTGTTTACGTTTTTAACTTCTTCCATTTTTTTAAATGTATACGATAGCTATCGGATTAGGCTTCCTACTGAAAAAGAGCTAGAGATGAAGGTCTCCAAAGATATTAAGAAGATGCGGTTCTATGAATCAACACTTCTATCTGCCTACAAGGTTTGACTAGCTGTTTCCTTTTAGCATTTACTATACAATAGTTTTGGATTCATACTTTTTCTAATAGCTGTTCCTTTGGTTTGCTATATTTTAACAGGCATACCTGCAGAAGTTGATAGCATCAGAAAAAAAGCCTATGTTTCACAGTATAGTGGTTCGGTGCATTTGCAACTTGCTTGAATCAGTCCCTCATTTTAACTGCCGAGAGAACCTTATAGAGGTTGTTGTCAGAAACCTAGGCTCCCCAGATGATGTCGTGAGGTTCAGATATTATTTACTCTTTCTGCTCTCATGTCGTCAAAATCTCTTTAAGTAGTCCACTACAGAACTCAAAGATTCAAATTGAGTTGATAAATCTTAATACATAAGTTTTAGTCTATTTAACAACTTTTTTGGTCTTTGATAAGCTGTGGAATACCGTTTTGCTATCTTGTTTCTTCATGTTTAGCTTTGTTGGTTGTTATTTTTATTGGACAGTACTCATGTGATAACAGCTTTGCTCATGGTAGCATTTGCCAAAGTCATAATTAACATTTTGAAATTGATCAACTTAGTATTTCTCTCCTGACCATACACATGATATGATACTGGGATATGGGAATTTATTGTTGTGAGAACTATTTATGCAATTTGAGGTTGGCTTTTTTTATCCTACTCATCTGTAAGTTTATTTTGCAGGAAGCTTTGTTCTTCAACCATCAAATCACTTTTTACCAATGAAGGGAAACATGGTGGTGAAGCTACTGTAGAGGCTGTAAAATTGATTGCAGGCCATGTCAAAGCTAATAATTGCCAGTTGCATCCTGATTTTATTGAGGTATGATATATGCACATTCTTTTCTCATGTTATTAGAAATATAAGTTATATGAGATATATTAGAAGTACTCTTGATGAAGCTCCGTTGATTTTTGATAGGTGCTTATGTCTTTATCATTTGATGAAGATCTGCGGAGGCATGAAATCTCAGAAAAAGAAAATAAAGCCAAAAGCAAGAAATTCAAGGAAAGGAAAAATGCTGAGGAGCCAAATCAAGAGCAACCAAATGAAAGAAAGAAGAGTAAGAAAGAGTTGATGTCAAAGACTAGGGAGGAGGTAATATTCTTTGAAGAGAGCATAGATTGCTTCATTTGTGTTGTTGATATTAATGTAGTTAGTGCTTCATACAGGTTGCTGCTGACTACAAAGCCATTTCATTTGCCCCAGATATTGAAGAGAAGAAACGGATGCAATCAGAGATTCTTTCGGCTGTGTTTGAGACATACTTCCGAATTTTGAAGCACACCATGATATATACTTCAGTCAGGTTTTATTCTAATGCAATATAATTTAGGATAGTTCATATATTGTTTTGGTGGAACTCTATTCTTTATTAAGTGCAAGTTGTGACAACGTTTACATTTGCATTTGACACGATGCTTATGTTCCCATGCCAGTTCTGATGCCATTGCTAATTCGGAGACCAGCACATCTACAGCCCACCCACTGCTCGCATCATGCTTGAGTGGATTGGGGAAGTTCTGTCATTTAATTGACTTGGACTACATTGGTGATCTTCTGAACTATCTGAAAAAGCTAGCTGGTGGAGGTAGAAGTAATGGCGGTTCTTCCCAAAAGAGTTTGGATCACTTGGCTGTATCAGAGCGCCTGCGCTGCTGCATTGTTGCTTTTAGAGTTATGAGGAACAATCTTGATGCCTTAAATGTTGATTTACAGGACTTCTTTGTCCAACTCTACAATCTAATTATCGAATATAGACCTGGAAGGTTAGTGTTATGCTTATATATATATGCTAATCCGCAAATAGCCTAATCTTAATTGTAGTTTTCTCACTTAGTTTTCTTGATTCAGAGATCAAGGCGAGGTGTTAGCTGAAGCTTTGAAGATTATGTTATGCGATGATAGACAGCATGATATGCAAAAAGCTGCTGCATTTGTAAAACGATTAGCCACTTTCTCATTATCTATTGGCTCTGCAGAATCCATGGCTGGTTTGCCCTCTTCTTTTTCTTCCATAATTACTTCTCAGCTATGATGAGTTTTACTCATGTTCTCTATCATTTCATCTTGTAGCATTAGTCACTCTGAAGACTCTTCTTCAAAGAAATGTCAAGTGCCGGAATCTGTTGGAAAATGATGCTGGAGGAGGCTCAGTTTCAGGTTCTATCGCGGTAAGATACATAATTGTGAGCTAGCTTTGTATTTACACGCAATGCTTCTCCATATCTCATCGAATTCCCATTATTTTATGCAGAAATATCAGCCCTATGCAACAGATCCCAACCTAAGCGGTGCACTTGCATCAGTCCTATGGGAGCTCAACCTTCTCTCAAAACATTATCATCCTACCATATCAACTATCGCATCAAGCATTTCAAGTATGGCCGAGGCCGATAGCCAAGTTTTTCACGCGATCCAGTCTCCTCAACAGGCCTTTACTCAGCTATCACTTGAACGAGAATCATTCACACCTAATGCCAACATCCGAAAGTTAAACAACAAACGAAAAAGAGCAAGCGAGCCTTCCACATTGGTTGATATCGAGTCGACCCTTATCGATGAAAACGAGGTAAGCAAGAAACTCAAAGAACATTTCATCGTTCTTCGCGACATTAAGGAGAATGAAAGATTAAGAAGTGAATTAGACACTGCCACACGAGGTTTACAATTGTATGAAGAGTATAAGAAACAGAAGAAAGAAGCGAAACCAAAGGCAAAGAAGAAGAAAAGAGGGTTGAAATAATCCAGTGATTGAGACCATAAAATTTTGTAGTTTGTAGTTACCAATTCATTGTTGTGTAATCTGATGGTTTTTAAGTTTATATATGAACTTGTTCAGAATCTATAAACATTGCTTGGTAAAAGATTAAGCATTGAAATTGAAATTGATTGATCTATAAGTTTGAAGTATCTGAGTTTTAAGATGTTGGTATTCTAGCTTTAGTGTGTATTGTAGCTTAGTGTTCTGAATTGTGAGGGTTCAACTAATGGTAGGTCTTACTGGGAGAGTTTTAGAATGGTGGTGGTGTAGGGTTCAGGGTTGGTTTCTGGTGGTAGTGTTGGATTTCTTACTAAAGTTGGAAGTTTTGTTTTGAGAATCTGATATGATATGCTTTTTATGAGATAGGAGAATATGGTTATTGCATATGCATATGTATATATGATCTGAAGCATTGACTGCTCATGAAGATAAGCTAGGCCTCTAGCAACTCCCAAGCAAATACCAATTGAGATGCAAACTTGTATAGCCTGATGCAGAGAGATAAAAGCATAAACATAAGCTTCTACCTGTTTTCAAGAAGCCAGTCATTATAACAGGAGCTGAATGTATTTCAAATCAAATAACACCTGATCTAGACTCTTGTTCTCCAGATACCCATACACAAGGAGACGTTCTGATCCCTCAATGCAGCATCCGTACAGCTTCACAAGGTTAAGGTGCTGAACAGCGGACATAGCAACTATTTCTGCAACAAATTGACTCTTGCCTTGACGGGATGCCACAGACAATTGTTTCACCGCAGTCACTCTTCCATCAGCAAGTTTTCCGTATTGGAAACCATTGCAGCCAATTTCATTATAGTTTTGCAGATTTTAAGAACCCTTTGGTGAAGGGTACCTTGCAAACTCGTCTGAATCCTCCTTCTCCGAGCTTATTTTCAGGACTGAAGTCTTCTCTAGCAGTCTCTGGAGCAGAATAATTGAAAGTGTGTAGTCTAGTATCCATCCATTGGAGCACTGCAAAATCAATATTAAATGCAATTTATCAAGCTATAAACATTTTGTGATCAACAAAAAATAAGTTAATGAATCAAGAAAATAACTTGCAAACTAAAATGATTTACCTTCATTATCATCATTTGGCTTCTTCCTACTTCGAACATTGCAGGAGGGTCAAATGATTAAATACCCCCATTTTATAAAATAATCCAATATACAATTCTCCTTCTTCGTGTATAAAATATATCAATCAAAATTTATTTTGAAAAAAAATATTTTAATCCGTTATCTTCTAAAAAAAAAAAAATTAAAAGTTAAATAACCGGTTTTACAACATTAAAAGGTAAAATTATAAAAGTATTTTTACTCATTTTGGTGTGGTGGATATAGATGGTCCATAACTGAAAAATAAGAATAATATACTTAAACTTGTACCAAGAAGAGACCACAAAAATACCATTCTACTATGGAATATATGTCCATCAAAGTTGTTTTGAAATATTTCTTAATTTAATTTAATTTTTTAATAAAAAATGGAAATATACTTTAATTATAATTTTTCTTATATTTAAATCCATTAATTTTGAAAACTTTCTGCAACAATAACAACTAAAAAATAGTTTGATCGAATTAGGTGAAAGATAGGGTAACGAGATAAAATGTGGTGCGGTTAAAATGGAGAAGTAAATGTGGGGTGCCACGTAGGGATAAACGAAGTGAGTTGACTTTGAAGTCTATCTCTGCCGTTATAAACCGGTTTGATGACGTCATCTCTTCTCTCCTAATTAAATTAAAATTAAAATTAGATATTAAAAAAACACAAAATCTGTGAAACCGCAGAAAGTGTTGGTGGGTTTAGCGTCGCTGGTTTTATATTGGGTTAATCAAAAAGCTGGAAGGAAAACAACGTGCGATCTCTATGACCATTTCTATCTTTTATATAATTCTAATCAACTGTCCATCTTTCTTAGTCTGAACATCATTCTTTTCAACTTCCATATTTTTGTATTCTTCCGAGTTTATTCCTCGGAACATGCTCTTTGTGCCCACCCAATTCAGGATCTCGACGCTTTACCTAGGGTACGTTTCGCTTTTATCTTATTTTCTATTGCTTCACGCAATTTAATATAAAACCCACGTTTTGGTTTTCCTTGATTCGCTCTTTTCGGTTTTATTTGTTTTTTTTTAGGGTTTGTTTGATGTTGGGTTCTCCATTGCTTTCTTGTTGATTGATTTCGAGTGGAATGTAGGGGTTTTTATGTAAATTGTGATAGTGGATGGTTTTCGATTGAATTGAGATTGTGATGGGTTTTAATTTTGGTTTTGTTCAAATTGATTGTAGATCGTGCTTTTGGTTTGATTATTCTGAGTTGTAGCCGAGAGCTCATTAATTATGGGAATTTGATTTTTGATTGCAGCTGTTTGTTGACTTGGTGATGACCGGAAGTTTCTGAATTGAAGTTGGCTTTTTGAAGGCATTCGTTCTGGGATTAAGTTTGTAGTTAGGAAGTTGACATAATGAGTTGTATGCAATTGTAAGTGACGACTATTCTTTGGCAATTCTACAGAGGGGAACAATGCATTCTGGATTAAGATACATTCTGCTAGTTTTGCTCTTCTCTGTAGCATTATTTGGCTGCGTTATAGGACAGTCTGAAAGTGAAAATACTCAGAAGATCAGAGCTCCTCACAAAGATGTTGGAGATCACGTTATAGATGGAACTGGCACTGAGAAGTCATTGAGTTTTGATGGCAAGGGTAGTGGTTTGGGTGAGAGGAAAGGTACTCATAATAAAGTATCGGTTTCAACTGTAGCTTTGTTTACTTTGGCAATGGCTGCGGCAACTGGTTTAGGTGCGGTGCCATTTTTCTTTGTGGAACTTGAACCCCAGTGGGCTGGAATATGCAATGGAATGGCTGCTGGTGTGATGTTGGCTGCAAGCTTTGACCTCATACAGGAAGGCCAAGGCCATGGTTCAAGTAATTGGGTTGTTTTTGGGATTTTGTCTGGTGGTGTTTTCATTTTGCTGTGTAAAAAGGTGAGGCTTTGTCTTTCATTTCTCACTAGTACATTGGTTCATTTTATTGTAAAATAAAACATCCTAGCTGGCAACGCTCTAAATTGATATTTTAATGGCTTGCAGTTTCTTGAGCAATATGGGGAAGTGAGTATGTTGGACATAAAAGGTGCTGAGGCAACCAAAGTGGTCCTTGTCATAGGTATAATGACTCTTCATTCATTTGGAGAAGGATCAGGTGTTGGCGTCTCTTTTGCTGGCTCAAAAGGCTTTACTCAAGGCCTTTTGGTAACTTTGGCTATAGCGGTACATAATATACCTGAGGGTTTGGCTGTGAGCATGGTGCTTGCTTCTAGGGGTGTTTCCCCTCAAAATGCTATGTTGTGGAGCATAATTACATCCTTACCTCAGGTAATGTAATATGTTTCTTTGAGATGTTGAAACATATCATTAGATGCAATACAACCTGAATATTTTGAACATGGCTCTCTGTGAAGTTATTTCTCCATTTTTCTTAAGCTATGAACGTTCGTTTTCCCATAATGAACTGTCTTTGCTTGAAAAGCTAAATTATAAAGGTTTTCTTCTATTGCAGCCTATAGTAGCAGTTCCTTCTTTTATATGTGCTGATGCTTTTAACAAGTTCCTACCGTTCTGTACTGGCTTTGCTGCTGGATGTATGATCTGGATGGTTGTTGCTGAGGTACTGCCTGACGCATTTAAGGTAATGGCCTATCTTAGTACATATGGTCCCTCATAATTTGATCGCTATTTTTGCAATTACCTTTGTATAAATGCTGTGGATTAAACTTAACCTTGCTTGAATTTAAAATTTTTTTTCCCTATTTTCCCAACTTTCTTTTGCTGTCATAAAATTCCTTAGCCATTGTAATATGTGTTTTAAGTTAAATTGATTTTCACATTAATGTGTTGATAGATTAATTCTAAAGAGAACTACTCTTTTGTTGTCATATAGTGGTTGAGCTGGTTTAATTTGATGTTAACAAGTGGATTTTTGCTCCTTTTGTAGAGTGACCTGTAAAAGTTTTTTATAAGTCTCTGAACTTACGGCGATCTCTTTTGTTTTGGCATTCTTTATTATAGGAAGCCTCTCCATCTCCAGTGGCTTCAGCAGCCACACTTTCTGTGGCATTTATGGAAGCTCTCAGTGTTTTGTTTCAGAACATCAGCCATGATTATAGGTGAGTTGTTTTGTGAACTTATTCTTGACAAGAGTAAAATGCCTTGACACAATATCAACACTCCATCATCAATATCTCAGCTATCTTGGTTTTTTCTAACTTTTTCAATATTTACATTCATTTTTTTCTTTAAGTTTCAAATCTCTTTTGGATTAGAGACTTCAAATCCTGCACTTTACTAAATTTCCTCACTATTAAAGGATCCCACTTCTCGTTTTCTTTTCTTATCAGATGATGTTTGTCTTCTTAACTTTAACTGAATTTCAAATTTTCTTCTTTGCAGCGCAGAGGATGCTTCTGGTTTTTTCGTCTCATTACTGTTTGGTCTAGGGCCATTGCTTGGTGGCTTAACCCTAGTTGCATTTGCTCTTGCTTTCCAGCTTCAGCATGCCCTTCTCATGGGTGCGGCCTCTGGCATCGCATTTGTCCTTGGTGGCTGGCGACCGTTACAGCTACTTGCTTCTTCAAAAATGGGTTTTCTTCCCCTTGTGTGTCTGCTTGCTCTAGGGGCTGCATGTATCCATATCCTAAGCTCCAGCGTCCTGAAGCTAGCAAACCAAAAAAGGGTTTCATCAGTTACTTTGCCTTCAGTTAACAGCTTCCCGATGAGTGTGCTCACCCTTCAGTCATTCATATCATGTGGAGCTGTGGCCTTGCATGCACTGGCAGAGGGGCTTGCACTTGGAGTTGCTGCACCAAAAGCATATGGACTTGGTCAACACATGGTCATTCCTGTTTCCTTGCATGGCCTTCCTCGAGGCGCAGCTGTGGCTAGTTGCATATTTGGGGCAACTGATAGCTGGTCTGGATCCCTTGCAGCAGCTGCTTTGATTGGATTCATGGGCCCTACATCTGCTATTGGAGCCATACTTGCGAAAATTGATGATTACAGTGGTTTAGACCATGTGATGGTATTTGCTTGTGGGGGATTACTTCCAACCTTTGGAAGAATTGTAAAGAGAGCCGTGGGGTTGGACTTGCGGAAAAGCAGTTTGGGACTTGCAGTAGGAGTCGGATTTGCCACTCTCTGTTTAACCTTCACCAAGCTGGTTTGCTTGCATACCCCTTATTGTAATTCAGCTCCAGAAGCTGTCAGATGAGTAAAAGCCTATCAGCATAGCTTCTATGTAAGTAAAATTCGTTAATGAACACAATTCAGGTTTAATCATTCACAAGGTAGGACCTGGAATGATATAGCTACCGCATACACATAAGACCTGTTGATTAGACCCCATGGAAGACAGTAACAAAAAGGAAAGTTATCTTAGGGTGAGGCTTCTTTTCATTTTTTTCATAATAGGAGATTGGCAATTTGTACTGCGGTGATAGAACATGGAGAGTGGGTTTTTTTTTTTTTTTTTTAACCTTGATTTTTAATATTTGTATACAAATTTGGTTTACAGTATATTTAGATTGAGAATTGATATTGAAAAGCAATTTTGAGTGCTTCGTTTTAAGAATATGCTATTATAAGCAGTTAAAAGACATCAGCTTTTACTTGTGTTTGAGAATTTGCCACAACTGCATCCAAAGCCATCTTTATCTATCTGCATTATTGATTGATAGCTTCATTGTATCTTGTCTTCTACAACTGACATGTTTTGTCTGTCTTCAAATACCAACAAATTCAAAAGACAAACATGGAAACCCTGGTTTCAGAACATTCTGATTTCTATGATAGCTCTGGATCAAATCACACTCCCGAAACAAACAAGATATATGGGTTCACAAGAAATCTTACAAATCAAAGTTGGTTCATGAGCTCAACTACACTTATTATTATTACAGAGAGAAGGACACATTCAAATTAACAAGAGGACAATGTTGGGTAGTGAATCTCAATTTGTCGACTGGTTGTTCTTCAAATTCTCATCAGCATCAACCAACAACTTGTGCTTCTCATCCTCCAACACAGGTCCTGTCTTTTGTGAATCTCCCTCAGCTGCAACACTTTGAGAACCAGTCAACCTAGCCAATATAACAAAAGACATACCCCCAACAACATTATTCAAACACCTCAAAACCACCACAGACGACTTGAAGACGAATTCAGGAACCGTTTTGGCCAGCAAAAACTCAACCCCATTAAGCGTCTGGTACCTAAAGTTACTACTGATACCCATATGCAGAGCCCAGGTAGAGGCATTCAAAACAGTAGGTGGGGGTTTGTTAGGGGTTTCAAAGTTGGGATCCATCTTCTTCCTCAATGAGATCAACCCATTTGAAATGGCAGTACCCACTAAACCTGCAGCGAATCCAACAGTAGCAAAGAGAACACCTTTGTACACAAAAGTACCAAAGCGGTTGAAGAAAGAGTAAGGGCCAGGCTGAAACATGTGACTGGTGGGCGAATTGGCGAAAATCCAAGGTAGGGTTTGAGCAGAAGCGGAGATTGTAGGAGCTAACATATACATGAGAGTGAAATTCATGATAGATCCAACAACGAGAGTTGAGAAAACGAAATCGAGCTCGTTGAGACCGAAATTAGGACGAGACGCCATGTCGCCGATCACACAAGCCGTCACGCCAACCAATTGCTCCATCAATACCTTGAATGGGAACTGAGGATCCGCAGCGACTCTTGATCGCCAACCGTTTGATAAAAGTCCCAATACACCGAAATTTCCTTGATCCGACGAGCTATGATCATTATCTCCACTCCCTCCACCACCGCCACCACCACTACGGCCACCGTTGTTACTCTCTCCTCCGCCACCGCCTCCCGCGGTGGAAAAGACTTGGAAACTTGGGTTGCGGAGAAGCCGAAGAGAGTGATTAGCTGGGTTATTAGCCGGCGAAGGTGGGAGCTTGCAAGTGAAAGCAGAGATTTGGCGATTGTTGGAGATGTTAGAAATTTGTCTCCCGGTCGTCGACGACGACATTATCGAGAAACGGAACCGACTCACAGAAGCCATTTCTTGAATAACTGTATTTTGGATTGTCCGATCAGACGATGATACAATACAAAAAGACAAGATATAAAGTGATGAAAAGATTAGAAATGTGTACCAGAGAGAGTGTTGGTGTTGGTGGAGGGTACAAAGCGAAAACTGAAGCAGGCGAGGCGGCTGGTAATGTGGTGGTGGGTGGGAGAAGAGAAATGAATATGGGAATTTACGTTTTTATAATTAAGTTGCCGAATTTAAAGTCTTAATTTTAGGTTTTGCAAAGAGACTTCTGTTTGGACTCTTTTCTTTTGTCATGCATTTTTTGTTTTCAACTTCTTTTTGAACCATTTTTAATTACTCTATTGAGGGGTAACCCGAGTGTAGTCAAATGGAAATGATCAATTTGTGAATCAGTGCTAAAATGTATATTGAATTGCGAGGGTACTATATGTCGAACATGAAATGTGCACTTGTTAACGTTAATAATTACGTTTGTAGAACGAAGTATCAAAACCGACCTTAGCTCAGTTGGCAGAGCGGAGGACTGTAGTGGGTTGAAATGCCTAGTAGCCATCCTTAGGTCGCTGGTTCGAATCCGGCAGGTCGGATTTTTTTTTTTCTTTTTTACCAAACTCGTACACTGATACAACTAGTCAAACCACGGTTTCAACGTAATGTTTACCAAAAATGGAACCACTTTTAGCTGTTTCTGGCAACAAAATAGATTTTGATTGTTTCACCTGATACAGATCCCTGTATCACTGTGCTGATCTATGGATTGACCAACTGAAACACTGACCACCACTAACACAAGTGTGATCGAGTGAGACCAAAGTACAAGAATCCAACCAGTCCACTACTGAGCACATTGTTATTGTTTTTAAAATGATCACTACAAGCTGGAGAAGATAGAAAAAGAGAGCACAGAATTCATTCATCTTTTTGGCTTTTGATTCAAAGAAGCAACCACCATGACATTGACTTGTAGTTTTTTCCATGGAGACTCTACACCTCATAATCATATCATGATTTTTAAATTGGCTTTCAAATGTATACCTCTCATACATTGCTTTCAACTGCCTTT
The DNA here is from genome assembly GCA_031304145.1 of Cardiospermum halicacabum. Lineage (NCBI taxonomy): Eukaryota > Viridiplantae > Streptophyta > Magnoliopsida > Sapindales > Sapindaceae > Cardiospermum > Cardiospermum halicacabum. Next base: position 5,450,713 of record CM062392.1, read on the forward strand.
ATTCTCACTTGAAGAAATACATTATAGAAAAAGCCTCGACTGAAAATGGAAGATATGAGAGGTATACATTTGAGTTCTGGATGACCTTTGCTTGACTCCTTTTTGACAAATCCTCCATAGAACAAGAATCAAACAGTATCATGAGTTTTGTTTTTTAATCCAACATGTTTTGCATATCTCCCATTTCCAAATCAGCTGTTTTTGGATTCTATAGTAAAATGAAGTATGCAGAGCATAGGATTCCACAAGTATAATAGAACATATGAGCAGACAATCACATGAGGAAACAAAACAAACCCCACTGTGGAATCTGCAGACTCTGGACAAAGCCAAGTTATTACAACTTGGAATCTCTACCTACTACAACTACAACCTACATTTCCTAACACACCTACAATACCTACACTTCCAACACAATACAATACAATACAAAGACAAGAATATACAAGTGTATGCCAATTCTAGTAAATAATTGAGAAGTAAAATGTAATATGGTATAATAGCTACCCAACTTATATAACTTGTATCTCACTGAATTTATATAAACATAATAAACACACCTACAAAACTCTGAATATTTCGGCAAAGGGCCTATTGTTTGAACCATTAATATTTATATTTATATATAATAACCACACTCCTCAAAGTCACTGACACAAGAATAAATCCAATGAATGTATTAAGTTTACAGGAAAATCTGACCTCAACAAACCTAAAACTTCAATAACCAACTATATAATTTTTTTATGTCTCTTTTTGTTTTTTTTTTCTTTTTTTTTTAAAAAAAAGTTTTTTTGTTCCTTCTTGTTTCAGAAAACAATACCATAAGAAAAGAAAAACCCACCAGAAAGCTCACCAGCAAGAACTGTTAGCCTAATCTTTTGTAGCTGTGCTGATCTGAAATGTATCAGAAAGGTATATAATCAGCCATGAAATTCTGGAGCAGGGTCAAGAACGACTTCACATAGGGGAGGAATAGCTCTTAGCGTCCTGTTTTCGCTCGTTTCATCCCACTTGAATTGAATGGCGAGACACTACCACTTGGCCCAGGGCTTTCTTCTCTGAAGTTTGAATTTAGCATTGCAAGTTCACGCAACTGTTGTCTCTTGATAAAATCATGTGACTCATCCTGCAAACAGACAGATTAGCATAAAAGTTTTCAACCAGAATACTCATCATGGACAAAATAATATTTCTAACAAGTTCAAACTTGAACAGGATATTCATCATAGCCGAAATAATATTTCTAATACAGCTGTTTTCCAATTATTACATTCTTTACAAGACATGACACATATCGGCTTCTGCAGAATGGAAAATTAGTGTTTATCCAAGGTAAGGTAGGTGTAATATACATAGAAGGCAATCTCCATGTTATATGCTAGCCTCTCATAGCTAAAAGGCTCTCTATTCTGTTAATTATAGACAAGGATAATGTACACAATTGATTATCAGAACTCGCCAACTAAATAATTTCTTAACATAAAACTTGTGTCAGGTCAATCATAGTTCCATGCATCAAAAGGCAACAAACTAAAAGACAAACACTTTATTGCAATGGTACTGGTTTTGAAATTTAAAATAAGAAATAGGATCAAGATACACACCACAGGTTTAAGCAATTCTTCAATGATCTCCTGAGCCTGTCTCAACCTCATGTCAACAATACTGGCAGGTAAATCAGCCTCAATCAAGATGTGAAGTGGATCATTTAGGTGCTCATATCCTGGTCTTCCCCTTAGCTTGTCTTCCTTGAGATGAGAAAAGTATAAAAAATGATTGAGCAAACAAACCAAAACCAATCTTGTCGGAAACAAATAAACTCACTGTAAAATAAACATTTTTAATTCACTCACCAATGAAAATTTAGCTAATTCAATCAGAATAGGCCAGCAAAGAATTTTAAGAGGAAAATAAGAAAAACAAAGAAAGAGAAAAAGGAACGTTATGCTTACTTTGTCGGGATCTTTTATCGAACCCTTCCCTCTAATATACACACGACAGCCGGTAGTAGCTTCCACCCGTTTGAGTGAATTGCCTCTAGGGCCAAGAAGGCGTCCAACAAAATTGAACTAACAGAAGAAAGAAACAAAGATTAAAGCATTATTATCTATGTCAAGTTTTGGAAATCAACCAATCAATTTCAGCACAATGAACTACAAATCTTATCTATCAAGCTTACATTGGGATAAGTATCAACTGGAATTTCCAAACGCAAAATCCTCTTCACTGTATATGCACTGGGGCTAGCAGGAGCAGCACCTTGCCAGTCCATTGTCATTCCAGGAGGTCCACTGAGTCTCTGTTATGCAAAAGTACTGTGTATCTTAGTATACAGCAGGATATAAATGACATGATCACTGCTTATCAGTCAACAGGGATATATAAACATCAAATGGGTTTATCCTTCTAAACTGTTACGGGCTAATCTAACAACCATGCCCATCCATAAACAAATGAAAATAAAAAAATAATAATAATAAAATGAAAGAGTTAGATTTCACTGGGTCTATCAATGCAGCATTACAAAATTTATCTAGGCCATATATCTGGTCAAACACCAAACACTGGTCAAGTTTTCAATTAAACTCTTTCCTATTCACATTCGCTATGGTATGACTTGGCTTAAGAAACAAATGAGAACCTCTCTAACACAGACTTTTGGAAATGTTAGAATAGGTCCCTAGGATTACATGGTTATTTGAAAAGATCAATTTCAATGTAATTTTATTTCATGCCACAAGATAAGCCTTGAGCAAATGAGCTTTGTATCACAATTGGATAACCGAACTAGACTTATCAGCATCGTTGTCCTACTATCAATGTTGAACTTCAACATTAATGAACAAAGCTACTAAACAAGCTTTATCTTGTTTTAAGTTTCATCTTATAGTCCCCCAGGTAGCTTAGGGGCCAAAAATAATTTACATCATATTGTAATGAACCTCTCAAACAATTTGTCATTTTGTTCGTCAAAATGTCAAATTGAAACAAGTAAAATGGTTACACATATTCTGAAAATTATCTCTCTGGACAAGGAAGAAGATTCAACAACTTGGTAGGTATTTGGTTTAAGAGATTAAAATTCTATCCGAAAATACAGAAACAGAAGCTAACCTCCTGAGGTAGGTTATTCCAGCCACTTAATCCTGTACCAGCAACATTAGACATGAGTGTTGAAGAAGCCATAGGACTTGGACTTCTATGCCTCAGTCTATCAAAGTCACCAAACACTTGATTAGGCATCATTCCCGAAATTCGAAATATCTCTGCAGATAAAACAAGCAATTAATATGAGATTATAGTAGCAGCAGCAATATAATACATAACACAAGAAAAAACGCAGTTCCATCCAAACAAAATAAAACACACAATGAAAAAGCTCAGTGAAAAGAAGAAGAATAAAGGAGAAACACACAGCCATAAGATCAATATCAAGAGGGAATCACAAGGTGGAGAATTTTCAGTAAATGTGGTCTAAGGAACTCATGGACAATGAGATCCTCATGGTGCCAATAACACTCGACTCCAGCACAAGTAAACTGCACCAAACATGTGTTTTAGAATTAAAGAATCTCAGACGGACAGTGTGGAAGGTTGCCCTTAAAATGAGGGCAATAAAGCGGACGAACCAATTGAACACCATTGAAATTAAGTGTCAAGCCGCCATCTAGAACACAATGAGAAAAAAATTGAAAATGATCAATACCAAGATTTACCAATTGATCAATCGTGGACAAAGAAAACCTAATCATACAAACAAGGATGAATAATCAAAACGCGAACTGAACAATCAGCAAGCACCAAGTGTTGAAGTTCCACAGTTCAAATGACAATAAAAAACGATCTACACAAAGCAGCAATGCAGTAGTAGTACAGAAAACAAAAACCCTCTATCAAAATCAGATCCAAAAGTGAGTGATTAAACCAGCAACCTTGAGTTAACAGTCGGCTACATATCGGAAGCACTTGTGTGAAAGGTCCAAGCTTTTGATGTTCAGCTAACAGCTCTGACAAGTATTGACTGCAGCCAAACAGGTTAACCGACATAGATCAACAAAACCACCATTAACACAATTCTATCACAAATCAAAGATTGTAAAAAACTCAAATTCAACCGCCTTAAGCAGCAACAACAAGTTAGGCCCTTCACAATCAATCACGTACTATTGACATATGAAAAAAAGAGAGAAGCTTTATACAAAATAGATACCTGTCAACATCTGGTGTGCTTCTAATTTGTGGTGAAGCAGCTCTTGCAGGTGAGAAGTTGGGATTATACAAACCTGACATAGCTTTGCAAGCCCTCTTAGCTTTTTAGAACCAACAAAAGAATGGCTGGATTCTTAAAAAAAGGAAAAGGGTTTTAGTTGTGGTTGTTGCAGAATAAAAAGGAGAAACACAGGCACCATCAATAAAAGGGGGCTTGTTTTGCAATTACAAAACACACAAAACCAAATAATTAAATTTTAAAAAAAAATTAAAATTAAAAATAAAAAATAATAAAAATAAATCACAAAGAAGTATATACTTCACACTATGGACAAACCCTCCACTCTGTCAAATTGGAGAAAGATAGAAACTTTTATTTCATTTATGGTATCCTATTTCACCATCTCTGTAAATGGCATCTGAAAATATTAAAAAATGGAAAAAAGTAAAAAATATTGGTTTCAGAGTTTACCCAGTAAGGATAATGAGGAGGCAAAGTGAAGATTTTTTTTTTGTTTTTTTAACTGCAGATAAGGGAAGAAAGATATTATACTCTACATGTGATGTACACAGGAGTAGAGTAGGATTATACGTGATTTAAACACGTGTCAAGCATGCATAAAATCAAGAGGAGAGAGGTCCCACTCTGGAGTAGAGATCATTGGCAGATGATAATGATGTTTGCCAACGCAGTCTTAGCTGGACTGTGAGTGTGTCCTACACTTTAATGAAACTACGTCGTTTTGGTTGAAAATTGAATAAAAGAAATTTATTTAATTTTTTTTTTACCTTTTAATTTGTTTAGGTTTGATGGGGTTGTCTCCACAAATCTTGCTGGTTTTTGGGCTATACACATCTACCTCCCACAATCTTGACCACTTTTTGACCAAACCAACCTTCAATTCTTCTTCAGTTTGCATTGGTCTTTGAGACTGTTTACATATTTTCTCAACTGGTCTTTTCTTTGTCTTATTTTATCTCATTGTACTTCTGTATTGTTATCTTGCTTTGGATACTCATGGCACCTACTTACACCATACTCATACAAACAGTATATAATATATATATATATATATATATTATATGAAGTGTTTAAAATAGTATTAATAAAAATATATTACACTAAATAATATTTTAATAATATGGTATAAAATTTATACGTGATGTCAGTTACGGATTATTTAATTTTTATTATATATTTTAAAAAATGCAATATAAATGTGATGTCAATAGTTTTTTATCACATATTTTTTAAATTTAAAATTTAGAAACAATATAATATAAGAAGTTTGAAGTAATTAATTTTGATGAAATTAAATTGGATATATTTAAAGAGAAAAATTACATCTATTTTAATGATTAGATATAAGAGGTATATTTGAGATTACTTATATTTTTAACTTTTGGTCATAGAAAAAAAGAAGTAGAAGTTATTTTTAAGAAGTTACTATTTCTGTCTTCATTTTTAAGTTTATATAACTTAACAATGGTCCTTTAATAGCCCGCTGCGAATGTGTATAATAACAACCTACCTTTTCTGGACCGCTGTATTTATCTTGCTGCTATTTTCCAACTTTGTTGTAGTGTTAGCAAGCTTTGGTATTATAAGAACATTCTTGAAAGTCAAAGTAATATCTACAATTTTAGTAATAAATGAATTTCTTCCATTTGCTATCTGAATTTCTGATGAATCATGATATTGTCTAACATTTTTAAGCATGCTAGTAAAATTGTTCATATGAGATTGGATGCACCGGAATCAATAAGTCAAAGATGAGATGAAATATCATTACCTCGTAAGTCTAATGCTGAAAAGGCAAAAACAATCACCGGCTGTACCATTTCAAGAGCAAGATCTGATCCATCTGTTATGGAAGGCACGATAGACATAGCTGGGGCAGCAAAGTAAGTTTTAGTGTTTGAGGAAGATGAGTTATTCCGACAATTTTGAGGACGAGTAAGACACTCTTTGATAATATCTCCTTGTTGTATAATAATTGCAGAACTTCTTACCACAGTGGGTAGCAATATGGTCATACTCTTTGTAACTTTAACATTGTACCTCAGTCATATCCTTCCTCTTTTCTTTTTCATGTGTTGCAAATGCAACGTGAATAGTATGTGTTTACTAGAAACTGTTTTAAGTGAGAAGACATTGCTCTTCATGAAGTAGTTTGTGAAAACAAACATCCAAGGAAGGAGATGGATCACAATTCATTAAGTTTGACCGAATAATCTCAAAATCAACCCATAATTTCATTAGAAATTGATCTCTCTTGCTTTGCATATGAACTGCTTAGACTATGGAAAAAGAATTAGTAGGTACCTTAGCATAAGGAATATTCGTAAATTTAGCCCACATATTTTGAAATCTAGAAAAGTAATCTTGAATGGAAATACTGGCTTGAGAATAATTAAGGATACCTTTTTTAAGTAGTCCTATATGTCCTTTGCTGACTTACATGGTCTTATATTAAGGACAATAAGAGGGTCCATTGACCCTAATATCCGAGTCATCACCCTAGCATATTTAATTTTCCATTGAGATAACTTCGTAGCATTTGTAGGAGCTGGATCACTTCCATCTACATGACCTAATAATTCCTTCCTTGTGACAAATAGTTGAAACTGAAACTCCGCACGCTGAATAATTCTTTCTAGTGAATTGAACGTTAAATGACTCAAATTGATTCGAAGTCATTATCAAGAATGCCCAAGGAAACTAAGAAATCCAAATTTCAAGAGAAAAGAAATAAAGATTCAAGACAAAATGACCAAAACAGACGACTCAAAGAACTCTCAAGAAATGCAAAGTGGCACGATACCATGTCAATTTAGCTAAATGACTCTGCTATTGAGAGTTCTTTCATTAAATAGAAACTAATTTAATTTACAAACCTAAAAAATATTTCCAAATATTTGTCGTTACATTCCTAGAAATCTGCCTAGATATCTTATGTTACATCTTTAGAAATCCGCCATTACAGATAAGAGATTTTCTATAATGCAGCTCTAATTAAGATAAGCTATTTACATTATATTAATAAATATATTTACAGCTGTATATTATACTAGCAATACTCTCATAATAAATTTAATAAAATACTTCATTTGTTCTAAAATATTTGTTGTTTAAGGTTTAGTCAAACATATTAAGAAATCTATTAAGATACATAGTATGAGTAAATTGTCCTTTCAAACTTGTAAAAGCATATTTACTAAATCTTCATGACTCCTCCTCTAAACCAGTATATATTTAATGTTTGATAGAATAGTGGTTCATGTCTTGAATCATTTTCAAAGATGTAAGTGACCTTTCATATTTTTAAAGCCAAAATTTAATTAAATTTTCACTTTCCACTAATATCTGAAAGTATGAAATTGATTCGAAGATGTAATACGAAGAGCTTCACACTCCAACCTGTAAAATGTCTACACATCGGTTCAAGCATGCTGAGATGAAGTGAAATTGAATAAGATTAATGAGATGTTTCAAAATTTGAGAACAATTATATATCAAGTGGTATAATGTTTATATGCTTTTAAAGGTTAGTCACTACATTTAGATTTTTTATTTATTTATTTTTTATTTTTAAAATAAAGGGTTAAAAATTCCGAGGGAATTTTATTTTCACCAATTAAGAGCAAAGTCTACCAAATTGATGTTTTTGACAAATAATCTAAGTTGACATATGCAGAACTCTGTGGAGTATACTTAAGTGTTGAATACTGGATTAGTTCATGAAAAAAACAATATCGTGATTCCTGGTAAGGATTTCTTCTTTTCCAAATTTTCAATACATCAGGGAAAAAAAATGAAAATCTTTAAATGAAAATGAGGAAAAAGACCTGGAGGAGGGAGTTTCGTTTACGAATGATCAATCATTTGACATTTTATTAATTAATTTCAACATAGTCAATCAATTACCAAGCATCTATTGATTTTATACTTTAATCCCATTAAGAGTTCTTAATTTCTAATGTTGTAACCAATTTTTTGTTAAAAAATGTGTATTTAAAATTAAGATCTCACATAAATTTGGTAATATCGTCCATACAATAGTTATTTTTATAGATAAATCTTATGTGGTGCATAGAGAAGATTGAGGAACCACTAACTTCAATTGAAATTGATGAGAAAAATTATTTTTCAAATAGATATTTTACCATTGTCTTTCGAAATCTAAATTTACTATATACATAACAATTACTTTTAAACAATTCACAGTGAATGAGAGAGATAACAAAATAATATTTGTATATTTATTATTTTGCGATGAAAGATTAAGGGATAATGCCATACTATTTTTATAAGCACTATATCCTCAAAACTAATATTATAGACTTGACTTAATAAATGTGATGCAGACCATTAAAACCAGTGGTTTTGGAATTTTATGCTTGAAAATTTTAAGTGTAATATTCAAAAAGTTATATTTATATATATATATATATATTTGTCTGTTATTATATTTGAAGTATAAAATACGAAATTAATTGCTTTCAGTAAAAAATTGTAAATATATATATATATATTTAAATATTAAAAATTAAAATATATGTAAATATAAATACAATCCAAAAACTAGAAAATAAAATATATTTAAATGAAATTAAAGGCTATTTAGAAGTCTAACATTATTTATTTGTTTTTATTGTATTAATTTCCATTGACTTTTTTTATTATTTTTTTTATCATCCGTTCAAATTTGAAATTCACATTACCATAAGTATATAAAGATTTTAGTTTTATAATGAGTTTACGTTATTTGATATAAGTTTGATTTAATTTGTATTCGTTTAAATATACACATTTCTAGGTAGGTATATATTATTTTAAAAAAAAAGAAATTACTTTTAGAAAAAAAAAACTATTTTTAATATTTTTTTGTCAGTTTTACTACTTATTTATAAGTGGATGCACAGTAATCATAAATACTTTTGTAATTGTATTTTAAAAATAAAATTTAAAATTATCTAAATACCACTTTATTACTGTCATCCAGGATAAGCTTATAATAATTGGAATATTCTAAAAAATATTTTTTTTCACTAAAAATAAAATTATAAAAATAAATTGTGAAAATAAGTTCATGTAAAATGTCAAATCATTTTTTATTTCGAAAATAGTTTATTTATTTTTTTATTGGAAAAATACGGTAGATTTTTAATGTACAGTTTTATTATATTTTGTACAAGTATATATATATATATATTAATTGATGGTACGGTAATAAAAATTGTAAAAGGATAACAATATCCTTACTAAATAATATTATAATTTAAGTTGATTTTATTTTTATTAATTTCTTTCTATAATAGTTTAAATAGATTTAATCAAAAATTCATATGCATTACCTATATTATATTTTACTTTAAATAAACGTAATTACATATTTTATTTTAAATAATTTCAATATTTAACAATGAATTTTTTATATTATATATATAAATAAATATTAATGTGCAAGTATAATTTTTGAATCGAATTGAGTGAAATTTAACAAATTCTGTTTTATTTATTTACTATTTACTCAATTTATTTGAAGATATATTTAAATATTAATTATAATTAATATTATTAAAATAAAATTATATATTTAATTGATATATATATTTATAATATAAATATTAATTTGGTAATAATATAATATTAATATAATAATAAAAATAAATTTTAAAATAAAAATATAACTAAACGGACCCACCAAATTAATGGTGGGAAAAAGTGGAGCGGGGTGTACCATGCATCAAACTAAGCACTCCCATGTCAAACTTATAAAACAAACATGCTACAAATTAAAAGTAACCCGAACTTACATATTTGAACCCATGATCCAAACAAACAAGTTAATTTGGAAAAAGAAAAAAACATATATTAAAACTTAATTGTGTATCACTAGTGCATATCTACACTACACGTAAGTGTTGATATTTTTCTTCGAATAATAGAGGTGACCATCATTTGAATGTGTTAATGTCAAAAGTAGCATTCAAACGACCAAGTTCAATTATTATTATTATTATTTCTTAAATTTGTATACAATAACATGTAATTGGGTCTAAAACATCTAAATGGGCCTCAATGGTCCGTAAGGGCCCAAAATACATGCAAATAAAACCGGAGAGAAAACAAACTAAAAAGTAAAAAAACCAAAAGAAACACAGTGCATCGTCAAACAACAGTTGTGGTGGTGATCGACGGAGATGGGTTGGATTTGGTTGGAGGCGGCTCTACCGCTTGGTATCATCGCAGGGATGCTCACTATTATGGGAAATGCTCAGTATCAAATCCATAAAGCTGCTCATGGACGGGTAATTTCTCTCTCGTTCGATTTTCTTTCAGTGTCAGATCTTAGGTTTTTCTGCTAAATTTAATTACTTTTTGTATTTATTTGTGTAGCCCAAGCATATTGGTAATGATATGTGGGACGTGGCTATGGAGAGGAGGGACAAGAAGCTCGTTGAGCAGTTATCCGGCGCCGCTTCTTCTTCTAACTAGCTGTAAGTTTTGATTCTGTGAAAATTCAGTCTTTTGCGTGTTTGTAAGGTCTTGTTAAGTTATATGTGGTGGCTGATTTAGGTTTTTACTTCGTTTTTAGTGACAATGTTTTGTTGTTATAATGTGTGTGTAGAAGAAAAATAGAGGTAGTAACTAGTAAGAGATAATTAGTGAATACAATTGTTCTGGATAAATTTAGTAGTTATTCTTTTATGTTGTTTTGTTTTTAGGATTAGAGAATGGGAAAGTAATTTTGACTTACAGGGATTTGAAGTTGTGGGAGGTTTATGAAGATGTTATTTATGAATAATGGCATTGAAAGATATAATGAAGAAATTGTGGTATTGTATTTATGAAGATATCAGACATTTGTCAATTTGTATATTCACGACAATTATAGGTGACCATTGCATTTTATGATGGTTCAGACCATTTAACCCTTTTCCCCCACCATTTTTTCTCACTCATGGCAGATGATGGTTACCTCATGGTAGATGATACGAACCTTGTGTGAGCTCCCCCTTAAAACCCAACTTATGAGGAGGCTCTTAAAAAACTCCCCCGACCTTGTACATAGTCCCAAGCCTTGTACCTTGCCACTTAAATAATAAGTGTAACAGTAGATGCTCCTCACCAATCTACCTCATTCTGATTTTGTCCTCAGAATTCTTTTCCCAGTTAACGCCTATTATTTTTATCTGTAGCCTAGTGAGTTATCACATTCCATCATCCCCCGCCCTTCAAGTGAATAACCTGTTTTCAGGGATTTGGAATTTCCCCATTTATGATTTTTCGTCAAAGGAATTTATGATCTTCTAGGAAATTGAGACTCTAAAGTTTGAATTGAATTATGCAGTTCTTATAGTTTAGTCAGATATGATTGCTTCCTGACTTGAGCTTTGAGAGGGCTGTTAGTTCCCCAGAGAGGCATGGTAATCCTTGAGATAGTTGAAGCTATCTTCTCCACTCAAGGATGATTAAAAGAAAAACTAAAAAGGAAGATAAAATCAAATTGCCTCTATAAGTTTAAAGGGCTCTTTAGCTGTTAGAAATATTAGCCGTATTAAATTAATGAAGGAATCATCCTAATGGTTAATATATTTGTTCACTGGCTGAGTGCCGAATAGGAATAGTTTTAGCACCTCAAGGGTGAGCTTGGAATTCCACAATTTGTATAAGACGTGCCAACTCTATTACATACCCTAAAACAAACACAAATACATTTATGTGTCTGTGCCAGGACATGGTTTAGAGGTGGGCACTTTCATTCATGGAAGGTTCTCCTCCCATCTGAACAACCAAGGTTACTAACTCAAAAGAAAGCATATGAATTGCTTGTATATTGCTAAATATTATCATAGTCCCATCAATGGCAAGAGCTTGAATTATTTATTTGTAGTTTGTCTTCATTTGTTATCTCTGATAGTATTAGCTAGAATACTCCTTTGTAGGACCTGCTTTCCATTAAGTTATGCTGGGAATGAAATGACCTTAGAGCATTAGTGTCTATTTTTCTTTTTTTTTTTTTTTTTTTTTTTCTTTCTTTATTTTATTTTATTTTTTAGCCTAAAGCAGTGATTATTATAGTGCACTGTGCATCTTTGAGAAAGCCATTTGGTTTGTTAAGACTCCATGTGTTACAGATACACATTTTATATACTAGATGTTTGATATGTAATTAATTCAAGAAAATAAAGGGCCAACCAACTATTGAGCTCACCATAAAACCTAATTGTGAGATAAAGTTTCAATCAATTGCATTTACTATTCTTTGAAATCAATTGGTTTGGTGGTTCCACACATGTCTTCTGTAAGATCATAATAAAAAGATCTAAGTTGTATAGCAACTGATGACTGCAAGATGGATAGTGTGATTGTGATAGACTTCATTCTTGGATGCAACTCATAAAGTGATAAATGGATCTGAATAGACTTGCAGATCAGTTTTGCTTTAAAAAATGATCAACATGTTAACTTCCTTCAAAGTTCTTATGAGAGCTGTTATAGATGGCCTAACTTATGAAAGAGGCAAATCAGGAGTAATCAATTAGTGCTGTCATTTGCAGATTCTTATTTTTATTATTTCCTTTTAAGTTTGAATTGTTTCCTTACATTGGAAGATTTTAGTTTGAATTGTTTCCTTACCTTGGAAGATTTATTTGCTTAAGTTAGTTTGTATCCTCTATATAAGAGGAATTCTATTCATCAATAAAAATCATCTATTCAGTCAAAAACAAACACAAGAGATAGGATCTCTCTCTAACGAGATTTAAGGTTTCGGCTCCCTTTGACGAGCTGAGTTATCAAAGGTTTCGGCTCCCTTACGAGTTGAGTTATCAATATAGTGCGAGGAAAGAAAGTTAGGGTAGCAGGAAGGCGTCCTGTGACTCGATCCGTTACTGAGGGACAACAAGAGCTTTCTCTTTGCTCCATTTAATGTAGTGTATACTTAATTACTCTCCACTTTAACCCAAAGTGCATTTGTTACTATTTCCTCTTTAACTGAATTCACCTGCATGTGAAATGTGATATTTGCAGCAGATTTTATCACAATGTAGTGTAGCCAAAGCAATCATCCTATTTTAAGCCAAAAATAAACAAATAAATAACCCAAAAAATAAAAGAAGAAGAAGCTAAATTAACTAGTTATGTTGTCTAAAACATTAATATTTTCTGATTGTCTCATCTATTATTTTCTGCATCATGGCAAGTAATCTGTGGGATAGTGTAGTTTGTTGTCAATCTTTTGGAAAATGCAGAAACTGGACCATTTGCAAGTATTGGTTAAGGTGTGAACATTGTTTGTGGATGCATTTTCAATTATGTGCATTAGCTAGGACTCCAAGCTTGCTTTATTGTGCATATCTTTTAAAAGATAAGACTGCCCACCAAGTTGATACCTCCTCAAGTAAATTTTTTCCTCTCTCCAACTTTTGTGTTGATGAATCTTACTAAACTTAGAATTGCAGGAGCCGGTGGACCAGAGAGCATTAATAAAGTGGTGTCTGATATTCTTCTTGCTCATGAAGACTGGGTAGAAGCTGCAGTGACATCTCTATCTACATTGTCTTCTGTATGTGAATCTACACAAGTTCTCAACTATTTTCTATGCTAAAGTTGTTTATTCAACAGTGAATTTCAGTTGCTTATGTTGACATTTGAAATGGATTTGTTAGTTATCCTTTTGACTTGATCTGTCCATTGCCTTTCAAATTATTGGTAGATGACCTTTACTATCCATTCTAGTTCGATGCCATTTCATTTCTAAGTTAATGATTGGGATTTAATCACAGAGAGGAGGTTAAACAGTCTGGACCAATTAGGAACAGGAAACATGGCATCCCCATATTCAGGTACATACATGCCGACAAATAGTAGGTTAACTATGCTCCATGTGACCTACCAATCATTTCCAATTGACCAAAATCCTTTTGCTTTATTGTTTAGATTCTTAGCAGTTTTAAATTCACCTTCCATTGTCTTCTTCAGTGGAATTCCAGGCTAAAATACTATAAAATAACATTAAAGATTAGTCTAAAGTTTTAGAGAGATTGATGACTGTCTTATGCATTATACTAACATAACTGGTATTACGAACTGATCACAAAGGGGGTCAGTATTATGCAATTATTGCTTCATCACAGTTCACGAGTGCTGGTTTGTATTCTATACAAAGTATACAGACTGGTATAGTTATGGTCAACCAAAGCATATGATATGCTTGAATTAATAGATACAAAACATGGCATCCAACATCCAAAAATGGTTAGATATATATGCTGAGAGAGACTCAATAAATTTGCATTGCAAGGCATGTGAGCTGCTAGGCATTTAATGCAGAAGAAGAGAGACAGATGTCCTCCTCACCAATTTTATACATATATTAGTTGGGTTCATTAATCTGTGCAGAGCACACAGATTCCATTACACCTTCCAATCAAATCTATAATGTCTGCTGGGTCCTTTTCGTTTTATTATATGAATGCCCTTCTTGGTGTCCCTTTAAATATGCTAAATACATACCTGGTATTTGATGGATAACATTTTCTTTATGGAATATTTAATTGAGTAGAGACATTCTAAAGGTGCTTTAATAAGTCTTGTGTTTTTCCGTTTCTCTCTCATGAATAATTGTAAGTAATGGGCCAAGACAAGTAAAGCACTTCAATTAAGCAATGAAAACGAAATTAATCAAATTTAGACTGGTATATCCCTGTACTAGATGAAATAGGATTCTTTTTTCTGCTATTTTCAGAAGTCATACAATACATGAATATATATACATATATACATACAGCCAAAAACAGTACTTGCTCTGTATAGTGCTGTATATAGCTTTGACTGATGAGAAATAAGGTCAATGCATGTAAACAATAAGATATCAACAATTCTGCAGTCAATATAATTAAAGCTACACATTCTTACCTCCAATTACTTTCAGCTGAGCTTTCTTCTGCAAAATCTGAGCACTATTGAAAGAACTATTGAAGCAATTGAAATTGAACATAATCAGGCAAGAAACTAGAAATGAAATGAAATGCACCCACAAAAGGTTTTATTTCTTGTCAATGGACAACTAAATTCAAGACGTAGAATCACTTTGGGGTTTACAAGAACACACAAATGAATTATAAAACTATGGAAAATAAGGATTGGTGAGTGATAACAGATTTACACAAAAATCCTATATAACCCACACTAGCAACCAAAAGAGCCAACCTACGTAGAGGAAATAATGCAACAAAAGAGAAGACCGCCAAAAAACGGTGTGATTAGAAGAATCAACATGAATGAACATGAATAAGAATGTAAATTAGGAATTGCAGGAGAAGATTTAGCTTTGTACTGATCATGGGGACAAACTAAGGGACATATTCAGTCTCAAGAACAGGTTGTGTGCGAGTTACTGCAGCTGCTGGTGCTTTTGTATCCCCAACTCTTGTCATTTGCAGTGCTTCTCCCACATCTGAAGCCTTTTGCATCTGGTCCATTTTCTTCTTGTGTTTGTATTTCTGCAGCCAACAGATCAGAAACGCCAACAATGCAAGCAATGCTATTCCACCCAACACGGGTCCAACAATCACCCAGATTTTGGAATTCTTTTTCTTCCCTCCTTTACCTCCTGGACTTGGAACACTAGGTGATGGCGGTGGTGAGGCGATGGGTTCAGGACTGGGGGCAATGGACTCCACAACTATGGAAAAGTGTCCCTGTTCAGTAGCTGAGCACACATTGCCATTAGTCACATTGCTGAAATTGGTTAAACCATGTAAATCAAACCAAACACACTTCGCTACAGACCCATCTGGAGCAGAAGTCATGTCTTGGAATGTGATCGATATAGGATTTCCAGTCGCTTTAATATCCAACGCTGGTAAATTAGTAGCCGACAAGTTTACAGCATCATAAGCAAGAAGACCAAGCACAGGAGACAAGTAGGAATAACCCGGCAATGGATAATATCTCGCAGACCAATTGCCCAAATTCTGGTAAACCAAAACAAGCCGTTCAACATAAGGACTCTCAGTAACTCCTACAGGAATTTTAAACTCTTTGTACATATCCACACCCCTGGTTCTCAAGCTACCACTCCTGAGCCTCATTGCAGCAATCTTTATCCCAGTCAAATTAGAAGGCACTTCCCCATCATAAACCCTACCGGTCCTCGGCCGAACAAAAGCCCTGTAAGCATAATCTTGAAGAAGGGCATCTAAAGCAGTGGCAGAAGCAGGGCTTCCAATATCCGGTTGAGACAGCACCACCACCAACAATAACCATGGAAGAACAACAGCTATGTAAAGCATCCGGAGACTTCGAAGAGGAAGTCCCATCGATGCTTGCAATCCTCAAACTTCGCCACTCAAATCAACCCTAGGAAAAACCCACCCCAAATCAACACTTTTGGATCCAGAACAGGTAATATTGAGATAATGCAGTAAAAGGAAGACCAGAAATCATCCAATAGTCGGAGTCACGTATATAAAAACGAGTAACGATATATTCCCTTCTCTTCTCTCTCTCACAAGGGTTTATAATAAAAAAGCGACTTTGAAGATTTCAAGCCGTTAGAAGCTACACTTTGTTTCTTTTGGAATCCTTGTAAAAGCAAACACAGCATCTATCTTCTTCACTAACTCAAATCTACTTGATTTCATTTTCACCCAAACAAAAACACAATCAAAACCAACTTCTCCAGACAACAATGTTCAATTTCAAACCCTCAAATCCTGCATTATTAAACTATCCAAGATTCACATACAATCAACGGAATCAAACAAGCGTCGGTCGGTCGTTATCTTACCTGATTTCAGCAACAAACTCCATCAAAAAAACCTAGAATCTTGAGATATATCATGATGATCTTGAGAGAGAAATGCGAGTTATAGATGACAAAACGAAGTTAAAAAAGCGAGCAGACGAAGTTGTGAAATTAGACAGCGAAACAGAGTAGCTGCATTTTGGATTGAGATGAGAAGATTGGTGGGCGAGTTGACGATAATGCTTTCTGAGGTTTTGGATCCAGAGCTTCTTTATTCAGTATAGACTACAAAGTGTATGATATTCAAGCGAATCTCTGCCTCTCTTTCTCGCTCTTGTTACCTTTTTTTTCCCGAGAAACAAACAAAAACACCAGAAATGAGAGATGGAAAATCTACGGAGAGAGAGCGAGAATGAGTTGGCTTTTTTTGGGTTTATAAATGACTTCTCACTCGTCAGAGACCACCATAGACTCTCTCTCTCTCTCTCTCTGTTTTCTTTTTTACAGGTACGTGTGTGCTGGTGTAAAAACACTCACTCACACTCTCTCCTAGTTCACACACCCACATTATTTTATTCCGATTTTGCCCTCGGTCTTTCTTTTTATTGACTAATTTCTCCCTTTCTCTCTTTCCCTCCATAATTGACTTGACCCTTCCTTTCTATCTACCGACGGCGCTCCAAGTCCAACTAACCAACTATTAACGAACAATTACAATTATTACATTTTAATTTTAAATTTTAAATTATTTTACTTCAATAACATCATTAATTATCAATAATAATAATGCTGGTGATAGATAGTTTAGTACAAATAAAATCTACCATTAAAATAGCAATGTCAAATAATTTTTTAGAATCTTCCATTATTTATTTTATAAAAAAATTTGAATTTTAAATTTTAGTTAATTTTTCAATATTTTTTTTTTAAAAAAACATTGAATCTATAAAATTTTCTATTTTAATTTTTTGATTATATTATAAATAATTTATTTATTTAAAATAAATCAATATAAAGCTAGTTTTAAAAATTTCTACAAATTTGTCTATTTATATACTTTTTATACATACCTTTTTAAATCACTAAATTGATTCTAATTTTTTTATTTTAAAATAGTTGTATAAAATATATTTTTTTTAACAAATTAGCTAGTTAATTAATTGATATATATTTTTTTCTTTTTTAACTAGTATAATCTTATTTTTGAAATAAAAATATGGATAAATTTTGGAAAAAAATAAATTTAACAAAAAAATAAAATTCGAATCCATTTAGTATAAAATCAGATTGAAATTTTAAATTTAAACAAATTCAAACTTGAATTTTGAAATTAGATCACAATCTACATTTTTAATTTAGAAATGTAATTAAAAATTCGATTATAAAAACTATTTAGAAGGGTAACATAATAATATCTAAAAGGTGCAGTAAATGTGGATAACAATAAAAGGCACGTGGACATAATTGGAATATTGAAATAGACAAATGTGAGAAAAGGACATTAAAGGCAGGATGAAGCTGTGACAGCGTGACACTTAAATACTGAAATGACAATTCTAGCCCTCACCAACAAAATAAATAAATAATGAAATAATATCTACAGTTGCTAAAGTACGCCGTTGACCAGAAGCGCATATTAGAAGCGAGAGAAAGAACGAGGCCCGTGATACGTCGTCGTCGTATTGCTTCACTTGTTGTACTAAATGGTCCCTCATTTTCTTCACCATTTTGTTGTTGTAAAATCGTTTTCATAAAATGGGATTGATTTGATTAATATTCTTTCTATCAGTGATTAGTGAATGATTTATCCAAAATCCAACTTCATAGGAAAGTGATAGTGAAATAACTATTTATTTTGGACTGAAAGAGTGTCATTTTTATTTTTGATTTTCATATAAAATTTTAATTTTTCATCTTAATAATATTATTATTTTTAAAGAGTTTTTTTAAACGAATTTACTTTATAGCTTAATATGAAAAATAGTAGAAATATTTGGAGTATTTTATAGTGAAAATTCGCATAATTAGAATTTATCAACTATTTTATTTTATTTTTAGATTAATTTTATTTTTTTTTTTAAAAATTACAAAAATAATTTTTTTAAAAAATATTTACAAAAAATGAGCTCCCTGTATGTACTACCAGAAAGCAGGTAAAAATTTATCAGCTTCCCGTGTATAATACCGGGAAGCAAAAATTCGTTTTCGGTATTACACACCAGGAAAAAAAACTTGATTTTTGTTTATTTCCTGATGTATAATACCTGGAAATGAAAACTTAGATTCCCGATATTACACACCGAGAAACACGCAAAATTCAAGTGTTGTTTCCTGGTGTGTACTACTAGGAAATGAATTTTTACTTTCCGGTATTATATACCGGAAAAGTAAATTTCAATTTTATCTATTTTTCGTTATGTAATACCAAAAAACTACTGGATATTTTTTTTAATATCGAAGGGTAATGTAATTATTTTGGTCTATTTTTTATTTTTAAAAAAATTAAAAATTTAATTTTTGTAAAAGTTTTAGTGTAAGTCTAAAAATATAATTTTTTTAATAAAAAAGTTCGAAAATGCGATTTAAATTTGTAATAAAATAAATTTTGAATTAAAATTTGTGTGAACATTGGTATGGAAACTTCAATTGTATCTGATTAATTTATTTTAAATGGTAATGTGACAGGTAAATAAAATATTTTTATATTTTTTCTAAAAACTAAATATCTTTTACTTTAATTTATAATTCAATCGTATATGTAAAACAAATTATTAGTATTCTAATCTTACCAATTAAGGGAAAAAAAAATGAAAGCCTAAAATGAAGATGATCAAAATAATAATTTATGCCAAATAGGGCTCTCATAATCTTTTTACATTTGATTTATTTTAGTAGTAAATAATATGTTGTTATGGGGTTTTATTTAGGAAGGTAAGAATAAAGAAAAATAATAATAAATAGTAATAATTAATTATTTCCAGTTCTGGCATGAGGACAGTGGACATACATAATGTCTTCGGACGTGTAGTTGGTAGCTGGAGATTTTAATTTGACAAGAAGAAGAACAAATTAAATAGCTGTTGTATTCAATGAGAATGTGTTCTTTTTACAGCAATAGGTTATGATTATTAATTAATGGTGTAAATATTGCTTGCTTCAATTGAAAACGACAAGGCTTATTATCTTGTTTCCTTTTGTAGTAATGATGGGTTTACGTTCTAATCTCCACAATTTCAATTTGAAGTCTTCTTATGCAATGTGCTTAATAGGCTTGTTATGTGGAAATATGTCTGATTGAACTATTAAAAAGAATAGCATTAGGAGTATATTGAGATGAGTTATTCTTTCACATTAGGCAGTGGTTTGATAGCAAGAGAAGTAGACAAACCAAAAGATGTAGTGTGAACATCGCTCTAGTAGTGGTAATCCTCGAGAGAGAAATGATGTCCTAAGAGCATTTTATTAGGGCTTTTGGTTCTCCTATTTACATCATCGTTGTTCGGAAAACACAACTAACTCTAATACCATTTGTTAAAAAAATCGATGATTCATGATAATGAAAATGAGTGTTAGTAACCACAAAGTAAACAAAAGTAAACAAACATACACAATGTAAGAAAATAAAGATAAAAAAAAATAAGATATAAGATTTTTATATGGAAACCCAAAACGGAAAAAAATCACGGCCGTCAAGATGACGAGAGACTAATTTACTATGTAACAATAATGCAACAGTTACAACCAGAATATCACTCTTTCACTCCCTAATTCATATACAGTGATCACAATCTCACACACAAGCTCTCCTCATATGGCTCTCAAAGGATATCGGAACTCGATCCTAAAACTCAAGATCTCCATGGTTTCCAGGCCCCCATTGAACACCTCCCATACCTAGTCTCTAGAAAATTTTAGCGAAGAGGTTATTTCATTTCTTGTGTTATTCTGTTTGTGACTGCTAATTAGAGAAACAGAGATTAAATGCTCATTTCCAATAAAATGAATGTAGGTCGATCTTTATCGTAGTTGCTAGTATAAAATTTACACCATCGACAATTTTTATTCATTATATATATATTTGAAATAATTGTTTAGAGAGTATCTTCTAATCTATAGATCTAGAATTTAGAGCAAAATGGATCAAAGAACTATAAGGCTATATGTAACGTCCACAAGCAGGGCCTAAAAATTTTCGAGTATTTTATTATTTAAAATTTTGGTTTTATAAAATTGATTTTCGAAAGTTCCATAACGGAATAAATCGAAAATCCGCTCTAAGGGTAAAATTGTAAATTAGAGACTAGATTCGGAAGTGTAGAGTCAATTTCGATATTTGAAAATGATTTTGAAACGAATTTCGTAAAACCGGGCTAATTTTGAAAAAATGGATTTAATCGGTTTAGAAGTGAATTTTCAATTTAAGCGTGGTTTTGGTGGTATAAATGCAGTTTGGAAATCAGAAAATATTTATGAAAATGAAATCGAGAGCGGAGCGGAGAAACGGGTTGGTTGGGTCGGTTATATGTAGGCTTGGGTGTTAGTGGGCTCAAAGTGTAGAACCAAGCCCATCAACCCAAGAAGCCCATCACACCATACCACACCACTAAGCCCCCATCTCTACTTCACATCTCACTCTCATTTCTCTTTCAAGAAACCAAATACGTTTCTTCTTTTCTCTTCTCTTCTCCCAAACCCTAACTTCCATTTACTCACCTCAACCGCCAAAGACCTACTTTAATTAATATTTCAACTACCATTCTTGTCAACATTTAAAGCTTTTGCAAGTGGATTCAAGCCTTGTCAACTCCATTTTTCTCTTGGTAAGCTTCTAGAGCTCATTGATGGTGATTTTGATTTTTGAAGCTCTTGATTTACATTAAAGGTAGGATTAGGATCCTCAGAATCTTTAGAACACTTTCGGATAGTGGTCTAGTTGATTTTGGTCATTATTGGTGTTTTTGGATATAAAACCCTTAGAGCTAGGTTAGTGTTTTTGATGAAATTGTGTTAGTTGTTGATTTGTATTGCTTGGATTTGTTCCATTAGGCAACCAAGGTGTTAGAGAGCATCAAACCGAGGAGACTAGCTAGTTGTCTTCGGAAGAAAGGTTAGCATCTTCGTTTTACGCTCTATATACGTGTATGATGGTTGTTTTGTGTTTGATTGCATTATGGTATGTTAATAATGCTAAATACTTGGTAAAATATAGATATGTTGAGAATTGTGATAATAGTGTCATGTAGACACTTAATGAATTGGAAATGAAAATGATCATGTGAATGTATATGTGATGCTATGTATTGATTGATGATTGTTTGTATGTATTTAGTTGGCCATGGAGGCCTTGGGTTGTTAGTTAATGAAGTCTTGATGTAAATGCCTAAAAAGGGCTCATTTGCATCCTACATGAATTGGTAATGAAGAAGTTATGATGGTATTGAAATGGTAAATGTTTTGCCCTTGTGGCTATGTGAAAAAAATGGTTTTTGATGCCATTATGGAGAAATAAAAATGGTAGTACATGGTTTTATGTAAAAAGGAAAGAAAAGAGATGTTAAATCTTGTTTGATCACCAAAAAAGAGAGCCCTTATTCTTAGCTTGAATGTGTGAATGTAATGGCATGCCTTAGGGAATTAGAAGTATACTTCGACACATGTAAATGTGATTTATTGGCTTGAAGTGCCGCTTATTCGGAGTGACGGCTCCTTACCAGATGCGACGGCATTAACCCGATCCTTTTGGATCTTACCGTGATCTTCGGATCTCACCGTATCTTCGGACTTACCGTGATCTTCGGATCTTACCGGGGTTTCGGCCCACTACCGTCCCGTTTTCACCGTGAAAGTTGAGTCTAAGGGAAAAATAACTAAAATGTGGCTATTGTGTGACTTGAATTCTTTAAATGGTATAAAGATGTTTAATGGATGGTAAATGAATGTTTGTTGTGGATGAAATTCACCTAGAAACCTTAAACGGTAATTAAAAGGAATAAGGAGACTAATGGAATAAATTGAAAAGTTGGAAAAGTGACTCAAAATGAAAAATGTTCTGTTTTTCCTCACCTGGGCGTCCTGGTCGGCGGCCTGGCAAAAGAGTCAGGGCGCCAATCACCTATCGTACCAGTTTCCGCAGCCTGGCTGGCAGCATGGGAAAGGAGCCAGGGCGCTGACCAGGGCGCCAAGTGGCTACGGTACCACTTTTGGCGGCCTGGCAAGTGGCTGGCGGCCTGGTCACTTAGACCAGGGCGCGAACTAAGGCGCCAAAGTGGATTCGGTACCACTTTCCGCGGTCTTGTAGGCGGCTTGGTCACTTAGACCAGGGCGCCAAGAGACCTTCGGTACCAATTTCTACGGCCTGGTCCGCGGCCTGGTCAAGGTGATCGGGCGCCAACTAGGACGTCGGGAGGCTACGGTGCCATTTCTTGCGGCCTGGATTGGAAGCTGGCGGCCTGGTCAAGGTGATCAGGGTGCAAACCAGGACGCGAGAAGTCCACCTTGCCTCCAGTTTTCTGTTTTCTGATCCTCTTCGGATCCTCCCGGTTATATGATGATGTTTGAGAAGTTAAGCTGCATTTGTGTGCCCACTTTGCTTATGAAAGAAGCATATTGTATGTGTTTGTTTGAGCATGAAGGTGTTAACTAGGAATAGATAGCCTAACCCTTTCCTCTCTCCATTTTTCTTGTTTGTTTTCTTTTCGAAATGAATATGTGTCTAGGTGGATCGAGCTAGCATTGAGAGTCGGGTTGGAAGCCCTCCTTGGAGCATTCATTTCATGGCATCTTTTCACCTTGTTTATTTTGTATGCACTTTTGTAAATGTATTTAACTTTAAATATTCTTTTGTCAACTTGTTCACTTGGTTTAGTGACGAGTTGAACACTAAGCTCGGTTTCGCATGTTGATTCGAGTTTGGTGTTACTTAATGATTTAATATGTAAACATTATTAATGATTATCAAGTGAAGATGTATTTTAAAATATTTATTTACTACTTGGGTTGCAAGTGCTGTTGTGTACATGTATACGTAGTAAGTATATGAGGCTATATGTATATGTCGATGTGGCATTCCGGTCTTCTACCCCTCGGGTCCTCCAGGGGTGGGGTTCGGACACTGCACTATAAATCATTCGTGTGAATGGTTGGGCTGACTTATAGTATTTACTGAGATGTGTAACTATCAAAAATAGGGATATTTAGAAGAAGACGCGTGTCGTCAAGTCTTAAATAAGACGTAAATGACACTTTTTTACATTGAATTAAAATTTCTGTATTTTAAAATAAAAATCCATGGTTGAGTTACTAAAATAATTAAATAAACAGGATAAAGAAAATTGGGTGACTCAGTTACATATTTTATGAAATAATTAAAAAAAAAACCAAACATTAATATATATATATATATATATATATATATATATATATAAACACAACGAATTTTAAAATTATCAAATAATTATATTATTATTTAATAAAATTTAATGAGTTATTGATTTATTTAATTATATATGATAATAACAATAAAAATATATAAAATAAAAAATTTATTATCTTTTAAGGATTATGCAAGAAACAATTTTAGGTCAAATAAAAACTACTAAAATTAATAAAATAATCAGTTTTTTAGTACTTTTATTATTACCGTCAAATTAAACTATCAAACAATAAATTAATTTTTTATAATAATAAATTAGTGTTTATTTGAATTTTATCTTATTATAAAATAAATTTGAAAGTATATGATTAAGAAATATATATTTATTTAATTAATTTTTTTATTAATTTATTACAATAATTATAATCATTTTCATTCTCTACTAATTAAAATTAATTAAAATAAATTAACAAAATAGGTAAATATTGAAAGATGAATGTAAAACAATTTATATATAAAATGTATAAATTTAGCACAATCTTTTTAATTGAAAACATAAAAATTAAAAAACGGTAATTAAAATTATTTTAAAAGAATTTAAAATATATTTGTTAGTTATATAAATATTAGGAAAATATTAATCTTTGTTACTGAAATTGTGTAATTATTTCTATTGAGTTGTTTGATTAATTAATTTAGAAGCAAGTGAACCATTGTAGAAGATTATATAAATAGTTTTCTTAAAAATATTAAATATGTTGATCGCTCCAAATAATTTAAGTAATATGCTCATTAATTGCATGACATCTATCATTTTAGAGTAATTGTTTCGTATATTTTACTTAAATTATAATAAGAGAGAACAATTTTTTAAATTACTATAGTATATTATGTTTCATTTTTTTATTTGAAAAATTCAATATCATATATACAACATATTGTACAATTTTTATCAAACAATCATATTATAAAATAATATTTTAAAAGAAATTATATTTATGTTTAAATAAAATTTTAAAAATAAGTAAAATAAAATGTTATTCAATTCAATATATGAAAAACTTAATCCTATAATCAAATAATTGTAATTAGAATTTTTTTTCTTCAAACAAATAATTGTATTTCATTTATTAGTGATAATATAATTTTTTAATGTAAATTGATTGATTAAAAATATTTTTTATAATAATCTTATTGATAATAATTTTTAATATTTTTTAAATATATTTAGATTATAAATAAATATTAAAAATCAAATGTATTGAACTGAATTACTTTATTAGTAAATTATCAATGAATCTAGATTATTATATTTTATGTATTCAAAATAAATAATTTCAATATTTATAAGATAAATAATTAATATATAAATAATTTATATAAAAAGTTCTACAAATAAAATAAAAATAATTATAATTTAATTAAATAATAAAAATAAGGGCTCTTTTCACTTTTGGGCCTTGGAAAGTTTGAATTAGAGGGGTGATATTGCCACCCCAAATAAACTGTTTATACACCCCTTCAATGAAATATTGGCAATATTATCCCTCTTTAGTATTCTTTAATAAGTCAACAACTATTAAAATAAAAATTCATCGTATTTTATTATTTTTTGTATTTTAAAAATTAATTAAATTGATTAATATATTTAATAAATAATTTATAAAATTTAAATTAAATTAATTTATTTATATAAATATTTGTAATATTATATTTTATTATCAAATTTATTATAATTTTTTTATCTTTTATTTTTATAATTTAAACTGTTATTTATTATAAATAAATAAATAAAAATAATTAATTAATAGAAAAGATTGAAAATAAAAATAATTAACAAACTAAAAAATAATTATATATTTATTATAAATTATATTAATATAATTAAAACTATTTATATTAACTAATATGGTATTGTTCTTTTTTTTTTCCATAAATAAAATATGGTGAGGTTAGATCATTTTTGGAACTTTGAAATGTTAAATGAAAATTGGGGTGCATATACAAATGGCTGGGGTGGCAATATAGCTGCTCTTGAATTATTTTTATAGGTCCATTTTCAAAATAGATCATAAATGAGCTTCCCAAACTTTGGATTTCACTCTATAGGCTGTGATATCAATTATACCCTTTTAATTTTAAAAAATTATTAAATAAATATTTTTCATATTATTAAAATAAAAACTAAAAAATCAGGATGTTCTATTCCTAACTTGCCCTTACCATCACAAATCCGGTTTAGGAAGTTGAAACCGGTTTGAGAAAAATTAACTGGTTCAATTGATTACTCCCGTTTCTTCTTCCTCCTCTTGTTCGAGATCTTCATCCTCTCATTGAATATCTTCTTTGCTTTCAAAGTCTTGTTTGTCTTCAAAACCCTCAAACTAATCCCATTTTTACCTTCTCTTTCTGATTCAGTTTCTGACTTTCGTCATCTTCCTACACGACAAAACATTAGCAGCGAAATCGTCCATAGAAGACAGAAGAACTGTGGTAATTTGTCTGGGTAAGCTTGTCGAAATCTGGTAGTTTGTTGATTCGAATAATCAATTTGTGTAAAAAGACAAAATTTTCAAGTCGATTTCCAATCTACGTCTATTGAAGAATCGATTTTCTAAAGGCACGCCTTCGAGGTTAAGCTTACTTGATGTTAATTAATGGCAAAAATCTTCTTTTCACGCTTTATTTTTAATGTTTATGTGGGTATTATTGTGGTATAAATCAATCTCAATGGACAAGACACCCTGTTAGTTCAATTGTTTACACTTGGATATAGTGCTGTAGATGTATTAGCAATAGTTTATGTTCTTGAAATACAGATTCATATTGTAGAGGTGCAGAAATCATAAACTGCTGCTTGATTTTTAGTCCCCATATAAACTGCTTCTCTGTTATTGGTATTACTGTTAATCTGATATGCTTCATTTCTTCAATTGTGATCTGCTGTTAAACTGTTTTACGCAACACTTCATGTTCTTGACTATATTGATATTTACTAGCTGTTTTTTGAAGTGTTGTAGATAATAAGTAGCGTTATATTCATCTGTTGTAATTTTATATTTAGTTTTCTATGGTAATTTTATCTGATTGGATAACACATCCTCGTAGATTAGTATTGGTATGTTTGTGATTGGATATTGTTATGTAGATATGGTAAGCAACATGTTGTGTTCTTCAAATAAGGTTTCATGTTTTAGATTTGCACAAATTAACGGTGTTAATGTTAACATGAACTGCTACTTCATTCTAGATTTTGGTGTTGTTGTAAATATGATTTGCTTCTTCCTTTTCATTGCTTTGAATCATGAGTATTGATAATACTACATCAGTAATATTTGATTACAGTGATATGTAGATATGTTTCTACGCAAGGCTATTGTATGAATTACATAGTAGGTAGGTTTATGGTAGTACTTTTGGTTTAAGGTGGATGTTAGTTTAGTGTAAGTAAGTAGATTACAACTCTCATTTTCATGTACGTGAGGTAATCTGTTTTAAAACTTGTTGAATTGTACTTATTAGTTTCTGATCGCATATCAGAATGTTTTGATGACATTAGTGCTATTTGATTACAGTTCCTGTGGTCTTTGACAGCTTGATAAATTCCCTTATTTCCACTCCGTTGCATATACCAGGTACATTATCATACCTCACTTTGTTTAAACTATTAATTGATGGTAGATCACATAGGTTTGAATTGTAATATCACTTTTTGATGTGAGTTCAGAATAGTCTGGGTTGTACATATTAATTTGATGAGAGACCAGTGCTGTTAGTTTAAGGTTGTTGCTAACGAAATGGTTTAGGAACAGACAATTTTAGTCTTAATTAGTTAGAATATTTCTTTATTTGTTAGTTTAATTGTTTTGATTATGTTTTGATTTATTTAATCTAAATTAGTTAGATTGTTTCCTTTTGAATTTATAATTAATTCAATTTTATGATATGAGTTATTTTTTACCATGTTAGATTTATTTAGTCTTAATTAGTTAGATTGTTTCTTTCTTTGTTAGTTTAATTATTTTGATTATGTTTTGATTTATTTAATCTAAATTAGTTAGATTATTTCATTTTAAATTTATAATTAATTCATTTTTATGATATGAGTTGTTTTTTACCATGTTAGATTTATTTAGTCTTAATTAGTTAGATTGTTTCTTTCTTTGTTAGTTTAATTGTTTTGATTTATTTAATCTAAATTAGTTAGATTGTTTCCTTTTGAATTTATAATTAATTCGATTTTATGATATGAGTTGTTGGTTTTTTTTTTTTTTTTTTTTTTTTTTTTTTTACCTTATTAGATTTATTTAGTCTTAATTACTTAGCTTGTTTTCTTTTTAAGTTTAATTGATTTGAATATATATTCTAATATGAGTTGATAAGTTGCTTCCTTTTTTTGGTTAGGTTAATTGGTCTTAATTGATTAGATATCTTACTTGTATGTTTACATGGTTGTTGTCTTTGAATGTTCTTGCAGTTTAATGATTCTGTTTGGGACGGTATTTCTTATGTGTATGGTGACACAGGGCAAGAGGTATTTGAATGTGCTGCGATCTATAGTAGGGCCTTGGGAGAATATATTTGAAGAAATGTATACCTAAGGACAGTGTTGACGGCTCGCCATGAGGAAGCGACAAAGTCATAGTTATGTAATCATTGTACTTGTGTGCATGTAATTTATTATTTTCAGAAACTGTAATTTATCTTAAATTGTAGTTTGTTTAGGATGTAGTAATTTGGTTGGAACTAGAACTCTGATCTCTTATCAGGCAGAGAAAATAACACATTAGAAACTGTGAGTTAGCATCAAATTTTCGATGTATAATAAATAAAATGAATCAATATAAATTACGTCCTGTATTTTTTTTCTTTTTTCTAATGAAGTGATTAATGATAGTGAAAGAAGTTCAGTGTTGTTTTTAGGGGTCGTATGAGTTACCATAAGGCAAGGTCTGCTTGGATGGGAAATGATGACCTGCCAAATTAGGGGTCGAATCGTTAAGTGAGCTATCGGTAAAACGAACTCTGATGTGGCATCGGACGATGGAATGACAGATCAGAAATCTGATGGCAGTTCAGAATTGAACTTTTGGCCCCTATTACAATACAATCCGATCTCTTATTTCATTTTTAAGGTTTTGTACATATAGTAATGAAAGTTTGAAAAAACAAGTGCCTACAACTTATATTTTAGTGGAATACATGAGTATGTCACCCTAAAAGTGCTATTCTTACATTGGTAGGCACTAATGTGTGGTGTAATAGTTGGGTCCCCTAAGTTTTTTTAGTTTTTTTTTTTCTATAAAGATAGGTCAGATTGGGTGGGAAATGAAGGCTTGCAAGATTTGGGGCCGATCCGCCCAGCCATTTGTGAGTTAATTTGACTCTGATGTGATCTCAGACGGTAATATGGCATATCAGAAATCTGATGGCACCTCAGAAGCCCAATTTTGGCCACTTTTGGACTCCAATTCGCATTGTCCACGTATGAAATGTCCCTTAGACAAGTAGTACTAAACTTTCAAATAGACAAGTGCATTTTGCAACCCCCCTTAGTGGAATTCATGAGTGTGAGGGACTAGATGTGATACTCCTACTTTAGGAGGTACTTAAGTGTAGTCCAATAGTCGGGTCCCTAAGTTTCTTTAGTTTTTTTTTCTATAAAGATAGGTCAGATTGGGTGGGAAATGAAGGCTTGCAAGATTTGGGGCCGATCCGCCCAGCCATTTGTGAGTTAATTTGACTCTGATGTGATCTCAGACGGTAATATGGCATATCAGAAATCTGATGGCACCTCAGAAGCCCAATTTTGGCCACTTTTGGACTCCAATTTGCATTGTCCACGTATGAAATGTCCCTTACACAAGTAGTACTAAACTTTCAAATAGACAAGTGCATTTGCAACCCCCCTTAGTGGAATTCATGAGTGTGAGGGAC
The DNA here is from genome assembly GCA_031304145.1 of Cardiospermum halicacabum. Taxonomy (NCBI): domain Eukaryota; kingdom Viridiplantae; phylum Streptophyta; class Magnoliopsida; order Sapindales; family Sapindaceae; genus Cardiospermum; species Cardiospermum halicacabum. Next base: position 5,480,995 of record CM062392.1, read on the forward strand.
TAGATGTGATACTCCTACTTTAGGAGGTACTTAAGTGTAGTCCAATAGTCGGGTCTCCTAAGTTTCTTTAGTTTTTTCTATAAAGATAGGTCAGATGGGGTGGGAAATGAAGGCTTGCAAGATTTGGGGCCGATCCGCCCCAGCCATTTGTGAGTTAATTTGACTCTGATGTGACCTCAGACGGTAATATAGCAGATCAGAAATTTGATGACACCTCAGAAATAGTCGGATCCCCAAAGGTTTTTTGGTTTTTGTATACAGATGGGTTTGATGGGGTGGGAAGTTATTGCTTGCAAGATTGTTTGCCCGACAACCCAACCATTTGTGAGTATATTAAGTGGTTTAGGGGTCATTCAATTGTAGGAACTAAAATTGAGGAAGAGAGACTTGTGTACTGATATCAACCTTAAAAAATTTGAAATCATAAATCTGATATAATATTAGAACATTCACAATGTCATAGAAAAGTAACAAAACAAATATGCAGAGCTTATAGAAAATCGATATCCTTAACTTAAACATAACAAACACGTAGAGCTTACACAAAATTGGTGTCCTTACCCACCATTTCCTACAAGGACACCACAAGGTACAAATTTTTTATCTAAAAAATGCATGGATGACTCACAATCAAAGCCATCATAATTTGATATATGCTGATCGACTTCGAAGTCACAACAACTGAAATACCACGGTGTTCTCTCTGTCTGTAAAGGAACTAATGTCTTTTTACCAGGTACCTGAAAATGTACGTAACATCAGACATATATGAATACAGATAACACATATCTAACTTGGCTTCAGAAACAACTGGAACCAAAACAAGTAACAGATTATTTAAAAATACCTGTAATATCATGTTAAAAACCTGCATATGAAATAACAAGTAATAAATCAACACTGCCCATAGTATACCATTCTTCGAATATATTCTCTTAAGGGAAAAAAATAACTCATAAATGAAAATATAATAAAATTAATCTAATACAAAAAAAACAAACGACTCATGTTACAAAATCAAATTAATTAAACTCAAAAGGGAAATAATCTAACCAATTAAGATCAAATCAATTAAAAAAACAACTCATATAAGAATATATAATCAAATCAATTAAACCAAAAAAGGAAATAGTCTAACCATTTAAGACCAAATCAATCTAATTAAGAATATAAACAACTCATATGTCAATCAAATTAATTAAACTCAAAAAGGGAACTAATCTAACCAATTAAGATCAAATCAATTAAAAAAACAACTCATATCAGAATATATAATCAAATCAATTAAACCAAAAAAGGAAATAGTCTAACCATTTAAGACCAAATCAATCTAATTAAGAATATAAACAACTCATATGTCAATCAAATTAATTAAACTTAAAATGAAAATAATCTTACCAATTAAAGCCAAATCAATCCAAAAAGGACTCCATCCAACTGCAATAACATTCAAAGACAACAACCACGTAAACAAATTTTTGAGATATCTGAACTCACAACACAGATATGTGTCATCAAAACGTTCTGATATGCGATCAGAAACTGATAAGTACAATTCAACAAGTTTTAAAACAAATTACCTCACATACATGAAAATAAGAGTTGTAACCTACTTACTTACACTGAACTAACATCCAAACAACGAAAATTCTCCAAACACAAAAAGCAAATCCTATCACCTTTACTATCTAATGTGTCGATACATTTACTCTCATAACAAGATTCTCCTTAATTTTTTTCGGCTACCAAACACACTCTAGTGTCAAAATCAAACTCTATTTTATTATCACAAAATCCTAACAAACAAAACCCTTCTCAACTCAGTTCGACTATAAACCAAATGTATATAAATCCAACTCCAACTCCAACCCTAAGAAAATTCAAGCAATAAAAATAACCTAATAAATTACACACAACAACAACCCTTTATCTGTGGTGTCAAAAACTGCATAACATTTGCATATTCAATCTATATGCACAACAAACAATATCAGTACATTAACAACACCACAAATTACATACAACAAAACAAAATAGTAACCAGGAAAATGCATCAATAATTACCACAACCGCAATAATCATATCTCAAAAACATACAAAAATACAAAGAAGCAAACTAACTAACCTATTTCTTAGTCAGGGGAAATGTAGCGGCCTTAATAAGCACAATCAGCAATATAATAGCAAACCCATAAGAGTAGGGAATGTGTAAAGTAGACAATCCATCTTTCAGAACCTGAATACAATAACCACAAACCGTAAGAAGTCTAAAACTTTAAACACAAGAACCAATGTAGAAACATAAACCACTCACCTTCAAAATAGTTTCCATAACATTGGTGATACCAGAGAGCTAATTAGAGTTCTATTTAGCTATCGTCGTCACCGTTTTTGGAGAAGAAGAAACAGCAGCATCAACTATAGTATAAAGCAAACTCTTAGCTCGGCTAAATAAGTCCTCAATTGAGTCTGCAACTTTGAAAC